>ML787910.1:422383-498496 GCA_009831015.1 Picea engelmannii | reverse complement strand
GGATCATGTGCGACATGTTGACAAAGTGATACAACTACTAAAGGAGCAACAACTATATGCCAAACCATCCAAATGTTTCTTTGGAGTAAAGGAGGTAGAGTATTTGGGTCATATTGTATATCATGAAGGTGTCAAGGTAGACCTTAACAAGATTAAGGCCATGATGGACTGGTCAATTCCCAAAACATTGAAGAATCTTAGAGGATTTTTGGGTTTGACAGGTTACTACTGCAAGTTTGTTCAGAACTATGGAAGAATAGCAACACCTTTAATGACACTAACTAAGAAGGATGCATTTTCATGGACTCTAGAGGCAACTAAAGCTTTTGAACAATTTAAAGAGGTGATGTGCAAAGCTCCTGTCTTGACCACTCTAGACTTCACAAAAACCTCTATTGTGGAATGTGATGCCTCAAAAAATGGAATTAGTGCTATCCTAATGAAATAAGGAAGGCACTTGGCTTTTGAAAGTCGACCACTCAAGGGAAAGGACTTACACAAACCCATTTATGAGAAGACAATGATGGAAATACTACATGCATTGAAGAAATGGCATTCATACCTAATAGGTAGGCTCTTCAAGGTCAAAGGTGAACTCCAAAACTACTTGGCCCCTCTCTTGCCGCAATGTGGTCCATCTCATGTACTGGTCCTCATAGTTGCCAACAGGGTAATACTGTTCCTTTACTGCATCCACAAAAAATCCCCAAGTGGGATCGACCCCATATATTCAAGACTCCTCTGTGGAACTTTTCTCCCAGTAAGTTTCCCACCAATGTTTGACATGAGGGATATATTTAAGGAGTGCGAAGGTGATCTTTTCTTTGTCGAAAAAATTGTGAATAGAGAAATAACCTTCTAGCAGAGTTAACCATTTTTCTAGGGATTCTGCATCTATCTTTCCTTCAAATACAGGAATATCAAAATTAACTTGTACCTTGAAAGGCGAGGTGCCTCCAAAGTGGTTGCTTGATGAAGATGTGCCTAATGCTATCGGCAGACATTTAAGGATGTAGGAAAAATTCTCCATCATTTCGTCCCTCTGTCGCGTGAGAGCTTGCTCAAGCAACAGATTGATAGGATCGTCTGCTCCATCGTTTTTCTTTTCTTCTGCCATTGAGGGTTTCTTGGGTGTGAGAGAGTGATTGTCTTCAAGAGAGACAAGATCGAGACCCAAATTTCTATACTCGGACCTCGTCAGGGACATGCACTGAAAAAATGATCAAGAGCAACATGCTCTGATACCACTGATCCATATTATTTTCGGCACGAAATGAGAGCAGAGATATAATAAGGAAATGCACAGAGATATCATGTATATCCAATAATATAATAGAAATGTATCAGAGATACAACCATAAACACATATATACAGTAATACACGATTTCTATTAATGAAAGAAATGTACAGAGACTGTAAAAATACAGAGTGAAAGACTCGCAAGAATGGTGGCAGCTTATCTCTGAGAAGAGATGTGACGGCTACTCACATTCAGAAGAAGATGATTACAATGAGTCTCTGAAGGAATTTTTACAATAAAAAATAATTCCCAAAACCCTAAACATCCAAAAACCTAACCCTAGGAAATGAAGAACCAAAATTCATGTGGGCCTCGTTTGGTTAAGTCAGTACATTAACTTCCCGGGGTCGTAACGTTTGCATACGATCTCCGTTTTAGGTGTATGATAGCTCGTTGGAAAGGTATCATTGATGAGATTAATTTTGGGGGCTCAATTATGCCTTTGGATATCATTTAGAACCTTGATCTTGAAAAACATTCATTTTTTCCCTCAAAATGGCCCCGGAAGTTAAAACCTACTAAAAATAGTAAATTGCCTAAATTGTTAGAAAACTATTTTCAGCCAGTGGGAAAAGGTGGGTGGCCACCGATATACACCTAGATCAACCCTCCTTCCATCACTTCTTATCTAAAAGAAAAATATAAGGTTCAAGTAGTGGAAGATCACATTGAGAATCAACAACAAGTTCTCCAAATCTTAAAGGACAACCTAACCATGGTACATAATCGCATGAAACAACAAGCAGATCAAAACTGTAGTGAAAGAAGTTTTGAAGTAGGGGATTGGGTGTTTTTAAGACTACAACCATCCAAATAGATGTCCCTCAAGAAATCCAATAAGGATAATAAATTATCACCAAAGTACTATGGCCCTTATAAGGTGTTTCCAAACATTGGTACTATGGAATACAAATTGGAGTTGCCTGCATCTTCACGAGTACACCCAGTTTTCCATGTTTCATGCGTAAAGAAGGTTATAGGTGACAAGATCCCAGTTCAAACTATATTTCCAGAACTTGACGAGGAAGGAAAAATCATATTGGAGCCTGAAGCCATCACTAACACAAGAATTCGCCAGCCGAGGAATAGATCCATTTCATAGTATCTCATTAAATAAAGGAAACTACCGGCTGAAGATTCCACTTGGGAAGATGAGTCTTTTATACAGAAGCATCCAGAGTTACTCAAGCATTGCTAAAAACACTTGTCTCAAGGGGAGGGGAATGTTAAGCCCTAATATTGGCTCATTACCCCTTAATTGGGGCATATTACATTAATAATGTTATTTTATTTATGTCAGCTTTATTCCATTAGTTGTAATTATACCTCCTAGTCTCCTATATATACCAAGGAGACATTTTCATTTGGAATCATCTTGTACTTGAACATTTATGTGGGGTAAAAGGAGGTTGCCCCCTCGAAGAGGCTTATTATCTGAAATTATATCTTTTTCAAGTCGTTGAGTACTTAGTCTGAGGTTTTTCTATGCTATATTGATATTTGGTTCTTAACAAGTGCCATTAGATCCATTGGTCCTCTATATACCCAATAGGGTAAAATTGGGACTTAATGAGGGTTTTTAAGTCCTCCCACCTATTTACTAATGTATCACTCTCCAACCTAATTGTTTACATATGGATTTCCCACCAGGTTAAAGCATGACCCTCTAAATTCAATATAGAAAATGGAATCTTTTGCTCTTCATCTATATGATGAATGCTAAAATAAACTTCTAGTTGTTGCAAACAATGATTCTATTTTAATGCATCGATGTGTTGACGTCCATATGTGAACACACAGTCAACTGTGAGGGAAAGCCTGGTCCAAGGTTGTATAATTAACCTAATTCGTTTGGGATGACTCACACTGATGGGTTTTACGGATCCATTGGACGGTAAAGGGATATAATCTAAACCTTAAAAATAAATAACTAACGTAATTATTTACTATGTACATTTATGTTCTAAGTTTATAAAAGAGAACCAAATCTCAGGCAAAATGTAAATAGATCTAAGATTAATTACTAATTTACTTTTACCTTTGAAAAGAAAAGAAAAGAGTGAACATAGATGATAATGTTTTGACTTAGATAAGAAAAGTATTTAAGTTTAATGGTGAATCTACATTCACAAATCAAATAACAGAAAAAAGAAAAATTACTAACCTAAAACTGATTAGTGTTAAAAGAGAAATTGTGGTTGTGTCTTCTTGTACCAAACTGCTCCTACAATCTACATGTTAAGATAAATATATAATAGACAATTGTATAATTATAAGACTATAGAAATGCTAAGAGAAAGTCACTTCACTTTGACAATTCAAATCTCATTCATAATACAGAAAAGGCAACTTTTGTATTGCTAATCTCATGTGAGGATATAAATGACCATTTACAATAAGAAATAAATTTCCATTGAAAAAATAGATCTGTGCAAACTCAAATCATATGAACAAATTCAATACAGTTCAAGATTTGCATCAAGATAATACAATCACCTGAAACTATACAATTAGGAATCATGGAATATTAAAAGATTGAAATAATTAATGTATAGATGATAATAATGAACCATGTATTGATAAAAAAGACTAAAGCTAATTTTAATCAATTCATAATCAATTACTTTGAATAATATAAATCATAACATCAAGATATTATAATATGAAATGAGCTATTTAACTTGCAGGACAAAAGCTTTGGTTAAAGCACGATTCTATATCCTTCAATAAAATATTCATGAGTCTATCTTCCAAAATTTTCACACCCCTGATATCAAAGCTAATGGAGTATTTAAACAACAAAATGATCCACTTCTCATATCCACAGGATAGAGGTAAATCTCCAAAAACAGAGTGTTTTTAGACTACATACTAATCTGAGTTTATAATGATAATGTTTACAACAACTTATAAAATTTTGTTATAACAATCATTCAAAAATATATTTTGAATTGTTTGAAATAGATCCTACTTTTAAAACATAAATACTTCATGGTATTCATTAACCAAGTAGTGCATATGAGATCTTCCCATTTCTTTTTGAGACCTAAAAATAAAATTAAAATCCAATTAAAAACCACATTAACTAATTTAAGACAAGCTACAAAATCTTTGATTCTGTAGCTAGTCTAAAAACAATGCAACTAATGCTTAACAAACAAATCAAATAGAAATAAAAACATAGATTTATTTACCCAAACTAAACATTGGAAAATGAGGATTCGTGCATCTCTTATCTCATAATAACATTGACATTTGTTGACTTATTAATAATAATATCTCTAGATTTCCTGGGTTTCTTGTTTTCCCGAGGAACACTTTGCTGCAGTTCAAACCTTAACTCTTGATTGTCTCTTCCAAGCTCCCTATTCTGCCTCATAACCTAATTAAGGCACATTTGCAAATAAGGAACGTCTGTGTAATACCTCTGGGCCCATGCTAAGAATTTGTGAAAACACACATGTTCCATATTCGAGAGTGATTGTTGGTGGTATGAGTGTGAAGGATTTGCTTGCACCAAATTAGCCTTTAAATCATCCTGAATTCCTGAGAAGCCCTCATAGTCTTGTAGGAACGAGGGTATAATAGAAACAAAGTCATACTAAGGATGACTATCCTCTATAGAGTCTAGGCTTGTACTTTCAATAGAATTTTGATCGTCCATCATAATTGTTTGAATGGGATCATTCCTCTATTTATGTCTGTTTCTTATCATTCTAGACAGGATGCAACCATTCCTTTTGTTTTTAAACTCAACTTCACAGACCTCCTACACATGCCTAGTTTGTTTACACTGCTCTCTATGTTTCTCCTTGACTGCTGGTATGACTGATCAACAACACTTAACGATTGATTACTCAAATGGATAAGGACAACATCTAATGGTTTCCTAGGCATGAACTTAGATATTTTGGGTGCCAATCTAGCCATAGGAAAATCCTTTGTTTGGGCATCAGGTGAAACAATAGGGTCATTTTGAATTCAGATCTCAATTAAAAAATCATGAGGTGAAGCCTTGGGAGAGAAAGGATCTTCAAAAACCCATGTTAAATTGATGATGGGGTCAATTTGTGGGGTTAAGAATTCATTTCTTACTAGAAAACGTTGCCAATTGTCCTCCATTCTAACCATACAAAATTCAACCAAGATGCAAATTAGGCCATGATGAAACAAGTTGGTCTTAGGGTTAGGTCTTGGCCGTTGATAAAATTTTGACATTTTTTGCAGGCTTCTAAGTAAGTAGAGGGGTAAGTTTAAACTAAACCCCTGAAATACCATAAGCAATCGTATGTGAAAATATAAAAATAGGTTGTAGCGACCTTCATAGGTAATAAATTGCTTGATTATCAACAATAGATTGTGCCAACTAGTGTTAAATATCTCTAAAGGAATACCCTTGATGTGGTATTGCGTCTTCTTGGATGCCAACAGATACCACCATTGAATACTGGTTACCTTTACATTTGTAAACCACATGTCACCTTTCTGAGGAAGAATCATTGCCTTAGCAATGAATTCCTCTGTGACCTATGTCTGAACATCCCCAATTTTGGCTTTGGTGCCATTAAAAGTCCTGGAAAATGCTTTGGCCACTTCTAAATTAAAACCATTAAATGACTGGATAAACTCTAACCAACCGACCTAGGAAACCCTACCTATCGCATCGTCATGGGACAACAAAGTTTACGGGACATTCGGCTCCATCCTCACTGTGGGAACCATAAACGCAACACGGGTAAACCAGAAGACAGAGAAACAATTTTCATCAAGGGGAAAATGTTGTAATCGCAACAGACCAAGCCCATAAACAATGAAGGAAGTTGAACAAACATACCTGATGATAAAAAAACATGTGAGTGTTTGAGGACACTCTACCATTATCTCCCACTCCAAGTTCTGATTACCTCCTATAGACTAGAGGAAAGGGAGGTTTGAAACTAACAAACCCATGAAACCCTTGTGGCCTACCAGATACTACTGACCCGATTTCGAGGACATTAACACCACGCAGAGTAATGATTCATATGATAGCCTAAAGGTCAGGTTAGGGTAAGTGAACATTACTAAACATCGTGTCGTAATATGACAATGGTAGGTGTCAATTTTTTATTTATTTAGAGACTGTTTAGAGAGGTGAAGTTTTAAATGAACCCCGTTTCATTGATATCAATGCTTTATCAATAGTTTTAATGAAGGTTTTAGTTCATGCTCGACACTTAAGTTCATAGATTCATTTAAATCAAACCCATACCTCTTAAATTCGAGCTTAGTTCCTAGGAAGTGAGCCTTTCTTAGGTTGTTTAACATAATTCATAGACTTTCCATTTAAAACATAGCTCAAGGATCTTCTTATTCAGACCTTAGATTAGATAAAGAAAACAAACAATAATCTTTCATCCATGCAAAGGGATACTGTCACAAGAGTTCGATCAACGATTTGCAAGAAAAGAAGCTTCAATTCCATGCTTTACAGTCATGAAATTGAACAGGGAAAACAATCAATAAGTGACACAAACATATTCTCACGAAAATGATAAAAATTCAAACAAGACAAATTGGCACTTAACAAACACACTTTTGTACAAAAGAAAATGAGTCAATTTGACGCATATAGACATACAAGGAAGTGAGTATAAGAAGTGATTTTTCATTTCAAATGACAATGAAAAACAAGATTCTAGTTGGGAAGCCAACACAATGTCACCTTGATATGGACTCATGTCTACGTTCGCTTCCATCTTAAATAAGGATTGTGAAGGGTTCATGACACTCGAAATCGACTGCTATTTTTCAGATTCTTTCCGTGACTCCTTTTCTTCATGATCTTCTGATTTCCCCTCCAATCTGTTCTTTGAGTTAGAGCCTCCATCATCTCCAAATGGTTCGAGCTTGCTTTCTAGAGCCACCATGATGAGTCTCATATTGTGACTGATGTCAGCAACTTGTGCTTCTAACCACTAAAATCTCTCTTCTGCTAGATCTAGAGGGTTATTATGAACAAACTCATCTTCCATGGCTAGGGTTTATGCGACTTCTCCTTAGGTCGATTCTTGGATCTTGCAACTTCGCACTAATACCAAAAAGAAAAAATTGCTCTGATACCAATATGACCTGTAAACTTTCGTGGATACTCCATTGGAACAATTCATCACAATAGATCTAATAAAATACTAAAATCTTTACTATTAAGGTTAATTTCCCTTAGATCTACAAAATATTTAGTTTATGATAAAATGTATAAAACACATAAAAATTAGAGAACAATAAAAAAAATTCACACCATCTATAAATAAACACAATATATGACCTGGGAAACCCAACACGGGAGAAAACCCAACTAGAAGGTGAGGCTGCTCTGCTCTCTTTTCTCTGGTAAAGAAATGATGCAAGTACAAAGAAATATGCACTCTCTTTGGATTTTCCTTTGACTTGTGGCTTGTATCGCTGCTAAAATATCTCTCCTCATATGTTATGATCATATAATACCACTCTCATATGTTTTTCTCAGCTATGGAACAAGATACAATGCAAAAGAATGGAACCCCCTTCTCCTCCTAGTGGACCGATTTTTAACATAGCCCGATAGCCATCTAGGGATAGGTTTTTTACTTCCTCAACCTTTAATTGTGATAAGGTTTTGGATATTATAGAATGTTCTTATAAAATACACTACGTGGATAAACCCACATGTCTAAGTAATGGAAGGTGACGTGACATCCACACGCAGCATGGTGATCAATATGGTAGGTCAACTTGCAGGAGGCATTATTTTCTCATACGAACTCCGATTGACGAATGGTCTGTGCCATTGGAAAGGTATCAAAGTGCATAATTTATAATATTACTCCATAGTAAGCTTTGGAAAAAACTGAAAGGATTTTTTATTCCTAAAAATGGATCCAAAATATTTCTAACTCTTTTTTGGACCCAAATTTCCAAATTTGGACCAACCACCAAAATGGCCCTACATGCCGATTTCTCCAATGTTTCCACCAAAAAAGTAGTGAGATTGATCCGTATTTATGAGAATAGTGAAATTAAAACACATATTTATAATATTAGGACAGGAACACAATGAATAATAATAGAGATACAATAAAACTTGACTTCTATTAAATAAGAAATATGCTGAAACTATAAAATGCAGACTAAAAACAAGCCTGCTAGAATGGTGGTAGCTTATCTTTGAGAAGAGATGTGACAACTATGCTCATTCAAAATACGATGAGTACAATGAAGATATAAAGGAATGTTTAGAATAAACATGAATTCCAAAACCCTAGACATCTAAAAACCTAACCCCAGGAGATGAAGCACCAAAAGTCATGTGGGCCCCATTGGGGTAAGTTAGTACATCAACTTCTCGAGGTCGTAAATTTTTCATACAATCTCTGTTTTGAGTGCATAAGTTTAGAACTTGAAAAACTGCTAAAAATAGTAAATTTCCAAAAACATGTTTTGAGCCAATTGGAATATGTGTGTGGCCACCGAGATCCTCCTGGATCAAAGATAAATGATACAAAATATAATGATCCAATTTTGATCTCTATATTTTCCACCTCGAGACAGATTTTCATAGATCCAATGGATAAGATCGAGGGGGACACTTTCAGGTAGATCGATGGTCTAAGGACTCCCTCATCATCAAAATCTCCTCTCTATCCCTCTTTCTAGGGCTATGGAAGTCTACCTTCTGATAGAATTATACTCGACATAAACGGTCAAATTTCCAACATCTATTCCTTCGATAGATCAGGGAATCTCGTTGACTTGGAGTCACTTCCATCATAATCTTGTTGCAATATTTCACTTGGTCATTCTAATGACCTTGCCTTCCGACTAATGGTCAGGATTCTCTCACCTCACCGAATCAACGAGTGTGACTCATTACAACTCTGAATGTGGGTTTTCTTCAAAATAATAGTCTGATTTAGGACTTAAACGCTTAGGGTTCCTTTATGCTTATTCTATAAGGATTTACCGAACTTCCTTGGACTCTCACCTTCACTCTAAGGTTGAAAAGGGAATCCTCACTTCAAATCTAGTTGGATATTTTCATCCTACAAAATTTTCATTTCAAGAAAGAGGCTTCAAAGGGTTAGGGCTCCTTGACTACACAGAGGCCTTCCCAGGTTACAGGGAAATTTTTCCACTACTCTTACAGTGGGGATTTATATATTGCAATCTTTCCATTTAAAAGGCTTGTAATTTTCACATGGATACACTCTGTAATAACACTTCTTACTTAGTTGTTCTTAACTACTATTGTTAATTAGTAGAAAAAATTACACATAACCCATTTTACTCAGGAATTCAACCATTCCTTCATTTAATCACATTTATCATTCAAACCAAAATCATTATTTCTTCATTACTAACATAAACTAGACATAGTAAGCTAGAGACACTTATCTGTTCAATGAAAACCTTAACTAACCGACTGGATGGGAATCCTTTCCTCCCAACCATAGGCTATGTTGCAATATGCCTTTATAAAACATGCCACCCCCGTCCCAATCCCTGATATTACAATGGGACTAATTCAGCTGGTTTGCAGGTCCAAAATGGTCCAGGAAGGTTACTCTCCTTCACTCCACTGATAAAAACAAAATTTTCCCTCTTCCCACTTACCTCATGAGGACCTCCACAAGTTTATCAAGCACCTTCCCAACTAGATTTCCTCTGCACAAGGGAGTCCCTTCTCTACTACACAGTCCCTCAACGACCTCCCTTACTAGTGCTAATTTATTTCCATTAAGAACCAATTTGTGGTCCTTTATTGTTCCAGTCTGGATCTGTGTCTTCCTTATTCTGGGGTGGCCAATAATTCCTTGGGCAGTGTCCTATTTTCCTCAAGGATAACTCCCCAATCATTCTGTTGTTAAAAAATATACGTGTGAGTCTCTCTTCCTCACTACACCACCTATTTGTGAGTTTTCAACTCACTCTGTTCTCTCCTGTCTATGTGAGATTTTTTTTTCCTGTCGAGTTCCTACACATTTTTCCTCACACTCTCTTGATCATTCCCTCCTCTCTTCTATTGTGAACTATGATTTTTTTTTTCCCTTTGTTATGTTTTCCACCTTTGGTCTCTTATTCCACTAATTCCTAAGGATTACCATGAATAATATCAGATGCAATCCCTCCATTCAGGGACTGAAATTCAGAGAGGTGAATCATGTACATCCTTTTTTCAATTTTCAATTAACTCTTTGCTTCCTGCAAACATCAAATCTGTTAGTAGTTATAATTGCTTCAACTACCAATCGTGATCATGAGGCTCTATGAAGATATAATTACATTTGTATGTGATGTATTCAGTTTTGTAGGTGTAGGATGGAATGCTGAGAAAGCTTCCTATTTTATTCATTGAAACTTCTCCATTCCATCTCACCAGTCCACTTCACCATCCCACTTGTGATATCATGAAGAATACTCAAGGATTTTCCTTCTCATTCAGTTGTATGATGTTTTCTGTTAATCATCAACATAACTACATGTTTTATAATCATATTACATGAAGTCTTAGAATAGTTACAGTTATGGGGGAAAATAGGGTGTTACATTCCCCTCCCCCTTAAAGGAACATCGTCCTCGGTGTTTAAAACACCATTTATATATACAATTATATAGAAACAAAATTGTGTATGCCATTTGCATGGAATATTATATTGAAATGGTGTTTTCATTGATGTCAAAGGTAGACGTGAATGTGATAGAAATGGATTCCATTGACATCACAAGAAGGGGAATACTGACTGTTGTCAATGAAAAGAGGAGGACTATGAATGTTTCTGCAAAAATGTGTAATGAAACAACCCTGAAGAAATCGAGGAATGAAATATGACAAGGGGAGACTATGAGGAACTACATATCAACCCTATGTAAATGACAGGTCCAAGGATCGAACCAGAATAAAATAGGAGGAATCCAGACTATTAAGAACAAAGAAAATCGTAACAACAAGAAAGAGAAAGAATGTCCTTGAGTGTTGATGAGCCTTTGCGCGCAAAGACAACTATGCACTGATGAAATCCTGATAGAGTTATGTGTGTCTACCTTGTGAATGAAGGAAAGAGGAATAATATCGAAGAAGTGCCAAATCCATGAAATGAATAAGTTTCGAATTGGACTATTACCATGAAGAAAAATTTGTGTTTAAGTCAAAGGGAATCACAACCATTGATTCAACATAGTGAGCAAATATGGACCATTGGTTAGAGCATGCAAGGTGACATGGAGTCCAATGATGAAGGATACTTCAATTCAATGACAATCGTTGATATATCGGAGGCTCGAATAACTGAGAATCATGGACGTTGGTGGAACATTTAAGTCATTAGAGTGATCAAGTACAAAAAAAAATGTTGATTCATCAGAGAATGGTCAGAGTGGATCATGTTACCTGCATCAAACATATTCTGATGACGATGAAGAGAGGGAGATGAAGTACAATCTCATCCATTGAATTTGAGTAGATATTTTTTATTCATCGATGGTTGAATTGGACTGAGTGAACTATGGAAAACATATGTCGACAACGATAAGGGATTTCATGAGCCAATGAGAGGCGTTGATCCCTTGGAAGGTTTGGTCAAAGAAAATCTTGACCATCGATCGTAAAGGTTATATTTGTCATAGTGAAGTCGATGCTGATGACAAAAAGGACTCCGAGAGCCAATGAGAACCATTGATCGAAGAGTAGGAACAGAGCAATAAATGTAGATCTGTTATGAGCCCAATTGGATATGATGACCTTTAGAAAATAATCTCAACCATTGAGTTGGCATGGTGAGTAGATCTTCGCTATTCATCAGAGAAGTAATGATTGGAGTGGAATATGAGAAAAAGTACTTAGAGAACAAGGAGCTTCGAGGAGTGATCTATATTGTAGGTCAATGAACATGCGAGATGCAATCTCAATCGTAGAATAGTGTGGGCCCCACCTAATCACTTAAAAAGAGATTAAGAGGTGATAGATAACCTCTAATTAAATCGAAGAGACAATGAGGTTCAGGGCCTTTGATCCTACTTATCAAGGACCATTGGATCGATTGGAAAAAATCGTCGGAGAAGAGCCGTTGAAATGGAAGTTTATACCCGGGCTCTTTCTATCTTAATGATGAAGAAGGAGGCTGGGTCATTGTCAATCATCTGTTTGGTGGTGAGAATAGAATAGATTGACAATTGAGACCAAATTAAGAAATGATCTGATGGTGGTTGAGTGTTGAGGGAGTATAGTTGAAGATTGAGGTCCTGCGGGGCCAATAGGTCTAGTGTCCTCAATGAAAGAGATCACAGATTGACAGTGGAAATTCAATGGAGATACATAGCGGACAATTGTTGAGTATCATGGTTCATGCTTTTTGAAGAAAATAAATGGAATGAAATGAAGGAAATTGAAGGTCGGTTTATAAGGAGGGTCGTAGCCCTATTTTGAGGAGATTTGGAGACAAATTCATGAACATACTTTTGCATGTGGACAAATTCATGGAGGTATAAAATGTATAAATAAATACGTGTGAATTTAGTTCGAGCATGTAGAAATTGAGTGAGGATGGAAGAGTGAGTGGATTTAAAAAGTGGAAGAGTTCCAAGGTTCTCAGGTGTGAGAACAAGTGTGCAAAGAAGTGTAAATTGAGTGAGGATGGAAGAGTGAGTGAATTTAAAAATTGAAAGATTTACGAGGTTCTCAAGTTTGAGAACAATTGTGTGAAGAAGTGGAATAATGAGGATGTGTGAGACTTGAGGAGAGGATGGGAAAGTGATGATTTCTAATTTTGTAGAATCACGAAAGTGGATTAATGTGTGGGAGAAGGTGAATTTTTGAAGAGGAGCTCTTAGGCTCACAGGCTCGAGGATGTCTGAGAATGAAAGAGGAGATAATGTAATTGTCTAAGGGTGCTTGGGTGGTGCAAGGTAGATAAATCATAATCATATTTACTTCATGGTGGCAGGGTAGTGCTAGGGAGAGGATTGGTGTACTCATCATCTCAATAGGTTGGTGCCTGGCAGATTAATGTCTGCAAACTATGAGTAGGTGCTTATAGTGAGGATTGGTGTCCTCAACATGTTAAAAAATGGGTTCTTGCAAAGAGGATTGGTGTCCTCGCTATCTCAACAATTTGGTTCCTATCAATTCAATGCTTGAAAAGGTGTAAGTTGGCACTTACTGCAGGGATTGGTGTCCCTCACAAGTTGAAGCTAGTACATATTGTAATTATTGTTTAATATAAGAAAACATTTCCATGGTTTTCTCCCTTATTGGGTTTCCACGTAAAATATCTATGTACTGTGCCTTTTTTTTATATATGTTAATATGGTTAATTCTTTGCATTGCTTATGATTGATTATGTAATGACTAGTTAAAGTGGCAAAGAAACAAAGAGGTAAAAATATGTCGAATACTGATTCATCCCCCCTCTCAGTATTAGTGTATATTCCAACATCTTCTAGTTCCTAAGTAATCTCATCTGTTCTAAAGTACTTCCATTACACCTTGAATTGCATGATGGCTCGGTTGTGCAGATTTTGACCTTGTACAATATTTACTACAAATAGATTTTCAATAAAAGAACATAAAATATACAATGGAAAATACAAACATTACACATATATTTTTCCCCTGGAAACCCAAACCAGGAAAACCAACATATTCTATATTAATTCATTGTGATACATTGTTTACAATATAGTATACATATAGGATCCAATGACATCCAAAACCCTAACCCAATGACCTAGATTATTCAACAACCCTAATTACTTAACTGAAAATAGAAAACCATCGAAAAAAACCATGTACCAAAAAACCGCCCAACAATGGACACGAAAATCAAGGAAACATGAAAAATGAGGAAAAAATGCGACACATTTCCCAAGGAAAATGTTTTTTTCCAAATAATATAACACATACCCAACAGGTTCTAGAGCAATGTTTCTATCCTACCCAAGATGCATTAAGGTTCAAGCTATAATTCTCCCTCTAGTTACACATGTATCACAATCCAATGAATAACATGATTAGGAACATGAAGATATTTCTTCAATAGAGATACATGGAACACATTATGAGCTATGATAGTAGGTGGAAGGGCAAGTCTATATGCTACCAGTCCCACTCTTTCTAGGACTTCAAACGGTCCATAATAGTGGGGTGCTAACTTAGGATATGTTCCCATCCTTAGGGAACTCCCCTTGTGTTTGAATCTGATATACACATGATCTCCCACCTTGAAATATTTACAAGTTCTTTTACTGTCTACATAACACTTTTTTTTTTATCCTGAGTTATTTTCAAATTCTTCTTTATCTTTATCATTTCCTGCTCCATTTCCTTCAATAGTTACGGTCCAAGTTTGATCTTGTCCACTGGACTAACCCAACTAATTGGAAATTTTCACTTCCTTCCATACAAAACCTCAAATGGGTTGATATTCAGTGATTCCTGATAACTATTGTTATAGGAAAACTCTACCAGGGGTAGATATTCTTCCCATTGCTTGGGTTGATGCATAGCATGCATTCTTAGCATGTCTTCCAACACTATGTTCACCCTTCCAGTATGACTATCTATTTGAGGATGGTAGCTTTGTTAAATGTCAACTGCACTCCCAAACTTGCAAAAAAATATTTCCATAAGTTTGAAGTGAACTTTGCATATTTTTCTGAGATTATGGTCTTGGGTAAGCCATACAATCTAAAATTTTCCTTCATAAAAATGTCAACAAAATCTATAGCTTTAAACATGTATTTGATGGGAATAAAGTGAGCTGCCTTGTTCAAATTTTCCACTACTACCATGATTGCATCATGTTTCCTAATTTTCCTTGGAAAAATAGTAATGGAATCCATGGAGATCATCTCCCATTTCCATTATGGAATTGGAAATGGCTGTAATAGTATTGTGGGGTGTTTGTGCTCAACCTTGAATTGTTGGCACTCCAAACACTTGAAAATATATTCAACAATGTATTGCTTCATTCTTGGCCAATAATACAACTTCCTTACTATCATTGTCATCTTTTGATAACCAATATGGCCGACATAAGGTTTCCTATGAAATTCATCCAAATGCCTCATCTCTGATAAGTTAGGCACATACAACCTGTTATTATACAACAATAATTAATCAGTTGTAAGCTGATACCCTTCATAATTTTTCTCATTGGGTTCTTGCTACATTCCCTCTCTTACCTGATTGAAAATATCATCTTCGTTTAAGAGGTATTTAATCCTTTGCTTGATGTCAGACTCTCCTACACTAGGTGATGCTAAGTGCACAATATTCACACTTTGACTGAGTGCATCTGGCACTCTGTTTTCCTTTCCCTTGATATGTTTGATCTCAAAATCAAAGTCATTAATTAGCACCATCAATATGAATTTTCTAGTATTCAAATCTGTCTAGTAAAATAGATACTTCAAACCATAATGGTCTATCATTAGGACAAACCTTCTTCCGAGCAAGTAATCTCTCCACATATTCAATGCACACACAATTGCTGCGAGATCTAAATCATAGGTGACATACTATTTCTCCTACTCATTTATCTTTCATGAATCATAATTGATCACTTCTACTTATTTTATAATAAATCCACTGATTCCTTCTTTGCAAGCATAAATAGAAAGCATGAAATCATTTTTAGGACCCGCGATCTTTATAATAACGGTATTGGTCAAAAGATGCTTCTGTTGCTGAAAGATTTCTTCACACTCTGTTGACCATATAAATTTATTCCCCCTTCTCTGTAATGAAGTAATGGGATGAATAATCTTGGAAAATACCTTAGTGAACCTTCTATAGTTTCCATATAACCCCATGAAATACCTCACCTCTGTCACATTCTGAGGGGCATGCCAATCGATAATTTTCTTGATCTTTTCAGGTTCTACTTCCACTCCTTCTGCTAAGATTGTGTGGCCCAAATACCAATTTCCTTCTGAAATAATTCACACTTACTAAACTTATCATACGTTTGGTGATCTCTCAGTACTTGTAACACCATTTTAATATGTTTTTCATGCTCTTTTCTAGTCTTGGAATACACCATAATATCATCAACAAACACCAATAAAAACTTATCTAAATATTCGTTGAGGACATTATTCATCAAGCACATGAAGGTAGCTGGTGCATTGGTAAGCCCAAATGGAAACACTACAAACTCATAGTGTCCATACCTCATTCTAAAGTATGTATTGTGGATGTATTCATCATTAATCCTCACTTGGTGATATCTAGATCTCAAATCAATCTTAGAGAAAACTGTAGCTCCTTTGAGATGATAAAAAAGATCATTGATCATGGGAAATAAAAAATTGTTCTTGATGTTCATCTTGTTTAATTGTCTGTAGTCAATACACAAGCACCATGTACCATCCTTTTTATTCACAAATAATTCTAGTGCTCCCCATGGAGACACACTTGAACTAATGTACCCTTTATCCAACCTCTCTTTCATTTGTACTTTTATCTCCACCAATTATGGTGTGCTCTTCCTATAGGGTACTTTTGATACTGGTACTACTCCAGGAAAAAAGGTCTATTGAAAAATCAAGTTCCCTCTTTGGTGGAAGTCCATGAACCACCTCTAGAAACACATATCTAAATTCCCACAACACTCGGTGATCTTCAACCTTCAACTCCTTAATTTATGTTGAATTAAGAACTTGTATCGCATACAAGGGACAGCCTTTATGACTAGATTTTTTAAGTTGTAGTGCTGATATTTTTCTAAATGAAATTGGCTTCCGAATGCCTTGTAAAACTCTTGCGTTCCTTTTTTCATCCTCACACTCTAAGTTTTTCTCATAAAAGTTCAATTTTTCTTTGTGAACAACTAACCAATCCATTCCTAACAACACATCATATGTTAGGGTCCTAACCCACACATAGGTAGAACAATATATTTGAATGTAATAAAGGTCAATATTAATAAGGCCTTGCAATAAAATAGAATAAGTCGAATGTAAGAAGACCTAATAGAAGCTTCCACTTCTAGAAGGATCTTCCTCTAGATGCTTCTTTTGATAGACATATTTAGTATAAATAGGAGTCAAGGGTATGAGAACCCTAGCTTGGATATTATTGTAATAGAGATCTTCTCAACTAGAGGTTGCCCCCTTGAAGAGGCCCGTGAACATTGCTTTCAGAATCAAAGTGTTATTTCTGTTGTTATTCTTATATCATTTTAGTGCTATTGTGGTGATTGTTCTGGTTATATTGTTGTTATTCTGCCATTTCTAGCATTTTATTTATGTTCTGCATACTTTTTATATCTAGTATATTACAAGTGGTATCAGAGCACTTTCCTTGGCAGAAAGTGTGGGTAATTCTTTTTTAGGGCAGAGACGTATTCTGATGTCTTTAATCCACATAGATCTGTCATTACACGCATAAACCCATGGTTGAGGGATTCATACACATAGGAAATACAAGTGGTTCTTAAGCGCACATCTGTTGGCCACCCTTGCAACCCCTGTTGGTACCCCTTCGAGTGGTAGCGCATCAGACAACACCCATGTACAGATCGGCCTAGATTTACTGAAGCCCTCTTTAGATAAATCGATTGTTCGCCTGACTGCTATAGTGCCACTAAGAACAACACTCGGGAAGATACTCTGTAGTACCTGGGTAGTTGGGTAGTACATCTAAGGGTATGGTCTATCCTCCTTAGTTAGTTCCATGAGATATTGGGCCGAGTACTATTGTTGGATCCCACACGTATATTAGAGAGCTATAACACAGGGAAAACCCTTGTCTATAGAACCCTTGAATACCCAACCCTTGGGGACAACAACATAAATAGATCAAAACATACAATATATATTGTCGTGCAACTGTGTTCGGGTTTCCAAGTAACTAGACATTTCTTCCTAGTTAAGAATTTGGGCATTTCATCACTGCAATATTCTTCAGATCGAAGTATAACTCTGCAGGTGTAAAAAATAAAAAATAAAAATAAAAAGTCTGGAAATTGTTTCACCATTATTTGAGACCTATTCTTTTGGATTCATCTCTTTGCCCTTATCACATTCATACATATCATTTTTCAAAAAAAAAAATTGACCCCACCCACCCCTTTTCGGTTCCCTCATCCTAATGGCCCATACCTGTAGCCAAGACTTTGAAACTTGCTTCGATACCTTGCAATATAGTCTCACCGAGATCCAACAAGAAGTGAAACAACTCAGTGCCAATGTTGCCACCATCAATACAACTATGCATTCCTCAATGGAGGAAATCAAACAAGACCTGACCAACCAACTTGAATTTGTCTTTTCGTCACTCTGCACCAAGCTTCATATCCCTACAGATAACCCTTCCTTTGAATCACCCCCACATATTGAAGGTGAACATTCCTCTCATTCCCATAACTTTCAACACCATCACTTTCAACATGACCTACGCCTTCTGCAGGAGCATGTGACCAAATTTGATGGCTTGGACCCCACTGGTTGGGTAACCCAAATGGAACATTATTTCTCTTTATATTACATTACAGATAACTTGGCCAAACTCCAGTATAGTGTTTTCCATCTAGATGAAGAACGTTGGTAATGGTGGCAATGGAGAAAAACTTCCCGTCAAGGGTATATTTCTTGGACACACTTTGTGGCAGAGCTTTATGAACGCTTTGACACCGACACCAACCATTTGGTGCAATTGACAAATTTGAAACAATTAGGAACAATGGAAGACTTTATAGCTTTCTTTGAGAGCCCGACCTTTCAGATAGAGGGCATGTCTGATGCCTTTTTCTGAGAGTGTTTTATCAGTGGCCTCAAGGATGAGATTCAAGCCCATGTCCTCATGGCTCAGCCTCAGAATTGGGTGGAGGCTACTAAAAGAGCTAAAGAAGCACGTGTTGTATCTTCTCAAAACTGAAAACCCTCCTTTATCCCTCGCCCTAAACCAATAAATCCCACCACTCCCTCCGCTCCACTAAAGATCCAAAAATTTACTAGAGTTGAAATGGTTAAACGTCAAATCAAAGGCCTTTGTTATAATTGTGATGACAAGTATTTCCTGGACCACAAGTGTAAGGAACAATTTTTTTTTATGGCCATCTTCGAGGATATTTCAGAAGAGGATGTTGAAACTCCCCTTGTGTCCGAGTCACTTGAAACCACTGACATAAACCCTCCCTCATACCCTCCCAAAGTAGAACGAGTCATTTCCCTTAATTCTCTCACTAGCTTCTCCACCCCCCAAACCCTCAAGCTAATTGGTTACATCAAGCATCAGAAGGTCATCATTCTGGTTGATAGTGGAAGCACCCATAATTTTATTCATCACCGTATTGCCCAAGAAAATCATTGCTACATCCATGCTGTCAATAATTTGCAAATCATGATTGCCAATGGTGGCTCAATGAAATGTGGAGAGCATTATGAAAATGTGCGTCTCCAAATTGGTCACTACCACCTGAAATCTCATATGTTTTCTATTGACATGGGCGGTTGTGACATTGTGTTGGGTGCAGACTCGCTAAGGACTTTGGGTCCCATTCTCATATATTTTAAGGAATTAACCATGCAATTCAACCAGGAGGGCCACCAATATAAGTTCCAAGGCATCACCACCAGTTCACCAAAGATCATTAGTTCCCATCTCATGGAAAATATGCTAAAAAAAGGTCATTCTGGTGTTATTGACCAACTCCATGTCTTATAAGCAACAGAGACACCCTCGGTGCCACAAGACCTCCAAGCTATCCTTTCTAAACATCAAGTGGTCTTTTCCACTCCCCAGGGACTCCCTCCTTCCCGTGGTGTTCATGATCATTCCATTCCCCTTGTACCCGGAAGCCTTCCTCCCAATATCCGTCCGTATCATCACCCCTTTTCCCAAAAACATGAAATTGAGAAAATGGTCCAGGAACTCCTTAATGCAGGTGTTATCCTCCCTAGTACGAGCCCATAATATTCTCTTGTGGTCATGGTCCCGAATAAAGAAGGTTCTTAGTGAATGTGTCCTGACTTCCGCACCCTCAACAAACTTACCATTAAAGAAAATTTTCCCATTCCTATCATTGATGACCTCCTGGATGAATTGAGTGGCACCCAATTCTTTACTAAACTTGATCTTCATTCTGGCTACCACCAGATACATATGAAAGAGGAAGACATTCCCAAAAATTCCTTTAGAACTCATGAGGGTCACTATGAGTTTTTGGTCATGCCCTTTGGTTTGTGTAATGCCCCCTCCACCTTCCAAAGAATCATGAATCATGTCTTTCATCCTTTTCTCCATAATTTTGTCTTAGTTTTCTTTGATGATATCCTCATCTATAGAAAAACTTGGACAAACCATATTGCTCATGTGGATCAAGTTCTCCATCTACTCTCTCAACACCACATTTTCCTGAATCAGTCTAAATGTGCTTTTGGCGCCTCAGAAGTAGAATACTTGGGTCATCTAGTTGGCAAGAATGGCGTCAGGGTGGATCCAAAAAAGATTGAAGCTATGCAATACTGGCCTCACCAAAATAATCTCAACATATTGCATGGATTTTTGGGCTTAACAGGTTATTAACGCAAGTTTGTTAAGAATTATGGAAAGATTGCAACACCTCTCACTGCTCTTCTAAAAAATAACTCTTTCACTTGGACTCCAGCCGCTGATCAATGTTTTCAAACCTTGAAGATGGCCATGTGCACCACTCCCGTCCTGGCCCTTCCTGATTTCACAAAGACCTTTGTCTTGGAGTGTGATGCCTCAGGGAAAGGAATTAGTGTTGTCCTTATGCAAGAGGGTTGGCCTTTGGCCTTTACCAGCAAGCAACTATCTGAAAGAAATATGGGAAAATCAATCTATGAAAAGGAAATGTTGTTTATTCTGTATGTCGTTGATCTGTGGCACCCTTATCTATTGGGGCAACATTTCCAAATTAAGACAGACCATCAAAGCCTCAAGTATTTTCTGGAACAACGCATTTCCTCCTCGGAGCAACAAAAATGGGTGACTGAGCTCTTTGGATATGATTATGAGATCATTTACAAGAAAGGAAAAGACAATGTGGCGGTGGATGTACTTTCCAAAAAATATGAAGATGAAGGATCCCTTTTTTCTCTTTCCTTCATTATACCAGATTGGCTCCAAGTCGTTCACCAGGAATGGCTACAAGATCCCAAAAGTTCACATCTAATCCAACAATTACAGTCCAATGCTCTAGCTTCCCTAGGGTACTCTTGGCTCCATGATGAGCTTTGATACAAAGGTCGTTTGTATTTAAGTAAACAATCAAAGATTAAATCCACGGTACTTTCTGATCTTCATGCTACACCCACAACGGGGCACTCCGGGTTCACCAAAACCTATGATAGGGTCAAACGTGCTTTTTTATGGGATGGTATGAAATAGGACATTTGTAATTTTGTACTGAATGTGATGTGTGTCAATGCAACAAGGGAGAAACAGTCAAATCTCTGGGCACACTACAACCGATTCCGATTTCACCTGCTATTTGGAAGGATATCTCTATGGATTTTATTACAGGATTACCCAAATCGGGAAATAAATTAGTCATCATGGCGGTTGTTGATCACCTTTCCAAGTATCCTTATTTTTGTGCTCTTCAACACCCATTTACAACATCCACGGTGGCTCAAATTTTCATGGATCAGGTCTTCAAGCTTCATGGCATGCCACACTCTATTGTTTTTTATCGCGACCTAACTTTCACAAGCAATTTTTGGCAAGAACTGTTCAAGATACAAGGCACCCAATTGCATCTCAGTACAACTTATCATCCCTAGACTGATGGTCAAACAAAAGTTGTCAACAAGTGTTTGGAAACATATTTGAGGTGTTTTGCCTCGAAAAAGAAAAATCAGTGGGCTCAATGGTTACCCCTAGCTGAATGGTGGTACAACACTTCATACCATACAACTACACACATGACTCCTTTTGAAGCGGTATATGGACAGAAGCTACCTTCAGTTTTCTCATACTTACCTAGTGTCTCAAAGGTCTAGGCAGTTGACCAAACACTTACAGTTTAAGAGGCTATTCTTCATACCCTCAAAGAGAATTTGGTCATGGAACAAAATCACATGAAGCAACAAGAAGATCAAGGTCTCTCTGAACGTCAATTTGCAAAAGGGGATCAGGTGTTTCTTCAACTGCAACCTTACATGCCAACTTCCCTCAAGGCCAAGCATTGTCAGAAGCTAGCGCCCAAATTTTATGGTCCTTATAACATTCTCAAGCATGTGGGACAAGTAGTCTATCAATTATCTTTTCCTAGTCATTCAAAGATACATCCTGTTTTTCATGTTTCATGCTTAAAGAAGGTGTTTGGAACTAAGTGCCAAATTCAAACCAACCTTCTCGAGTTAGCTGAAGAAGGATCCATTTGACTACAACCACAAGCAGTTTTGGACTAATGTGAGCATCATCTGCATCATAGAACCATCAAGGAATTGTTAGTCCAATGGAAAGATACAACTCTAGAAGATGCTACTTGGGAACCAACTACCATTCTGCAACAATTTCCACATCTCAAGCCTTGAGGACAAGGCTGTTTTTAAGGAGGAGGACATGTTAGGGTCCTAACCCGCACATAGGTAGCAAAATATATTCGGATGTAATAAAGGTCAATATTAATAAGGCCTTGCAATAAAATAGAATAAGTCGAATGTAAGAAGACCTAATAGAAGCTTCCACTTCTAGAAGGATCTTCCTCTAGATGCTTCTTTTGATAGACATATTTAGTATAAATAGGAGTCGAGGGTATGATAACCCTAGCTTGGATATTATTGTAATAGACCTCTGCTCAACTGGAGGTTTTCCCCTCGAAGAGGCCCGTGAAAATTTCTTTAAGAATCAAAGTATTATTTCTGTTGTTATTCTTATATCATTTAAGTGCTATTGTGGTGATTGTTCTGGTTATATTGCTATTATTCTTCAATTTCTAGCATTTTATTTCTATTCTGCATACTTTTTATATCTGGTATATTACATCATATGATAAGAGGGGTAGGATGTTCAAAGTTGCTTGAGTATGCAGTCCACTCATCTCAAATGGACAAACTTCTATTACCTTTTCCACTTCTCTCTTATTTCTTGTGGCTAACTGAACCAACCATGCCTTTGCATGTTTCTTTCTCTGTAAGGCACATGCTTCAACAACTTGAGGTGAGATATAACTTAGGTTATATCTAGGGTCAATTAAAATAGAAATGTGTTTCTTGGAAATTATACCTTCGAGATTCACCATAGAAGCTTAGTGGTATGCTTGCCAATTTTCCATAGCTGCATATATTTTGGGCACACTTATGTGTTTATAACAAACTTAAACTAAGGGGGGGTGGGTTCAATCAGTATAAGAATATCTTTTTCTTTTTAACATTCATAAACCATAACGATGCAATTACATAAATATAACAAGCAAAAGACACAATATTTAACGTGGAAACCCTTTTGGGAGAAAAACACAAAAACTTATTTTTGTACGCACCAAACTACTGTAGACACCAATCCCCACTTCTTTTTGTAGGCACCGACCTATAAGAGATGGCGATCCCCTCTTCTATTTGTAGGAACTGACCTACATGAGTCACCAATCCCCTCTATTGTTTGTAGGCAACAACCTACATGAGACACCAATCCCCTCTTCTATTTGTAGGCATCGACCTACAATATACACCAATCCCCACAACTATTTTTTATTTAGGCACCAACCTACTTACAATTTCTTCATTTACATTTCCTTCACTGGTCTTCTTGCAGCTTCTAGCTTCACCAGATTTGTTCTGCACTCGCTACTTTTTCTTTCTATAGATCAACTTTGCACTCACTCCTTTTGCTTTTGTCAATGAAAACAATTTATTCAACAATCTCCCCCTTTGTCATTGTTAACAACCCTAGACTCAAAAACACATAATCCTCCAGAAATAGAAAGAATTCTCCCTTGTCTGAAACTCTCCCTATCTGTAATTCTCTTCCCCCTATCTATAATTCTCCCCCTTTGATATTAATGGAAAAGGTATGCTCCCCCTAATCTGTGCTTTTTTTTTTTGACTAACGAGATGAGAGGGATATCACTCCCAACTTCAAATGTTTCTCTGGGAAGGGGTTTGGTAAAAATATCTATAACTTGTTCCTTTTGTTGTGCTGCTCCACCTTAGACTTTGCTTTCTCTTGTTTTTTTCTAAAGTAGCTCCCCTTGTGAATGTACTATATTTCTTGTTGTAATTGTTGAGTCTTCTCTTTTTTACTGTCACTCTCAAGATATGATCCTTTTGCTACTGATTAAAAATATTCAAAAGACTTGATAGATGTTTCACTATCACAATACCATTATCTATTCACAACTAATAGGATTGGATGTTTTCAACATTTTCTCACAATCTACTACTAAAAAAATGAATGGTCTAATGTTGTTCAAAAAATGTCCATATACAACTTATCACATCTCCATGTGCTTTGAATATTCAATTTGTTATGTGTCTTCATAGCTTCTATGGGATCTTCCACTGTCACATGTATGTTGTTGGTTTGGTAGTTCTTGAATGTCATCAAACCACCATCCAATTTTCCTTCAAAAAACATTTCTTGAACATGGTCAATACTAGTTACAATGTAAAGAAATCTATGTGGACTTGTCTTTTATTTTGCACAATAGATACCTCAAACCATACCAACTCCCAAAGTTCCATACACCACTCATAAAGGCTTCTGAGGTTTCCCTAGACAAATGTAGATATGTTGTCAAATTTCATTCCAAGATGTCAAAAATCATTCAAGGTTTGAAGAAGGAATGTCTAGAACATTGAATGAAAATTATATGCATGCTACCCAGAATATGAAGTCCTCCACTTGTACTTTTTTTGTCATTAACACTACCTATCTCAATGGTAAAAACTGGTCGAACATTACACAAAAACACTCCTGAAGAAGTTTAAACACTGTCACCAACAATGAAATATAATCAATATTTGTCAGTTGAGATAGTATTTGTATCCAATATAAGTAGTATTACATCTCCAACAATAGTCGAACATGGTTGGGTTGGTCTCAAAAAATCCAAGATTATTCAACAAGAAATAGTCGAGTCAACAAGAAGACATCAATTGGATTCACACAACAACAACTTCAATTATGCCCCCTCTAAGGGATCAATAAGTAGCGACAATAGTTCTTGTCAAAAATTACAGTTGATGGACAACCAAGTCGAAACTCTAGTTGACTGTCATGTCATGTTGATTCCCAGTCGACCACTTCCAACATAATCATCAGTAAGTAAGAGAAGCACTATAAGAATGTACAACCTATGATACATAACGATATGAGGTCCTAAAACATCTATTCAAATGGTTCCATGAACTTCCATCAATCCAACCACAATTTGTCCTAGTAGTTGACACCGATCCATAATTTTGACTTTCACATCTCTTCTACAATGATGTGGAAACATGATTTTCATTCCTTCGATTTTTATGGTGAGGATGATGATAGGGGCACAAATTTTTGTGCTAGTTTCTCAGAGGAAGTACGCTCAAGGTTAGGTTCACTTATGCGAGTAGAACAACTCGAAATATCAACAACAATGTCATTTGTAACAACATGCTCAATTTTTGGCATGTGAGGAGCATGTAGGTCATCAATTTGTTTGAGACAATCGACAATAGGTTGTTCTTCTAGAAAACCAGTTTGAACTCCTACTGAAAAAATTATAACTTCCTTGGTTGTAGCAAGGTTAGGTGTAGGTAGGGAGGAAACAACAACATCATATATAATACCAGTCTTAATGAATGGATATCTTTGACAATTGATTATATCATCTAATATTTCAGTACTCTTTTCTAAATTCAATCTTTTTTTCAACTGAGTAGTTGAATTTTCCAAATCCTTTCTTAAGGAAACAATTTCAGATTCTAGGTCTTCGTAATTTTCTTCCTTTTTCTTCATTTGGATTCTCACCACTTATGTCTTTATTTCCTCTTCTAATTGAATTTTTAGGCTTATGGCAATATTTTCTATATTCTTCAAGGATTTTTGACATTTTGGCTTTTGAATAACGATCCTCTTCTTCATATTTTTACAGTTGCTCCTTGTTAATCTCTAAATAGTGGCACATTACCCCTTAATTGGGTTATATTACATTAATAATTTTATTTTATCTATGTTGGCTTGGCTCCATTAGTTGTAATTGTACCTCCTAGTCCCCTATATATACCAAGGATACCTTTTCATTTGGAATCATCTTGTATTTTGAAATTTATGTGGTGTATAAGGAGGTTTCCCCCTCGAAGAGGATTATTATTTGAAATTCTCTCTTTTTCAAGGCATTGAGTACTTATTCTGAGGTTTGTTTATGCTATTTTGATATTTGGTCCTTAACATTTGGTATCAAAGATCAAGGTCTTGGGGTTTCGTTGTTGCATCTGCGACATCTTGAAATTTCCACTATAACTTTTTTTCCGTGACATTTCATAAGGAACCCCTTGGAGGATATTTAGTAGACAAATAAAGGTACATGGGGTGAAAATTTAATCTCTTGAGGCCTTATGATTTTGGAGAGATAGCTTGTGTAATATAGGGTTCTGGAATCATCTTGAATTTAGTTATCACGGAATTTTTGCTATAATTTTTATTTATTTAACGTTTTAGAACTTGAAATGCGAAGGCTATTCATAGAAATTATCAAGGTAGTTGTGATAAAAATTCATCGTTTGGGTCATCCTACTTTTGTAGATACACCCTGTGTAAGATAGGGCATATGACTAGTCATATTAACTAGTCTCAAACATGTTTCCCGAGTAAAAAAATGATATCTTCTTCAATGAGTATCCAAATTAAGTGAGACTAGTTGCATTAGACAATGGACAATATGTAGTATTTATGGTACAAGTTTCAGAATCAAATATTAGATATTGTGCTCTTGGCATGCTTTACAAGTACACTCTACTGGAAGGGACAAAAATAAGCAAGGTGTGGGGAAGTTACCATAACTTCCACTTGGCACATCCAATTTTGATCAGACATGTAGCATTGCAGAGAAGATGTATCAAAGAACTACAAAAATAAATTTTTAGACCTAGAAGGGCCAAAATTTTGGAGATAAAACAAAAGAAAGATCGTCTAGCAGAACCACCTCGAAATCAAGGTTTAAGAGTGATACTTGGACAAGATGCCACCAAAAAAGGGAACTTCTATACCAAATAATCCTCCAGACAGTCCTACTTGGAATCTTGATGAAGGTGAAGAAATGCGCAGGAACATAAATGATTTACAAAAGAATACAATAACAAACGATGAACTACAAGGGATGATGGATTCAATTGAAGCTAAGTTGGAGGAAATAATGGATACTAAGATGGTTTAAAAAGGGAGATCATGGAAGGATTGAAAATTTTCCTAATAGAGAGGCCACCTGAAAGTGAAAATGTATCCCATGAAATTCATGATGAGGACACAAGGAAGATGAATCAAGACTGGAGAAACTCCAAATTTGGATTGAAGACCAACCACTTTCCTAAGATCGATATGAGGAAGTTTGATGGCAAGGATCCAATCACATGGATACTTCATATGGAGTAGTTCTTTGATCTACATGATGTGCCACATACACAAAAGGTATGAATTTCTTTTTTATATTTAGAACCCAATCAATTTGTGTGGTATCAATGACTTTGTTCTCACAAATCACTTGTCACACACTGAGGATACAAGGAGCAATACCTTCTTTAGCCAATTTATAAACCTCAAGAAAAAGGGTTCAATTTACATTGAGAACTTCCAAAGATTGAATATAAAGGTAACAAATATTCCAGATGAGCACCTGATTGATGTATTCATAGAAACTTTAAATGAAAACATTCAACACGAGGTTCTCCTTTGGGAACCCAAATAATTTCATAAATCATTCAGGGTGGCGAGAAATGTTGAAAGTACAAATATGGCTATGGCTACTAGAAGGACCACTCCTAACATCTATTGAGAGAATAATGTTCCTTCTTCTAAAACACATCAACCTACAAGGTTGACACCTCAACAATTAGAGGAAAGAAAAGAAAAAGGTTTATGCTTTAATTGTGGAAACAAGTACAGTAAGGGACATAAGTGTGGTGAGAAGAAATTATTCTACATATATTGTGAAAAGGAAGAAGAAGAAGAACAAGAGAAAGAACCATCTCAAGATAAAAACGTAGAAGATATTCCTTCTGAAGATTTGACTCCCATGATATCATGCAATGCATTGGATAGAATTAACACTCTTCAAACCCTCAAGATCGAAGGATATATCAAAAATAAAAAGGTAATAGTCCTAATTGATTCTGGTAGTACTCATAATTTCATTCACTATAAATTAGCCAAATCTCTCAATTTCTTTATATATCCAGTGGCAGAGTTTCAAGTAATGATTACAGATGGAGGAAATATCAATTGCTCAATAAAATTCCATAAGATCAATCTTACTATGGGGGAATATGTAATGAATAGTCCAATAATTTCTATACCCATGGGTGTTGCTGATGTCGTACTAGGAATCTAATGGTTACAATCATTGGGAACAATGGATTTTAATTTTCAAGAACTTTTCATGAAATTTTCATTGGAAGGAAAAGAAATTGAGTTAAGGGGTATCACAAGGAAACTTAGTAAGGTGATAAGCTCTAATGACATGACAAAATTATTGGAAAAGGGGCATCAGGGTATAATTGTACAACTATGTTCACTAGATGTTCAAGCATCTAAGCCATCTATTCCCCTATATCTCCAAGGGATCATTGATAAGCATTCCAAAATATTTGAAGATATTCCCAGAGGTCTTCCACCCACTCAAAATAATGATAATGCTATTCACCTAATTCTTGGGAGTGTTCCTCCTAACATCATACCTTATAGATACCCTTATGCCCAGAAGAGTGAAATTGAGCGTATGGTTGAAGAAATGTTAGAGGTTGGCATTATTAGACCTAGCCAAAGTTCCTACTCTACATCAATGGTAATGGTACTCAATAAAGAGGGCTCATGGCGTATGTGTCCAGATTATAGAGAGCTCAACAAGATCACTATTAAATATAAGTTTTCCATTCCCCTCATTGATGAATTGTTAGATGAACTACATGGACAAATATATTTCACAAAGTTGGATCTACATTCAGGGTATCATCCGATTAGAATGAAGGAAGCAGATATCCCAAAAAGAACATTCCAAACTCATGAAGGCCATTATGAACTTTTGGTCATGGCTTTTGGCCTTACGAATGAACCTTCGACATTCCAAGGGTTGATGAATTCCATTTTCAAGCCCTTCCTTCGAAAATTTGTGTTAGTATTTTTTGATGATTTACTAATCTATATCAAGTCTTGGGAGGATCATGTGCAAAATGTTGACAAGGTGCTACAACTACTAAAGGAGAAACAACTATATGCCAAACCATCCAAATGTTTCTTTGGGGTGAAGGAGGTATAGTAATTGGGTCATATTGTATCTCATGAAGGTGTCAAGGTAGCCCTAACAATATTAAGTCCATGATGGACTCGATGATTCCCAAAACATTGAAGAATCTTAGAGGATTTTTGGGTTTGACAGGTTACTACCGCAAGTTTGTTCTAAACTATGGAAGAATAACAACACCTTTAATGACATTAACTAAGAAGGAATTTTTTTAGGATGACCTTACAACTGATGTTCAAATGTTTGTGGAAGAATGTTTGGTTTGAAAACAAAATAAGGTGGAAATAATTAAGACCCCATGTCTTTTACAACCATTAGCCATCCCAAGTCAGCGCTGAGAGGAGGTTTCCATGGATTTCATCACAGGGTTACCGAATTCTGAAGGAAAATGTGTCATCATGGTGATTGTTGATAGACTGACCAATTATGCACACTTTTGTGCACTTTCTCATCCTTTCAAAGCTAGTACATTTTCCACCACATTCATGGAGACAATTCAAAATCTACATGGAAGCCCAAAGATTATTATAAGTGATAGGGATCCCATATTCACTCAACATTTTTGGACATAATTATTTTCTTGTTTGGGTACTCAATTGGCTCATAACTCATCTTATAATCCTCAATATTATGGACAAACCAATATAGTGAACAAATTTCTATAAGGATACCTTCGTTGCTTTGTCTCTGATAAACAAATACAATGGTTCAAATGGTTACCCTTGGCAGAATGGTGGTATAACACTTTCTTTCATACTGCAACAAAAATGACACCATTTATGGCACTCTATGGATACCACCCACCTTCCATCACTTCTTCTCTAAAATAAAAATCTAAGGTTCAAGCAGTGGAAGATCACATCGAGCATCAACAACAATTTATCCAACTCTTAAAGGACAACCTGACCATCGCACATAATCACATGAAAAAACAAGCAGATCAACATTGTAGTGAAAGAAGTTTTGAAGTAGGGGATTGGGTATTTTTAAGACTACAACCATACAAATAGATGTCCCTCAAGAAATCTAAGAAGGATAATAAATTATCACCAAAGTATTATGTCCCTTATAAGGTGTTGCAAAATATTGGTACTATGGCATACAAAATGGAGTTGCCTGCATCTTCGCTAGTACACGCAGTTTACCATTTTTCATTCTTAAAGAAGGTTATAGGTGACAAGATCCCAGTTCAAACTATATTTCCAGAACTTGACGAGGAAGGAAAAATCATATCAGAGCCTAAAGCTATCACTGACATAAGAATTCGCCAGCTGAGGAATATATCCATTTCAGAGTATCTCATTAAGTGGAGGAAACTACCTGTTGAAGATTCCACTTGGGAACATGAGTATTTTATACAAAATCATCCAAAATTACTCAAGTGTTGTGGACAACACTTTTCTGAAGGGGAGGGGCATGTTAAGACCTAAATAGTGGCACATTACCCTTTAATTGGGGCATATTACATTAGTAATGTTATTTTATTTATGTCGGCTTGAGTCCATTAGTTGTGATTGTACCTCCTAGTCTCCTATATATACCAAGGAGACCTTTTCATTTGGAATCATCTTGTATTTGGAAATTTATTTGGTGTATAAGGAGGTTTCCCCCTCGAAGAGGCTGATTATCTAAAATTCTCTCTTTTTCAAGGCGTTGAGTACTTATTATGAGGTTTTTTTATGTTATTTTGATATTTGGTCCTTAACACTCCTTTTGTTTCAAATTCATTTTCCTTAGCTTATTTATTTCACTTAAGGAACATATGAGTTCTTCTTTAGGATCCACTTTTCCATATGTTTTAGCATTTTCCTCTTCTTCTAAATCCAACATTTCTTTCCCTTTGTCTTCATCAACATTGTTTCGATTGCCATAAAAAGAGTTTCTTCTCTATCTCTATCAGAACTACTTTCACTTATTTCTTCAGGCCAGTCACTGACCCCTTTTGAGTAGAGGATATTCTCCTACTTATAAGAGTTCTCCTTCTTTTCATGCTTGTCCTTTTTGTGGCTATTTTTGTATTCATGATGTTTTCTCTTTACATTATAGTCTTCTTCATTATCAATACTTTCATTTTTCACATATGGACACTTAGCAACAAAATGTCCTACTTTCTCACAGTTAAAGCATTTAAAGGGAAAATTACCTTTGTATTTGCCAGATCCCTTTTTGAGTTTTCTCACAAAAGTTTCTTCCTCCGTGTATGATTCACAATTGGAACAATCACTTGATTTGTGCTCTTTCTTATTAATCTTATTTGAGGATTTCAAAGTTGCTTCCCATTTTGATTGTTTTTCCTTTTCAATCCTCATTTCATATGCAGTGAGGATCCCATGCAATTCATCCATTGTTAATTGATCAAGATCCTTCATTTCCTCAATGACATAGAATTTGGAATCAAATCTTAAGAGGAGTGACCTCAACAATTTTTGAAAAATCATTGGTTCTACAACTGTTTCACCAAGTCCTCTGATGGTGTTGAAAATTTCATCCACGTGGAGAAGATAGGTTGCAACATTTTCTTTTTCTTTCATATTCAGACTCTCAAACAATATTCTATGAGTTTGGATCTTAGCCTTCATGACCTTGTCATCACTGTCATGGATGTTTTGAAGTTTGTCCCAAATTTCTTTTGTTGATTTCCAATGCATTACTTTGACAAACTCTGATTCTGATAGTCCGCACAAGATGGCGTTAATGGATTTTGCATCATTTTCAATAGCCTTTTTCCCGACCATATCTATTGGTGGAGTTTTTCGGGGTGTATAACCAATGATGACCGATTGGAATATATCAAAACCAAGGGCCATTCGATATGTTTTCATCCTTATACTCCATAAGGCATAGTTTGTTCTTTCAAATAACAGATCCTTGTTTGTAGAAACACCTTCCTAGTCAACCATGTGCTCTCCCGAGATCTACCTTCCGTTGTTTATATTGTTTCCAAAGGAACCAACTTTAATACCAATTTTTGATCACACACTTATACTGAGAGGGTGGGTGAATCAATATAATTATATCTTTTTATTTTTAACAATCATAAACCATAATGATAAAGTCACATAAATATAACAACCAGAAGACACAATGTTTAAGTTGGAAACCTTTTTGGAAGAAAACCACAAAAACTTATTTTTATTAATTTGTAGGAACCAACCTATAGTTACAAATGTTTGTAGGAACTAACCTACTAGAGACACCAATCCCCACTAATTTTTGTAGACATCGACCTACAAGAGACACCAATATCCTCTTCTATTTGTAGGCACTGACCCATAGGATACACCAATCCCCTCTGTTGTTTGTAGGCACTGAACTACAAGAGACACCAATCCCTCTTATGTTTGTAGGCACTAACCTATAAGAGACACCAATCGCCTCTGCTATTTGTAGGCACCGAAATACAGGAGACACCGATGCCCACAACTATTTTTTTTATGTAGGAACCAACCTACTTACAAGTTCTTCATTTACATTTCCTTCATTGGTTTTCTTGATACTTATGTCTTCACTAGATCTTCTCTACACTCGCTACTTTTGGTTTGCAAGATCATCTTGACACTCACTCCTACATTTGTCAGATATTCTCAACACTTGTTTCTTCTGCTTTCACTCTCCCTTCACTAGATCTTCTTGCTTCTACTTCTACCTCAGATATGCCTTTACCAATTTTGCTTCTAGAATGCCAGATTTATTTGCTAGAACACCATATCTGATCTTCATCAGTATTTAATCATTTCTCCTTGAATGATATCCAATCATCACTCCTCAAATGATATGCATACGAATATTACATTTTCACCCACAGTCACGTTTTTTCTCATAACCCTCTTCTCCATTTATATTTTTCGATAATCTTTACATGAAAAGTCATGTTCATTTGAAAAGACACGACTTTTATGAAATAATAATTAATTTTCTCCCTTTTTATTTTTAATTCACCTTTTAACATATCAAGTGTAAAATACCAACATGGGTTTTAAATCCATGTGAAAATACCATGTTCATCTTCACTTTTACCTTTTTTAATCCATTTCCATGTTTACTCCACTTTTACGTAAACTCCATTTTCACTTTTACCTTTTTTTAATTCACTTTCATGTTTACTCCAGTTTTACGTAAACTCTAGTTCCACTTAACTTTTCCACTTTTGTGTTTATTAAATTCACATTTATATCTGAACACTCACTTACCTTTGACATCAATGACAATAATTTATTCAACATTTTGGCCACGTCATTGACCATATTATCCTCCTGAACATGATAGAACCTTTTCTTTCTCTTGATTCTTATGAGTACAATCTCTTAATATATGTGCTTCTCCGCAACCCCAACATTGTATATCTCCTTTCTTTGGTTCCTCTACTCTTCCCCTTGTTTTTCTACTAGCCTATTTCCACTAAGATGGAAAAATCTATTGATGCACACTTTTCTTGGTTGACCAAACTAAGCACTTTTCTTCGGATCCTTATATGGGAATGATTTGAATCCCTTCTTCTAAAATGCACCTTTTTATTTTATTTTCCATTCCTTATAAGGCTCCCTCTTATGCTTAGACTAATCATAACAAAAATTGGCCTTCCTAATGGTATCCTACAGGATCTTAGGTTCATCAAATTCAATTTTGTATTGAAACCATTGTGGAAACCCACTGAGGAAACACTCTATTCTTTATTTTTCATCCTTGAGGTAAGGATCATACTTGAACAAAACTAAGAATATGTTAGCATAGGTGTCCTTGGTAAGCTTCCCCAACTTATGCTCATGGACATCTTTGATATTTCCATCAAAGTACTTCTCCAATAGGTAAGCCTTTCTAAAATACTTTTCAAACTCCTTTCAGGTCAGATTGATCACTTTCAGTCCTTTGACTTCCTTGAGGTCCTCCCACCATATGGAGGCTCCTCCATTCATATTGAAAACAATAATATTTTCCTTAGTATTTTCCAGGTAGTTGTGTACCCAAAAGTACTTTTTATCCCCAACAACCAAGCCTCAACTTCTTCTCCCTTCTTGATTTCTCCATCAAAGGTAGGCCACTTTTCCTTCTTAAACTCTTCAGTTAGAGAAGTATGTGAGTTTCTCTTTTTCTTCTTCTTGGGAACACTCAATAAAGTATCATTGTTGGATATCTTTTTGAAAGTATCCCTCCCACTAAATGACTCTATGGAAATAATTCCACCAGATCTACGTTTCCTTGCATCCCAAGGCCTCTTCTTAGAAGAACTCCTTCCTACATTTCTATGGGATAATTCATGGTTTTGGGCATCTGAAGGGGTTTTCAACCTTTCTGATTACTGCAACTCTACATTACTAGTGGTTGGACCTTGCTAAGGGTGTTTTTGGATTTTCAAAAAACTTTGTAGGAGCACCACATTCAATTCTGCCTGCTTTGCATGAGCTCTCACGAGCCTCTCATTATCTTCCTTTAGACTTCTGATAGTGGCTACCAAGTTTGGAGGGGTTTCTCTAACCCTCTGACCATCAAATTCCTCATATACGAGGTGTGAGGTTTCTTCCATATTGTGTTGCACCATTCACCTCTACTTCTTTTTAGTACATCCTACATGTTGAAACAATAAAACATTATTATCCATTATATCAAAATTTTAAATATGCATTTTTGGAAAATTCAAAATTTTCTCAATTAGCTAATCGGTTTTGGTGACCCATTCAAGCCTAGAGTTTGAACTATGCTCTAATACCACTTTGTAACATAATTGACCCCATAAAAATCCTTAGTCCGGGGGGATGTTTGATTTTTCCTCTTTATCTCATGCTAAGGGTTTGGATCGGATCCTCTCAGATTTCTGTTAGTCATGTCAATATGCAAGAAATTCCCCTTACCAATGTTTGTTGTGTTAAACTCTTTTGTTTGACCTCCAAATACTAGAGGTAGTACCTCTATGGGTTCATTACAACAACCAGGGATTGGAATTCTCCAAATAAGATGAATAAAATCATTTCTCACCATGAGATTAATGATCGGTGGTGACTCAGACTTATTTCCATCGAAACAACTGATTATCATATCTGGAACCCCACTCCGATGACTCCTCTCTGACAAGTCATTATAAAAAATATGATGTTCCTTAGAGTCATAAAGAAACAAATATGATCATATCGGTGCCTTGAGTCACCCGGTAGTTATCACCCACCTTATCCTCCAAACATTAAGTGAGAAAGAGGGGCCCATGACAAATATATGGCTGTCATTACATCTCACCCACTCTCTGATCTATGACTCATGTTATTCCTCAAAATCCTCCACTATTAGAGTGCATCCACTCTGAGTACGATAGGCCACTCCATCCACATGCACTCTGACAGATCCAACAATCCTTGTTGCACCACATATGAAATCAAGGTTCACTTGAGGTCTCATAATTTCATGAGGGTTAAGGGTTCCATATTTTCCACCTCGAGACATATTATCATAGATCCGATGACTGAGATCTAGCTGGACACTTTCTGGTAGATCGATGGTGTGTGGACTCCCTCATCCTCAAACTCTCGTCTCAAGCTCTCTTTCCAAGCCTCTAATAGTATACCTTCCGATAGACTTACACTCGATATCAATGATCAAAATTCCAATGTCCAGTCCTTCGATAAATCAATGGCTCTCATTGAATTGGAGTCACTTACATCGAAATCATGTTGAAATCATGCACTTGGTCATTCCAAATACCTCTCCTTCTGACCAATGGTCAGGATCCTCTCACCTCTCTGAATCAATGGTTGTGATTCATTACGACTCTGAATGCAGGTTTTCTTCAAAATAATAGTCTGATTCGGGACTTAACTGCTCAGGGTCCCTTTAGTATTATGCCCTAAATATTTACCAGACTTAGACTCTCACCTTCACTCTAAGGTTGACCAAGGTGTCCTCACTTCAAATTTGGTTGAATATTTTTATCTTGTAAAATTTCCATTTCAAGCAAGAGGTTTCATAGGGTTAAATCTCCCTGAATACACAGAGGCCTTTCCAGGTGCTAGGGAAATTCTACCACCACTCTTACAATGAAGATTTATATCTTGCAAGCTTTCCATTTCAAAGGATTTCATTTTTCATAGGGATACACTCTATATTAACACTGCTTACTTGGCTATTTTGAACTGCCATTGTTAATTAGTAGAAACAATCATACATAACCCATTTTACTCAGGAATTCAACGATTCCTTCATTTAATCACATTTATCATTCAAACCAAAATCATTATTCTTTCATTACTAACATACATCAGACATAACAAGCTAGAGACATTTATATGTTCAATGAAAAGTTTAACTAGTCGACTGGTTGAGAGAGGATGCCTTTCCTCCCAACCATAGTCTATGTTGCAGTATGCCTTTCTATAGCATGCCAAACCCATTCCAAGCCATGATTTCACAAGGGGACTAATTCATCTAGTTTGCGGGTCCAAAATGGTCCAGGGAGGTTACTATCCTTCATTCCATTGGAAACAACATAAGTTTCCCTCTTCCTATTGATCTCATGACCTCCATGGGTTTATCAAACACCTTCCCAACTAGATTTCATCTACACAAGTGAGTCCCTTATCTACTACACAATAGCTTGGTGACCTCCCCTTACCAGTACAACTTATTTCCAGTAAGCACCAAGTCGCAGTCCTCTATTGCTCCAGTTTGGATGCAGGTCTTCTCTCTTTCAGGGTGGCCATTAATTCCTTTGTAAAGTTTCATAATTTCCTCAAGGAGAACTCCCATTTCATTTTTCTATTCAGAACTTTGTGCATGAGTCTCTCTTCCTCACTACACCATATTTTTATTAGTCTGCAACTCATTATTTTATCTCTTGTCTATGTGATATTTTTTTTTGTCTATAGGGTGGCTACATGCTGGTCCTCACACTCTCTTCATTGTTCCCTCCTCTCCTCTACCAAGAAATGTAATTTTTTTTTCTTTGTGATGTTTTCCAGCTTTAGTCTCTTCTTCCAACCATTCCTTGGGATTCTCATGGATATTGTCATATGCAATCCCTCTAGTTAGGGAGCCAAATTCAAAGGGGTGAATCAAGTACATCCTTTTGTCAGTTTTCAATTGTATCTTTTTTTCAAACATCAAATATGTTAGCAATTATAACTGCTTCAACCTCCAATCCCGATCACCATTATTGATCATGTGGCTCTATGTAGATATAAGTACATTAGCTGATGTATTAAAATTTTCAAGTGCATGATGGAAGGCTGAGAAAGCTTCCTATTTTTTTCATTGAAACTTCTCCATTCCACATCACTAGTCCACTTCACCAACCCACTTGTGATATCATGGACAATACTCAAGGATTTTCCTTCTCAATCAACTTTCTAATGTTTTATATTCAACATAATTAATGCTTCATAATCATATTGCATGAAGAATTAACTTAATTACAGTTCTGGGAGAAAATAGGGTGTTACATGCCACAACCATGATCAAGAAAATCACTAGTCCATGTCCATGTCATTGCAATGTTGAACAATATATAGGAAAAACATGACATAATTCAGTACATCACGAGGGACAAACATGAGAGAATATTCAATATAATGTTGTGTTTGGTAGTAGTATGGACAAAATAAGACATACATGATTCTCATATCCAAGTGGAAATATTATTCCATAACATTAGGCCACTAAAAATCATCAATATAATAACATGTTAGTATTCAACCACATCACACCCACAAACACACATTCCTTATATTCTAAGGATTTGTTAAGATTCCATTGAAATTTAGGCATTGAAATTGGAAACATACTATTTATAGTAGAAACTAAAGCTTCGTATTATCAAAAGGATCTCATAATCACCCAAACCTGGCTCAGAGACACCCTAGAGGAAATATGCAACTTGTGTCAAAGTAACACACCATTATCGACTCATATGAAATATATATATATAAAATTAACAAATATGTGACGAATAGTTCAAGTTCCATATATAGAACTTGGGGAAATAGGTATAGATAAAACCCTTGTGTAGGGACTTGATATATTGCACGATTCGTGTTCCAGGACACATCATGAATCAACTAATATTTAGATTGATCTAGAAATAGAATTCCAATAGGGTGATTCACACACAAGAAAACTCATGGCATAGTTCCATTGGTCCAACAACTTGAGAAAATAAGAATGCAATTGAAAGTTGTGATTGAGAAGAGTACTTGCATGTTGGGCTACTATATTCTTTACAATGGAATTCTATTTAAGGTGGATTGATTAGGGTGAAAGTTGAAGGTCGAGGTGGATCTTAAGGGAAAATTCGAAGTCGAAGTAATTGATAACAAGTCAAAGAGGTAAAATGACAATAGGTCAACATGAGGTCATGTGGAAATCGACTAAATACCAAATTAAGGTCTACCAATAGTCGACTGGTAGTTGATTGTAACAGAATCCCAAGATTCATGGGATTTGTAGCCAATGATATGGGTGGATCTGTAACCTTTTTTGGGCACCTTTATTTAAGTTTTTTCCTACTGTAAAGCCTATAAATAAGGAGTGTTGTAATTGTATAATTTTAATGATCAATCTTGTATGTTCCTACTAATGTAAAACAATAGGTTTCTGGTCATGTAGATGTAATCCGAATTGGCTACATGGTTGTTCTTGTGAAATGAAAGAGGGTATGATGTTGATTGTGTCTCAGGTGTAGACCAGGGTTAGGCATGTATCCTTTTATTCTAAATGAATAAGAAAACAAGAGAGAAATACACTCAAGGAATGTTGGTTTTCCCGTTTGGGTTTCTAGAGTGAAATCTATGTGTACTGTGTGTTTTCTTTGTCATTTGTTTTATATATTAAACTCGTCTTCCTCTATTTTTTTAGGTTTAGCATGAAAACATAATTTCCTAACATGTGGTATCATAGATTGGTTTAAAAACCTTGGATCTAAGCTAAACCCTAGGTCCAGTAAGAGTCATAAGTCAAAGATATTTAAAGTTTATCTTAAAGAATGGCAAGTAGCTTGAGAATAGAGGTCGAAAAATTCAATGGCCAGGATTTTGATCTTTGGAAGCTTAAAATTGAAGATCTCCTTGTAGATCGAGAAAAATGGGAAATAGTCTGTCCAAGTTCCATTCAAATAGGTATGTCGAGGGGATAATGGGAGAAACTTGAGAGAAGGGAAAGGAGTATAATTCGACCATGTCTTGCATATTCAATGTTGCTGAATGTCTCAGGTGAAGACTCAGCCAAGAAACCATGTGACACATTGGGAAGCTTGTACCGGTCAAAATCCTTGGTAAATAAGTTGTACCTTAGAAATAAAATGTATCTTTTGAGGATGAGTGAGGGAATTTAAGTAAATGAGCATTTAAATGAGTTTAATACCATAACAAGCTAGCTATCTTCTATGGGTATTAAAATCACTGAGGAGGAGAAGTGTATTAGACTATTATGTTCTTTTCTAGACTCATGGTATATCTTAGTCATGGCTATAGGGAGTAATTGAACCACATTATCACTAGATTACGTTGTTGCATCTCTACTGTCAGAATAAATGAGAAGGAAGAACATGGAAATATAAACCAAAGATTATTTAATGGTGAAATGTCGACCGATTGACAGAGATAAAGGAAAATTCACTGGTAGAAAGTCTAATTCAAAGGGTAGATCTAAATCCCTTGTTCAATCAACGAGAGTATTATGGAAATGTGGTAAAGATGGGAATTATTAAAGGGACTACAAGTCGAAGGAAATGGAAGTCGGTACAATATTTGATGAGAAGCATTCTACTGAGAGAAAGACTACTCCAGATAAAGGAGGTGATGTGTAATTAGCATCGACTAATACACAGTCATATCAAGATGTTTGGTTGATTGACTCAAGAGAATTCTATCATATGACACCACATAGAGAATGGTTCTTTGAATATGAATGATATGGAGGAGATGTGTTCTTGGGGGACAACTCGACAACCAAAATTGTCGGATGAGGAAGAGTTTGAATGATATTGTAGGATGGGAGGAGTAGAACCCTTCCAAGCATGCTACATATTTTGGGTTTGGAAAGAAACCTAATATGTTTTAGTAAGATGAGTGATGCAGGAGTGCACACTCTATTTCAGAAGGATATGTGAAAAATGATCATAAGTACGATGGTATTAATTAAAGGAGTTAGGATTGGAACCCTATACAAGTTATTAGGGGATGTCAACTCAACTAGATTCAACAACGTTGTTGTTCCTAGAGTCGACGTGAATAAACTTGGGTTGAGTCAATTCAAACTGACTCAACAAGTATTTGTCTAGTCAACTCAACCATGCTATGGCATGAGAGGATGGAACACATTAGACAAAAAACACTTCAAATTATGCACAATAAAGGTATGGTCGAAGATTTTCCTGAATGTGATTTAGAAGTCTATTTTTTTGAACATTGGGTATATGGAAAACAAATTCGAGTGAGGTTCCCATCTGGAGAGACAAGGGAAAAGGGGATTCTAGCATTGGTTCACTGTGATGTGTTTGGCCCTATTTTAGTGCCTTCACTTGGTGGATCCCTATACTATGTCTCCTTCATAGATGATTTTTTTAGGAAGACATGGATATATTTCCTGAGGAAGAAATTAGAGGTTTTTAAGAAATTCAAAGAGTTTAAGTCTCTTCTAGAAAACCACGCAGATAAGAAGATAAAGGTGTTGAGAACTAACAATGGTGGTGAATCCTATGGAAAGGATTTTGAGAAGTTATGCAAGTAGTGTGGCATATCATGCTAAAAAAACACACCATATACCCCATAGAAAAATGGAGTTTATGAAAGAATGAAAAAAATATTGATGGACAAATCAAGGAGTATGCTCAATGGTGCTGTGCTTGCACAAGAATTCTGGGTAGAGGCAGTCAACACTGGAAAATAATTGGTGAATATGATTCCTTCGTCAGAACTAGTCGATATGAATCCACATGAGGTATGGTATGGTAAGAAGCCTTTGCTTTCACATCTCAAAGTATTTTTATGTGATGCATTTGTGCATGTTCCCAAGGAAAAGAGGAGAAAGTTGGACAAGAAGGCAATCAAGTGTATTTTCATTAGATACAAAGAAGGTATGAAAGGATATAATCTATGGGATCCTACATTAAGGAGAACAATATATAGTCAAGATGTGGTCTTCAAAGAAGTTAGAAGGAAGTACGAGTATGAAGTGGTTCAAACAGAGAATAATACATAGAAGGTGAATTTTGAAGCAAGGAACGAAGAAGATTATGATTCAAATGATTTGATTGCATCATATGAAGAGGTGGAAAAGATGACCCCGGTCATAAGAAGTTATGAACAAGTAAGAAAACAAGTCGAAAGGTATAGTCCGCCTGAATTCCATTTTGCGTTTGTGTTAACTTCCACTGGTGATGAGACTAAGTCAGTCAGGGAGGAAGTCAAATCAACAAAGGGTAGACTCTGGAAGGATTTCATGGTTGAATATATGGAATCCTTGCATAAGAATGAGATGCAGGATTTAGTAAAATTACATAGTGGAAGAAATCATGTTAGTAGAAAATGGGTATTCAAGAATAATATGAGCGCAACAAGTCAAGTCAAAAAATTCAAAGATCGACTAGTAGGGAAAGGATATTCCCAAGTCCAAGGAGTCAAATTTGGTGAGATTTTGTTCTCTTGTTGCAAAATTAACTTCCATTAGAGTACTAATATCTCTAGTTGCAAAATTTGATTTAGAAATAGAAAAAACGGATGTGAAGACAACGTTCCTACATGGGGACCTAGAAGAAGAAATCTACATGAAACAAACTAAAGGATTTGTAGTGAAGGGAAATAAATATTTGGTGTGCATATTTGATCCGAAAATGATCTTTTAAAGACTATGGTTAAGTTTACGCATGAGTTGTTTACCATTTAGAAATTGAAGAGAAGAAGGAGATTAAATGAAATAATGTTGCAGCCATGATAAAGAAAATAGAGAAGAAAATAAGCATAAGGAACAACAAACCATAATGCCAAGAACTTGATAACTGATTTTGGAAAGGTTGCCTATGTCTCTGGGCCTTTGTCTCGGTGGGGGAGTCTTTCTTAATAATCTTCAATGCTTCAAAAATACATCAAAAGCACATCAAATGTATTACAAATTGGTCAGAATGTGTTTTTCTTGACCTCAAGAATCCAACACAAATGAAAACACTGAAAACACTGAAAAAGGCTGAGCGTAGCTCCTGGAAATGGCCTCCAAAGTTTTCTTCCTCAATGGTTTCCCTGCATACAAATGGCTTAAGCTTCACAATTATTCATCATTTTGTTGTATCTGAACCTCCTTGGACTGTCAAAAACCTTGCTTTATATATATTATGAGTTGGTGGTCAGCTCCCAACTTCCTCCCAAGATTTTACCTCAAAGAGGGCTCTAGATCCTCATTTTTTGGCAAAAGAAAAAAGAAAATTAGACTAAATAACCATAAAAATCCAAATAATACGGTTTAAAACCCACTTTGGGAAACTTTATGTACCCTTTCCCCCTTTCTCTGGGCCCCTGGTCATATGGACGGTGCCATATTGCCACGTGCTAAGTGCTGGCACCCTATTCCTCTGCACTCCAGGTCATATTTGTGTGCCATGTGGCCTCAGGCTACCCCCTACCACTAGTCTTCCACCCTGATATTGTTCTAGTGGTCACATGCTCTGGTCTAGTGCCCTAGTCAAAGAATAATCCCCGAGTTATGTGGAACGACCTAACGCCTTGGTCGGCAGATAGCCCCCGCTGACTGGGCGCTATCCCCAAACATCCACTAATCATCACTTTAAAACAATATTTCTCCACATGGTATAACAAGAAACACCACCGCTCATATGGTTGGCGTGTTTGGTTAGTTCGTTGGCTAGTCCAGAGGTCCCGGGTTCGACTCCAACGGAGTGCAACAAACCTTTTGAACTGACCCTTATTGGCCTCATCCAGGGTTCCACATTGCACCCTATGATTGGGCCACGTGTCACCTTTTGATTCACCATCGTAAAAACAATGAGCGCACAACCATGACATAGTCAACAACACAGTCAGCCACATACTCAACCTGCCAAGTCGAAACACCTACCATCCATACAACCACGTGTCTACCACATGTCAAACTTTCACTGGGCCATGTCACTTCCACCTATCAATCTGTACTTCCACATGTTATCCATACCCTGCCACGTGCCACCTCCACCTATCAATCTTTACTTCCACGTGTTATCCATATCCATACACCAACATCCATACAGTCTAAGTGTCTGCAACATCAACACCTGAAAATGCCAAAAATGTTTGACACATGTCACCTCCTAGTGCTGCCATGTCAGCATGATGCTGTCATCAACCACATCATGCTGACATACTACTGATGTCAACAGTATGACCTCTGACTATCGACTTTCACTTTTTTTACCTGTTTGGGAAAAAGTTATGATTTCCATAACTTTCACATACAATGTCCATTTTTAGAAAAAAAAACATATCAATGGAATTGGCACAACGAGCCCTACACGATGGCGTTGGTTTCGTCTGATTCTGATAAATTTGAAATTTTTTCCTTCTTGGATCCATTTTGGATCATTCCTCCCCACTAAGACCTTTTGTTCCTCCAAAAGGATATTAACCAGTCATCAAGTGCGAGATATGCCTGCCCACTGGTCCTTTGTCTTTAAATTCTTTCATGTGCACTTGTCGCATCATAATCAATTGCATAATGACCATGAAAAATGATATCATATTGTTATCCATTTGAACTCGTTCACATCTCACTGAATCCACTACCATCCATGTAGAAAACATTAGCAACGATAACATCAGAAATATGACTGAAAATGAACCAATATGTTTGACTGGCTTGCACAACATTAACTTATCTTGAAGCAAAGTATGATTGAATTCCCATCCTACAACCATCTCATGTTCATTCTTAAGATGAACTGCTTTTGATATGAACCCGTGGGTGATTAGTTTCCAATAATTGGTTGATTCTGTCACTCCTTCAAAGGGTCAGTTATAGATCGTTTTGCTTGAGCGATTTGAAAATAAAGGTATAGTTGATGTCTTTATAGGCTTGAATCCAAAGTGAATAAAAACCTCTTTAGTTTCCTTATGTTTTATATGTCATGCTTGCATTTAATATTCTATGCATAGAAATTCATGGAAAAGCAACATAAGAACATAATACACATAATGGATATGACACTTCCCTTGATAACAGAGTTCACCCGATGTGGGCTACGTCTCTGGGTCATGCTCAAAGCTTGACCACTTTATTCTCCTCTCTATAATGATGTCTCTCCTTTACAAGTTGTAATACCAAGTCCCTTTTTGGTGACGACAACAAGAGATCAGAATGTGATCAGGAATATATACAAGCTTCACAAGTTCTCATGCTCATGAGGCATCCATGATGCTGATATGAACATGATTCCCACATACTCAATACATAAAAAGAGGAAGAATAAAATATGACCCCCATCACAATGGATCCATAAAGTACCTTAGATATACTGCTAAGATCCAAGCATATATGCAGCCCATACAAAGATCCTAAAACTACGAGATTTAGAACTGCTTCATTGGCCACTTATCATGAAAGTGTCGCAATTTCTCTGTCACATGTAACTGATTGGTTTTATGTCGAAGAAGAGAAGAAAATAAGAGATAGAAGGAATAAGCTGATCTTGTTGCCTTGCTGTAGCCCCTCCATGCTCTTTCAGACATGTAACACGCATGCTATGCTACAACATTTAATGACAAAACAACATAATGAAAAGCATGCTTACATTGGATTCTCTAGAACTTAGCTTGCTGATCTGAAGATCTATGGAAAAAACATAACTCACCATTGGATTCACGTTGTCGAATTACCCAAAAAAGTCTGTCAAATCATCTCCATCGGACACAAACACCTTCAAGCCTCCTTTGGACCACTGTCTTGATTTTTGTGCATACCTGTGCAATTAATGCAATGAAATATGCATAGAAAATTGTGCCCAATATGGACTTGGGTGGACTGGCGTGCTCCTCCTCTCATGCATTGGAAAAATGGGTTCTTAAACAAGAACCTTGGTGGATATTTCAACTTGGGTGTTCGTCGAATTGGTTGGGTGCATAATTGTTAAGGCACAAAGGTAGGGGGAGGTCTCGGGGTCAATACTGCAGGCCTCCCCATTTTGGAGTACTGTTACAACTTTTGGATTTATTTGGTAGTGGGGATAAACTTGGTAGAACCACCAGATATAGCGGGACCTCCACCAGATATGGTAGGGTCCGCTATATTTTATTTTTTGAAAATACGGTCACATGCCCTCATTGGGAATTTCAGGGATTCCATGTGGCACCCTCTGATTGGGCCACATGGCACCCAAATATTGGCCCACTGCTATCCAGTCACCTTCCACGCAGGCATTCCATCACTGCACTGTTGACTTAGTCGTACACTACCACGTGGTGCTTCTAGAGGAAGCCACATGTCTATACGGATGCCACGTCATCTATACAGAATACCACCTCGATTGCCACATCGACTTTCCATGTCACTGTACGGACTACCACATCACCCTTCCATGTCATTGTATGGACTGCCACATCACCCTGCCACGTCACTGTATAGACTGTACAAATTTCCACATGGCACAATTCGATTCGTCCATGGATCGGCCTGAAAAAACCAAAACTGGGTGACACATGGTAGCCTCTAGTGCTGCCACATCATCATGATAAAGTCATGTTGACATCAACATGACACATGTCACCTTCCTACTCCTACCACATGTGTTGTACGAATGTTTACGTCAACAATACAAATGCTGACTCATCCCCTCCTGACTGGGCTAGGTTGACCAAACTTTGACCGCAAATATCTTTCGATTCGTAACTCTGTTTGACAATCCGTTTGTGCCATTAGAAATATTGCAAAGCTCTCTTCGTGATCATGTCATTTTCACTGGGTTTTGGAGACTTTGAATTTTTTCCCTTTCTCTACCTGCCAAGGGCATTCTGAGCCTATTGGGATACTTCTAAAACTTCCATGATGTTCCCTAGATCCTTTCGGATCACGCATCCCAACTGAAAGGAATTTTGGTCTCCAAAAGTATTTACATTATAAGTTTCATGTCCATTGGACTTACAATAAGAAACCCATACCCAAACTACCTCACAAGGCCTAACAATATCAACATGTGCCAGAAAATGAGTGATATTAACAATTATCACTTTTACATAATACCGTTCTATGGGGTCTGAATCATAACATGTGATTTAAAAATATGGCCACTCTCGACTAGCTCAAGGATTTTCCCCATTCATTCAACCATTATGTCGAACATGCCGTCTTTACCAAGCTGTCATTTCTCTGCTAGTTGGTTTTCTCCTGGTGGCGGATTTTCCTGCAGCACTACTTGACTGGATGTCTCCCTTGGAGGTGTCTTCTTGGTCTTCTTGTTCCTCTTTGGGCATAGATCTAGATGTAAGGCCTAGCAAGTGGCCTCATGATGCCCATCTCTGCTACAATGGCTGCAGTAGCCCTTCTCCTTCAGAGATGTGTTTCCCCTGCTCTTTTCCGTGTGTGGAAAGCAATCTACCATCCTCGTCCTTCTCTTGGTTGCCATAACCTTCATGCACAAGGAATTTCTCTTCCAACAATGGGACACTGCGTTCTTATTCAATTCACAAAAAGGGCATGGTATTTGATGTCACGAGCTCTGTTTTATATTATTAACATGCTTATAATCAAATGACATTTTAGAGTTTCTAGATTTCCTATACTTCAGTGAGTTTCCTCTAGAGTCATACTAGAAAGAGGATTTGTTCTCAACTCTGTCATTGTGATGCTCATCTCTCCCTGGAGATGTCTTGAATCCTCATTCATGAGAATTTGTGCTCTTGGCCTACACTGAATCAATTTCATCTCCTGATGAGCTGTTGACTTTTGGAGTTTCAATGATTGTCCTGGGGTCTTCTTCCCGAATGGTTTTGGAGATTTCTCCAAGATCCTTTGGGACATAGCCTATCCTGGCATATCGAGGCCAAACCACTACCTCGATGGGATCCACAATACCTTGGCCATTGGTTCCAAGGCCTCCTACTTTGTATCCCAGTTTTCTCATCAACCTTAAGCTGATACAAGAAGCATGTTGTTCAAGGATTTCAAAAGAGTCATCAACATTAATCAAGAAAGGAACTACACATGGTTTATTTACCTCCATCTCAAAATAGGGCTCTTGGTCTGCTTTTTGAGATGTGTTGAGTTGTTCTTGGTGAGAAGGATCAATGGAAGATCCTTCTAGGAATCTTTCTTGGTTCTTGGATGCCTGTAGGTCATCTTCATTTGCTTGAAAAAGTGTGCATGCAATTGCACTGTGATGCTGTTACTCATAACTGGTGAAGTTTCCATGGTCACAAGATGGTCTTATCATCATCCCATTCATAGATCCTTCCCCTGTATGCATCTTCATGGCTTGCAACTACTCTTGCAACCTTTGGTTCTCTTCTTCTGCAACATGCAACAATGTCTTCATTCCAACATTATTTTCTTGAAGCATTTGGTTGAGCTCTTGAATCTTGTCGAACCACAACTATTTTTGGCGATATTTCCATACTCAGCTTCAACACCTACAATCGGTATCAAGCCTACTCTGATACAACATGATCTGAACCTGGGGGTGATTAGTTTCCAACATTCCCAGATACTCAATACATAAAAAGAGGAAGAATAAAAGATGACCCCCATCACCATGGATCCATAGAGTTCCTTAGATCTACTGCTCAGATCAAAGCATATATGCAACCCATACAAAGATCCTGAAACTACGATATTTAGAACTGCTTCATTGTCCAGTTATCATGCAAGTTCCACAATTTCTCTATCACATGTAACTGATTGGTTTTATGTGGAAGAAGAGAAGAAAAGAAGAGATAGAAGGAATAAGCTCATCTTGTTGCCTTGCTGCAACCCCTCCATGCTCTTTTAGACCTGTAACACGCATGCTATGCTGCAACATTTAATGACAAAAAAACATAATGAAACGAATGCTTACATTGGATTCTCTAGAACTTAGCTTGTTGATCTTAAGATCTGCTGCAAAAACATACCTCGCCATTGGATTCGTGTTGTCAAATTACCCAAAAATGGATGTCAAATCATCTCCCTCAGACACAGGCACCTTCAGGCCTCCTCTGGACCTCTGTCTTGATGTGCATGCAATCCTGTGAAATTAATGCATTGATATCTTCATAGAAACTGTTCCTGGTAAAAAACTGGGTGGACTGGTGCGCTCCTCTTCCCATGAATTGGTGAAATGGGTTCTTAAACAAGAACTTGGGTGAATATTCCAACTTGGGCATTGGCCAAATTGGTTGGGTGCGCAATCGTTAAGGCACAAAGGTAGGGGGAGGTCTCGGGGTCAAGCCTGCTGGCCTCCCCATTTTGGAATAATGTTACAACTATTGTATTTGTTTGGTGAAGGGGATAAAATTGTTAGAACTGCCAGATATAGAGGGACCTTCGCCAGATATGGAGGGGTCCGCTATATTTTATTTTTTGAAAATCCGGTCACATGCCCTCATTGGGAATTTTGAGGGTACTATGTGGCACCCTATGATTGGTCCATGTGGTTCCTAGCTATTAGCCCACTTCTGTCCAGTCACATGCCATGCAGGCATGATGTCACTGCATTATTGGTCTAGTCATACACCACCATGTGGCACTTTTGGAGGAAGCCACATGTCTGTACATATGCCACATCATTTGTACAAATTGCCACCTCGACTCCAACATAGGCCTGGCATGTCATTGTATGGATTGAAACATCACCCTGCCATGTCACTATACAGACTTCAATGTCATTGTACATAATGTACGGATTTCCATGTGTCATGATCCGATTGGTCCACAGATCAAATTGAAAATGCCAAAACTGGGTGACACATGGAAACCTCTGGTGATCCCATGTCATCATGCTGATGTAAAAATGACACATGTCACCTTCCTGATCCTGCCACATGTTATGTACAGATTCTGACGTCATCCGTACATATGCTGACATCAACAATACAGATGTTGACTCATCCCCTATTAACTGGGCTAGGTTTACCAAACTTTGACCACAAATATCTTTCGATCCGTAACTCTGTTTGATGAGTCATTTGCACCGTTAGAAATCTTGTGACACACTCTTCGTGATCATGTCATTTTGACCTGGTTTTGGAGACTTTGAATTTTTTCCCTTTATCTCCCTTCTAAGGCCATTATGAGCCTCCTGGGATACTTTTGAAACTTCCATGATGTTCCCTAGATCCTTCCGAATCAACTTTATTTGGAACAATTATAGGTGTATCTCTTGCATAAGTTTCCTTCTTTAATTGTTCCATTGTTAGAAGATATTGATTTTCTTTTATATGATGAGCATGTACAACATATTCGGTTCACTTTTTAAACAAGTGATATTGATTATGTTACCGATAGAAGTTTTTTTTTCGATCATATAAATAAGGGCTGCCTAAGACCATTCCACATGTTTCTAACAATACCACATGACATATTACTTCATCCACATACTTAGATGTAATTGAAAACTTTATGATACATTTCTTTGTTATGGGAAATTTGTGATCTTTGCTTATCCAATTTTGTGAATAGGGTTTGTGATGCATCTCAATTTTTAATCCCAATTTATTAACCACTTCTTCTGAAATTAAGTTAGATTGAGATCCACTATCTATCAATGTGTCGATCTTGGTATGTTTCATAATGACCCTTATATGGAACACTTTATTTCTAGAATTAAAACCATCACGAATTTTACTTGTCAAACCAACTATTGTAATCTTAGTCTCATCACCCGAATCTGATCCCAAGTCTGTTGGTCGTGTTGATGTTTCAAATTTTTACCTCCCTTTCCTCTCTTTGAACTACTTTGGTTTCTTCTCTAGGTGAAATTTCCAACAATGTTCATCATCATGCCCTTCTTTCTTTCAATGCTTGCAAGAGATCTTCTCTTCCTTCATTGTCGCTGAATTTGATTTCTTCCCATTCCCTTTTCATTTTCCATCTTTCTTTGAAGATGATTCCCCTGATATACTAACTCCAATGTTTCCAGTTTCAATATATGTTTCTTGAACATAAACCTCATCAAGATTAGTATGTCTAAACATAAATACAATATTACGAATATAATCAGGAAAAACTCCTATATACTTCATAAGAGTTTCTTGTGTAGTCAATGGAACATCTAACATCAAATCCATCTTACGAAATTCATCTGTATATTCCTGCACCGATTGTCCTTTCCTTAAATTAAGACTTTTCCATTGAATTAAATCCTTTTCCTTATATCCCAATGGATAGAACTATTTTCTAAGAGCGGAAATAAAATCATGCCATGATGGAAAAATCTTACCAACTTGCCGAGTTCCATGTTGCATCTTACTTTGCCACCAGATGAGAGTTGTGCCTTCAAGATGAAGCGATGCCAATCTGATTTTGGTTTCATCATCTTTGATTTTATGCACATTACAATATACCTCCATCTGTCTAACCCAATTATCAAGTTTCTCAGCATTAAATTCACCATCATACATAGGAAAAACAAATTTTACATCAAGTTTAAGTAATGGCATATTGAGATTATGCTTATGAGAATGTTTTCTTGAAGAAGTAGTGTTCGAACTTGTACTTGAAGAAGAAGAAGATGGAGATGAAGGAGGTGAAGGAGGAGATTTTGGAGGGTCCTCTCCTTCCTCACTTTTGGCTTGCTTTGAATATTGTCCTTGAAAAGGTCTCTCCTATTCCAATTAATCATCATACAACACTTTTGCAATCTCTGACATGGAAAATAAAGTTTTTTGAAACTCTCTTTCGTTTTGAGAAAGTCCTTCTTTTGATGCCATCTTCTCACTTTGAGATGTCCCCTTTCTCTATCCAATCTATGGATATCCTTCTACAATCTCTCCTTCACCAAGACTTAGCTTCTCCCTGGTAATCATACAAACTCAAACAACCAACTTTCAACCTTCTCTGATACCACTTGATCTGAAAATGATCTTTTAAAGACTATGGTTAAGTTTACACATGAGTTGATTTACAAATTATAAATTGAATAGATGAAGGAGATTAAATGAAAGAATGTTGTAGAAATGATAAATAAAATGGAAGAACAAATACACATAAGTAAAAAAAAAACCATAACGCCAAGAACTTGATAATGGAGTTCGGAAAGGTTGCCTACATCTCCGGGCCTTTGTCTCAGTGGGGGAGGCTTTATTATTAATCTTCAATGCTTCAAAAATACATTAGAAGTACATAAAATGGATTAAAAACTGGTTTGTCTATGTTCTTCTTGACCTCAAGAATCCAATACAACTGACGACACTGAAAAAGGTTGAGCGTAGCTCTTGGAAATGGCCTCCAAAATTCGCTTCTTCAATGGCTTCCCTGCATAAAAATGGTTTAAGATTCACAATTATTCATCATTCTGTAGTATCTGAACCTCCATGGATGCTCAAAAACCTCTGGTTTATATATATGTTGAGTTGGCGGTCACCTCCCAACTTCATCCCAAGATATGTCCTCAAAAGGGCTCCAGATCCTCATTTTTGGGCAAAAATCCAAAAACGATCAAACTAAATAACCATAAAAATCCAAATAATATGGTTTAATACCCACTTTGGGCAAATTTATGTGTGCCCAACCCCTTTCTCTGGGCCCTTGGTCATATGGGTGGCTCCATATGGCCACATGCTAAGCACTGGTGCCCTAGTCCTCTGCGCTCTAGGTCATATGTGTGTGCCATGTGGCCTCGGGCTAACCCCTTCCACTAGTATTCCACCTTGGTCTAGTGCCCTAGTCTTATGCTAGTGGTCGCATGCTCTGGTCTAACACCCTGGTCAAAGGATAAGCCCAGGGTTATGTGGAACGGTCTAGTGCCTTGGTCGGTGAATAACCCCCGTCGACCGGGTGCTATCCCCGAACATTCGCCAATCATCATTTTAAAATAATATTTCGCCACATGGTATAACAAGAAACACCAAAACTCATACGGTTGATGCATTTGGTTTGTCCATTGGCTAGTCTGGAGGTCCCAGGTTCGACTCTGCTGGAGTGAAATAAACCTTTTGAACCGACCCTTATTGGCCTCATTTGGGGTGCCACATGGTGCCCTATGATTGGGCCACGTGTCACCCTATGATTCTCCATCGTACAAATAGTTAATACACAATCAACAAACAATCAACAACACATCCAACCACACAGTTAGCTTGCTGAGTCACCACACCTGCCATCTATACAACCATGTGTTTTTGATGCGTCAACCTATCACTCGGCCACGTCACTACCACCTGTCAATCCATACTGCCACGTGTCATATGTACCCTTCCACATGTCATGACCAGATCCTGCCACGTTATTATATGGACTTCCATGTCAACGTCCATACAATCAATGTGTCTGCCACATCAACACCCCAAAATGCCAAAAATGCCTGACACGTGTCACCTTCTGGTGCTGCCACATCAACATGCTGACATAATCATGACATCATGATGATGTCATTAATCACATCATGCTGATGTACTGCTGAAATCAATAGTACAACCTCTGACTGTCGACTTTGACTTTTTTTGCCTCTTTGGGAAAAGTTCAGATTGCCATAACTATCACATACGGTGTCCATTTTCAGAAAAAAATATACTGCCCGAATCGACACGACGAGCCCTACGCAATGGCGCTGGTTTCATCCGATTATGAGAAATTTGAAATTTTGACCTTTTTGGATCCATTTTGGATCAATATTGAAAAGATCCCTTTATGTTCTAAATCAATCACCAAGGATGTGGTATAAAAAATTAGACACATACATCCTTAGTTTAGGATTTGTGAGAAGAAAAAATAATCACTACATATATTCCAAGGAAGAAGGTGGGTGTTTCATATATGGAGGATTGTATGTTCACAACATGTTGCTGATCGAAAACATCATGGAAGAAATAAAGGAGGTGAATAAGAAGCTATCCTCCAAGTTCGAAATGAAGGATCTTGGTGCAACAAACTTCAATCTAGGAATGGATATCAAGATATATTGAGCAGCTAGAAATCTCTAGTTGAGTCATAAGAAGTATATTGAAACAATTTTGAAACATTTTAACATGCATGATTGCAAACCTGTAAAGGTGCCAATTCATGTGGGATAAAGGCTAAGTACTGAACAGTGTCCAAAGACACAGGAATAAGTAGAGGATATGGCACATGTTCCCTATGAAAGTGTTGTTGGTAGTATAATGTATGCGATGGTTTGCACTTGACCATACATTTCCCATGCAGTGGGAGTATTGAGAAAATACTTGTCGACACCTAGAAAGGAGCACTGGATAGATATCAAGAAAGTATTTAGGTATTTGTGTGGTACAAAAGACTATGCTATATGCTACCAAGGGAAACCTAAATATGACAATGAAGTAGGTGTACATGGCTTTGTCAATGTCGACTGGGCTGGAGATCTAGATCGACGAAGGTCGACTAGTGGATATGTGTTCAATATGTTTGGTGGAGCAATCAACTAGATGAGTAAGCGATAGGTGGTCGTAGCCTTGTCAACAACAAAAAAAAAAATACATGGAAACCACTCATGGAAGAAAATAATTATTATGGATGCAATGACTGTGTTTAGGTATTTGGTTTTAGCATAGAGATATGAAGATAAATTGTGAAAATCAAAGTGCAATATTTCTGGAAAAGAACCTAACTTATCATTCCAATACTAATCATATTTATGTACAATACCATTTCGTAAGAGACATGGTGGAAAGAAAAAAGGTGTTGCTAGAGAAAGTAAACATGTTGGAAAACATAATAGACTCTCTGACCAATACTATGAGTTCTTTGAAGTTCTCTTGGTGCAAATAGGAAATGGGCATTGCTTCTCCGGGTCTGTGAAAAAAAGTTAAGGAAACTCCCAGTTCAACAAAGAATATAATGGGTGGGAGAATGTTGGATTGTTATATTTTTTGTAGTGAAATTCTAGTCGAGGTGGATTGAATGGGAGTGAAAGTAAAAGGTCGAAGTGGATTGAATGGGAAAATTTGAAGTCGAAGTAATCGACAACAAGTCAAAGATGTCAACTGACAAGTGGTCAATAGGTGGTCATGTGGCAACTAAATGAAGACTAAATGAAGGTCGAATGGTAATCCAACTAGTAGTCGACTGTAAATGAATCCCGATATTCATGGGATTTGTAGCCAATGTTATGCATGGATATCTAAAGCAGTAGGTTTTTGGTCATGTATATTTAATTTGAATTGGCTACAAGGTTGTTCTTTTGAAAATAAAGATGACATGATGTTGTTTGTCTCTTAGGTTTAGACCAAGGTTAGACATGTAACCTTTTGTTCTTAATGAATAAGACAACAAGAGAGAAAGACACTCAAGGAATTCTAGTTTTCCCTTTTTAGTTTCCAGGGTAAAATATTTGTGTACCATGTGTTTGCTTTGTCATTTGTTTTATAGCTTAAATTTGTCTTGCTCTCTTCTATTAGGTTTATCGTGGAAGCATAATTTCCTAACATTGCATACACTCAACAATCACATATTGGAAAACCATCAAGAAGTAGAGATAAGTTCCAATAGATTCCCTATAAGAAAGATCATGAGCCTACATATATAAGTTGAGGTTGCATTAGACATAGAAATTAAGCAACATAAACATGATGGAATTGATAGGCTTAAATATAAGATGCATAATTTTTTTCCATTGCAAACCAGGTACAACAAGAGTTACACTCCTTGCACCTTGATGCAATGAATACATGTAGATAACTACAAAGGATAAGCAATTTTCTGGGAACATAATGGAAAACTATTTACTGCATAAGACTAACCACAATACATACTAAATACACACAACATTTTATTTCTAGAACCAAGCTCCTACTTTCAAAATGGTCTCAAGGGCTCAAAATGTTTTCATGATTATAAGAACATGTGGTAAATGTGGTCCCTAAATTGTCCCCTTTTTTTTGGAATGAAAATAGATCAAGGAGACCATAGCTAACTCAAGGGTGAGTTAACAAGTGTAGTTGAGGCTTGTTGGATCTTTTGTTTTAATAAAGGGATAATGGATTCAACTCTACAGACAACATGACCTGAACTACAAAACCTAGAATAAGAACAATTGGAACTAGTAAAGAAGAATAAAAGTTGTAGGAAATATAATCAACAATATGAGGATGGGATCCCAAGTTTTGAAAATCCAACTAATAGTAGACTACAAAACATCGAAGAAGCAAGGAATACTAGACTAACGAAGAGATTTTACTACACTAGAGGGAAACAAATGGTCTAAATGAACCTTAGTTACCAAATGCACAACCATATCAGTAAACGCTTCACCTTGGAGGGGGTTAGCTAGAGCTAGACCTAGAGTGAAAGGTAAATCTATGAAGAAAGATAAAATATAGAAATATTAAGTTTGGATATGATGTTTTGTCGCATATATGTTGGTGTAATGGAAATATTATATGATTATCATGGTTATGTTAAATATTGATGGAATGAACCCCATGTTTCAAAATATTTTCAAGGTGTTAATGGTTTATTCATATTATGTGTTCTTTATTGTGTTGTATTCCTCCATTATCATTTATGGTTACTTGGTATAACGAATGGTTTTTTCTCTAGTATATTATAATACATGGTATAATATTAGTGTGTGGTGAATACATTGGATGCATAATATATTTATTAAGTATGAGGTTAGAGACGGTTTTGTTTTTCCTTCATTTTCTTTGTCCCATAAACTTATGTCTTGGCAATGCATCTCGAGTGATACCTTCCCTCTATACAAGGACTGATATGTCTATTCTAGACTACAACCCCTTTCTTGGACATCCTTATGGACCCTCATCTATTGATTTGAGCAAACACCAACTTAAGTTATAAATGACTTACATTGTAAATTATTTTCCACTTAAGTTATAAAGTGACTTAAGGTGCAAATTGTATGTCACTTAATTTATAAAGTACAATCGGTTGTATTTTAAATCTTTGAGGGAATATGTTTTTTAAAGGGGAGGACATGTTGTGTACTTAATCACAACATAGCTAATATATTTGTAAAAAGGTCATGTGTATAAATGCCACCTTTAGATAATAAATGAATAAACATGTGACATAAGCTTAGGGTTAGTATTTATGCATCTTATGTTATAAATAGGGGTTTCCTCTTTATCGTAGGTATCTCAATATCTTTATTAATGTAACAACTAGTGTCAATATTTTATTCATGGAGATTTTTCCCTCCATTTATCTAGATTAGAATGTGCTATTCAATCCTTGAATGTACAATGCCACCACTCTTTAATTTTTATTTATGTTTATGCTTTATTATTTCGAATCTATGCAAATGTTGTCAAATCATAGCATGGGAAGGAAAAAAGAGGAAATTAATTCATCAAAACTTATATTGAGAGAGTGTTGGATAAAAATGTTGAGAGAAGAGGTACACATATATAAGAGGGAGCTTCACTAAAGTCCCTTGATAAAAAATGGGGTGAGTGGTATCCCTTAATGTTTGAGGAATCAAAGAAGTAAGTGATATATCATAGTGAATTTGGTCTTTGAGGATATCTTATACTCTATATTGAAAACAAGATCGAATCTCAACCACTCCATTGAAACTGTGTGTGTGTGTGTGTGTGTGTGTGTGTGTGTGTGTGTGTGTGTGTGTGTAGATTATACTCTAGATTGTTGATGACATCTAATGTTATTGCTTCTTTGAAAGTGAATAACACACACACACACATATCTTTTAATCTACCTAAATAATAGGGTAGTAAGACAAGAAGTCTTGGATGGACCTAATATACATAAAAAAAAATTAGAACTCAATATGCTCTTTAATGAAAACATATTGTACATTTGAATTTGATTATGAATCAAAATAAAATGTAAGGATATTTAATTAAGGAATACTGCCTATTATCGTTTATCCATCTTAACTCTAGATCTATTAAACACCAAGAGGGATAAAAAAAGAATCAAAGAACAAATATTTGGGTGCTTAAAAGATCAAGAGTTAAGGTGGATTTATGTTGGTGTGTGTGTACACACTCAAGCTGATCCAAGGGCCTATTTGGGCAGATTGTCAAAATTTGCGGGCTTAATCAAGATGAAATATTAGGGCTTGATGATTTCTAGGCAATCAAATCTATTAAGGATTGATAATTCACTCCATATAAATCAATATAACCTTTCTTTCTTCCACTCTATTCAACCAATTATTGTTGGTTAAAATGATTCACACATTTCAAAGTGGGAATTTGAAGGTTGAAAGATTTAATCCACAACTGTTTAGCACATTCCAAATAATAGCTCACATAAAAAACTTTTTCTTGAAATCCATGATGCACATAGATGAAGTATTTGAGTGAAGCATTCCAAGGGTTTATGAGCAGATCCACTTCTAAGTAGCTAGGGCACATTCAAGCTATGTTCAAATTTACTCCAAGGGGGTATAGATCTTGACCTTATTGTTAGAAAAACATGATCGCGGAGCAATAAAAGAAAACAAATGCATAAATAAACCACAAAAAATACACAATACAATAGAGACACAGATATATATGGTTCACCCAGTGTGGGCTACGTCCACCAGATAAATTTCCAGATCCTTCCTTTTTATTATCTAGCAAATGAAGGGATACAACCTACAACACACTCGTTGTAGCTTCCTCTTCTTTCTCTCAAATTCTCCTCTCTCATAATACAATATTCGCAATGATGCATAATTGCAATACATTTAAATTATTAAAGAGGGTTTCCTTCTAGGTAAAAAAACCCTAACATAAATTCTACCATCAGATATGTGACCTTATAATGAACGGTCCAAATTTACTATTAAATTACAATATACATTTACAAGAAATTTTTTCCTTTAGTGGCTTCGTCCCTGAACCCCGTAGGGGGGAAATCCCCTCCTGCAACACCCCTTCGTGGAGGGGTGTATAGTCTTCATGGGATATAAAAACGGCTGAAAACAAAGACCTATGCAACATGAAGATACTTAGGCTCCACAACCAACAGTTATCAGGGTATTTTCATTGATGTTTTTTTCACAAATAAATTTTCACACAACATTTTCACTGAGGTATACCTCTACAACCTAATCAGGTGCACAAGTTCCTTCTCTCACTCTTGTTTATAAGTTATTTCCTCTCTATTCCTTTATTCCAATATGAACAATTCATTGAATTTACCAAAACCTCTCAAGGGGAGGCCTAGCAAAGTAACCCTCGATAATTTTTATGAATATATAAAATAATTAGATAAACATAGAGAAGAGAGAAAATCCAAACTTCAAACAAAGTTAGAGGTAATTCTTGATAATAAGTTTAGATCCCTAGGAGATAAGATTTAAAAACATATAGACAATAAAATATTAGGGTTGGAGACTTAGTTGTAGAAAATGGAGATTAGATTACAATAAATGGAAAAGAAAAACCAAGAAAAGAAAAAATTAACCCAAGAAGGAAATGTCAATAATATATAAAATCTTAATATGAGGAACACGATTAAAGATCTAAATAACAATTTGGCCCTAAATAGTTTGGAAGGTAGATTGGATATCAAAACCCATGAAAGAGGAAATGAATAAGCTCATATATTTTGACCATGAACATAACAAAAGAGCCTTGAACCTCATCATTTTTGGTTTAAGAGAGAAGAAAGACGAGGATATCCTAGTAATAGTCAAGGAAGAACTAAAAAACAAATTACAAATTCAAACAATTTGTCTCATAGAAGCAAGGATGTTGTGAAATATAATTGAGCATAAATATAGGTTAATTCATGTTAAGGTAATCTCTAATGACCAAAAATATGACATACTCAGTAAAACTCCAAGTTTTAAAGGGGTATGGATATTTATAAATGAAGACCTCATTTCAGAAGACCAAGCTTAATTAAAGAAGGAACTTTAAAAGGTAAAAGAATAAAAGAAGGAAGGAAAATGAGAAATCATTAGAAATAAAAAAATTTATTATTAGGGATAGACACCAAAACCATAATAATAAATAGGAATTTGGGACACTCCAATTGCTCTCTTGGAACTGTCAAGGATTTCCATGGAGCAAAGGGCCTATGTTAAGTTGGATCCCTAGTGAAATTGATATTATATTTCTTTTTAAAAGTTGGGAGCATGAATAATCCAAGGTCCCTAACATAGAATGATTTTTCTTGTTTAGAACAAGAGATCCCATCACAGAGGGATTGGAGGCATAGATTGTTACACAAAAAAAAACATTTTTCCTCCCATTAGGCTTTGTAAACTTTGATGATCACCTGCAAGAGATCAAAGAGATCTAGAAAAATAATGAATAAAAATAATTTTACAAAATTTTCAAGAGAGAAAGAATGGAGAGAGTGAGAGGAAACATTTGGAGTAAAAAACTTAATTTTCATCAAAATTATCATTATTTACAAAATTGAATAAATAATACATAAGGCAATTCAAATTATAAAGAGAAGCAATTTGAATTGCATGAGTGAATGCATGAACCTAGTTGGGCTTAAAGACTAAAAAGCAAAGGAAATCACTTTCTAAAGTCCTAAAAGTAGGAGAAAGTAGATAAAATTGATTTCACTAGATCATAAGGAAAATTTCCCCTTAAATCTAGGGATAGAGCACTCCCATGGCTTAGAATCATGAGACCAAGATCTACATTACTCAGGAGATAAATTACTGCTTAGGAGATGAAAATATGCTCTAACACACCTCATAAGCCTAATTGGGTGAAAACAATGCAACGAAATTGGATCTTGGTCAAAATATTCCATTTTAGGTACCCAAGTACAAAATAAATCCTCATGAAGCAAGGAAAGAGGAAAATCCTCATAGGAACTCCCCCCACCCCTCTCAAAAGAGGATGATGAGAAGAATACTAGGAATTCTTCTATAAATTCTTCACCACTACCAAGTTTCCATGCAAATCTCTAAACCACTACTCTATGAAGTGAATATTTAGGACCCAGTTTTGATAGAATGGAGAGAATGAGATGATATTCACTCATGTCTATCCCACATAGCTTGAGGTTTAGAAAAACCAATTTTAATTTTGTGAATAATCCTTGAATAGTTTTGAAGTTACTCAGGCTCAAAGAAATGAGCTCATTCTCTAATTGATGACCTCAAAGCACATCCTGGTTCTTGAAAATTCCTTCCAATGTGTTCCAAAATTTGTTAGGATTAAAGCAGATTCAATGTGAAATTGAAGATTGGGATAAATTGAGAGGAACAACAACCCAAAGGCTTCATCCATCCCATTAAACCATTTTTATTTCTCCACTGCAGAATTGGGTTCAATCTTTGTTCCCATAGTAATCCTATAAAGACCCTTACTCAAGAGAATAATTTCCTTTGAATTCTACTCATGATAGTTGAATGGAGTAAGAATAACATGCTGGGGATGATCCATCTTATCCACTATGGATGCTCTTGATGTGTATTCTTCCTACAAAAAAGTATGCTCCTCATAGATTCCAACTAGCTCTAATACCATGTGAAATTTGATGATGACCTACAAAAGATTAAGAAGATATAGGAATCTAAATGATTAGTAATACTATTAGTTGTTTGCAATAGAGAATGAAAAGAGAGAGTGAGAAAAAAAAGGTATTTAACTGCATCAATGAATTATCATTAAATTACTCTAAAAATGAAGAAGTGAACCATAATACATGAGCCAATTCGAATCAACAGAGAAGTAATTCAAATTGCATGAGTGAAATGCATGAACTTAGTGAACCTAGTTGGAATTAAAGCCTAAAAAGAAGAGGAAATCGCTTTCTAAAGTCCCAAAAGTAGGGAAAAGAAGAAAAAAGTGATTTCACTAGCTCATATAGAAGACTTCCCCTTAAATATAGGGATAGAGCACTCCTATGGCTCACTTGGTCAAAATTAGTCATATTTTGACCATTAGAATCATGAAACCAAGATCTACATTACCTAGGTGGGAAATTAATGCTTAGGAGATAAAAATATGCTCTAATCGGGTTCATAAGAAAGGCCCTTTCAATTTGTACATGCAGATGGACATTTCAGATATTAATGCTAAGAGTATTTATATAGAAATTTGTTATTTTGTGCCTATTAATTCTACCTTTTATACGAAAAAAAATATAGATAAAATTTGTCCTTCAATGTCTTAGAACAAGATATTTACAATCTGAGAAATTAAGGAAATATCCTCTTGTTAGGAAACTTTGATGCTAGAAAAGCTTGTTACACTTAGGATAATTATGGAAGAGTGTTGTAATTATAAAACAAATCTCTCATGTTGTTTCATTGACTTTAAAAAATATTTTGACACAGTGCTTAGGACCAACCTTTGGAATAGGTTGGAAGAGATAAAAGTTCATTTCGAGTTTAGAGCTACTATGGTAAGGTTTTATAAGAACATTATTGCCAAGTTTAGGAACACCAAGGGTTGGTGAAACAAAATTGATTGTAATATAGGATTTAATCAAGGTTGTCCCTTGTCCCCTACCCTTTTGGGCATATATATTGACAACTTATAGGGTTGTTTGGATGAAGTAGATTGTATTGGCCCACATCTCACTAGTATAGTAATCATCCTTCTTCTTTACATTGATAATATTTTCCTTATGGCAAGGTGTCCCTATGAGCTCGACAAGAAACTAAAATTCCTCAAGGATTTCTACTCTACTACGAGTATGAATTTTAACACTGACAAAATGAAGGTTATGATAATTAAATCCAAAAATATCACTTAAGATAATTTTGTGTATGACAAAAAAAACTTGGAGGAAGTGACTTCATACATATATCTGTGAATCGATCTTCATCACAAGCTTAAATGGAACTATATCATTGAGAAAATGATAAATGGAGGGTGAAAAGCTTATTATGGGCTTGAAAAAAATTGTAAATCAATGGAAATTTGGCTATGGGATAAGAAAAAAATCCTATTTTAGACTCTCGTCACTCCTATTATATTATGTGGTTGTGAATTTTGGGGCTACGACATTTCTTGAGAATCATGGAAAAAAATAGAGTGAATCTGAAAGTGTTTTATCACTTATAATCTCAAAATTAAAGGCGATACACCTTATCCTATCCTCCTCATAGAAGTGACTCTTTCCTCCATTGAGAGCATGGATATGACTAGGTACCTAATGTACAAGAACAAGATAAACAACATGGTTGGCAAGAGGCTTCTTAAGATTGCTTTAAACTCCAGTCAAAACCACTTGTGGCTCAAGTGGGGGTGGCATAAAGATGCCAAGTCTTGGGCAAATCATTGGGGAATAATGGAAGAGGTAACTCTGCAGAATAATGACAATATTAGAAACATTATTACATTTAAATTTAAGGAGAAATTGTGGTGCGATATAGAATTACACGATAAAAGAAAATTGAGATACTATAAAGAGGTGATCAACCCTAATATGGATTATCAAAAGTATCTCTTTGTTTTGACTAGCGTAAAGAAGAAAAATCAACATTAATAAAATAAGGACAAACTCTCATGAGCTCCATAGTGAAACATGGCATTGGACAATTCCTAAAATGTCATGGGTTGAAAGAATTTGTCATGTTTATGACATTAAGAGGGTTGATGATGGAAAACACTTTCTCTTAGAATGTTTTGCATACACTCACATTAGATCACAATTTCAAAATATTTGTTACAATACTAACCTTACTAACCTTTTAACTCATCAAATATATGGTGATTTAATAATTCTCCTCTTAAATATTTTCGAGCATAGAAATAAAATTCTAAGGAAAACCAAGTAATTCCTTACCTTTCTTAAATCTGATAGACCAAATTTGGTCTCAATGGACGTTAACCATCATCATCATCATATAGATCAAGGGTTGAGATAAATTTACATTGGTGTGTGTGTGTGGGGGGGATTCTTTCTTTCCTCACAGGGGGAGACATGCTAGAAATATATTATAACCTTTAGGTATATAACACAACATCTTCTAGACCTATTCTCTAGGGTTGAAAATACCTTCTTCATTTTTTAGCTCAAGGAGTTAGCTCAATTGGTTGTCGCCAATGTTGTTGGGAATTTGGTTAGTTCTGTGCCAATAGGCGCCCCATTCAAATCCCCCTAGGTGAGACACACTAGTCTATGTTGGCATGTTTACTAGGGATGCCATCCTTGAATGTAAGGAAACATCCCTTAGGTTTCTTCAAAAGTTTTTCCTTAGAAATAGGTATAGCTTGAGTGGGCCTAATGGTACATGCATTTCTTCCTGGGAGGTCATAGGTTTGAATTTTAAGAGGGGTAGGTATGTGCACCTTTGTAGACTAGGCACTCAAACTATTGTGCAGAGGAGGTAGTTTGTTCCACAAATAAATGGATCTCATACATTAATTTGGTGTCTAGCTAGGCCAAAGGCATGTTGTTGATGAGGAGACTATAAGTCATAGGTTCTATTTGGTCAAGTCCCTTAAGAATACCATCCACTCTTGCGGGTGGTGGTTGACATTGTCCTATATCTGAATATTTTAGAGAAGAGGGAGAAACCCCCACCACACACACATATTAATACATAATATTTTCTTTTGTATATATACATTTTAATTATTTTTTATAACCAAATAATAATTAATAAAACATTCATACAATTATAGATTTAGTATATATGAACTTAAATATATATATTATATATAAATTACTTACGTGGATATGTTTACTTTACTCTCTCTCTTGGATCATATTATTTCATCATAAAGAATAACTTAAAAGATCTTGAGTGGGCTTAATGGTTAAGAACATGTGTTTCCTCCTGAGATCTAGAAAAAGATAAAGTATGTACACCTCCTTAGATTTTAACTTCATGCCTATAAAAAAATCAAAAAAATAAATTTTAAATGAAATTTTCCTTCCTTTCTACATACATAACCATTACTAATGTACCATCCATCCAAAAAAAAAATGGCATAGCTTCTTGCCTATACAAAATCAACGATCTACAATCCATACGAAATGCCAAGAAAAATAAAGAATATTAAGCAAATTTTGGCCTCACATTTTCTATGGAAGAATATCTCCACTTATCCCAACGCAACCAATAGCTCGCTGCCATGTTAGCTGCGCGCATCCATCTCTTCTCTTCGCCCCATCAGAAAGGAAGCGCCTGGATGAGGTCCGTCTATTGTATTTGCAACCACTTCCACAAGCCTGCGATATTGTTTAGTTATCTGTGAAGTGAAGTCTCTGTGCAGCGTGGGTAACAAACAATACAACCAATGGCAGCAAAGGCAATGATCTCAGCCCATTCAGTGGCACCCTCCATTCCTCAATTCAATGGCCTTTCAAAGTACAGAACCAACCTCGGCAGCCCACAGAGCTCGGTAATACACCTCATCCATTTGCTATTATAACATGTTTATGCTCCTTTCATATCTTTCTTTCTCTGTGCAGGCCATGCTGCCCATCCATGTATCAGTGAGGGCCCGGGGCAAGGGCGCTCTAGGCGCCCGCTGTGATTTCATCGGCTCTCCAACCAATCTGGTACTGAAATTTCATATAATCTCCAGTTCTGAAATTTACTGATGGAATTAACAGCATGTGGGGTTGATTGATATTGTGGGTTCATGCAGATAATGGTGACCACTACTACGCTGATGTTGTTTGCTGGTAGATTTGGCTTGGCTCCCTCAACCAGCAGGATGGCATCGGCCGGGCTGAAGCTGCAGGACAGGGAGTCTGGGCTTCAGACTGGAGACCCCGCTGGTTTCACTGCCACTGATACCCTTGCTTGTGGCAGCTTGGGCCACGTAATCGGTGTTGGCATCGTTCTCGGCCTCAAGGCCGTTGGTGCCATATAAATTCGTATAGATACATGGTCTGGGATCTATATCCATGCTGTATCTTTGCATATAGCAAAGGTTCTGTTTTCTTTCCTGTATTTTATGAATCTGGTATTGAAGAAGGTTCTGTTTTTTCTGTATTTTATGGATCTGGTATTGAAGAAGTGACTGTCTTCACATAAGTTTTGAAGATGAAGAATATTTAGTATGATTTTCTTTAATAGTTCTAGTTTATTCGTTTTAAGGTACTGTAAACATTGTCGTTATATAAGGATTTTGGATAAATCTGTGTATAATTTTCAGCTTCTTATGTTTGAACTGAAACTATTCACCCATTATCACAGAAGGCCAAAATGTTTAATTACTTTTGCATTTTGAAGTAAGAATGGCTCTTAAATTGGATGGTAATCTATAATTTTGTCATGGTATGGTTTATCAATTGGAGTGTTTGCTTCTTTTTTAATGTTTTATATGTTATTTTATGTTAGTTCTTTTAAAATCAAATATAAGAATTTGTTTCCATACATAAAACTTTTTACTGTGCAGTACTCCTCTAATTATAATAATAAGAAATTATTTTTTCAAAATACCAATATTGTTAGTTTACATGAACCTACACAAATATTTCATAGTAGACTATAGAAAACCTTTGTCTTTATTGTGGATAAATGTGAGAGTAGACATTGTTTCCACACACAACACAAACTTGAGTTAAGTGATATATTAAACAAAATATTTGTACACACATAAAACTTTGCTTTAAGATAGACATAGTATAATGGCACACTAACAACTTGTTGAGAGAATATCTCAACCACACTCTAAAATAAGAGACAAATAGTTGGAAAGAATCTTTCATATTGAACTAGATCTGATCCGGATTGTAGGGGGTATGGAATGCAATAATAGAGAGCACAATAATACAATGAAAACCCAACTTCTATTAATCAATAAAATAGTAGAATATTGTAGAACACAAACTAGATAGAATGGTGGTAGATTATCTCTAAAGAGAATGAGATGTTGGCTACACTCATTCGCAAAAAGATAATACAAGAGGCCGAAAGGATGGCCTTTTAACATAAAGTAAGAACCCTAAAGGTCCAAAACCCTAACCTTAGAAGGTGAAGCACTAAAAGGTGTTTTTGGGCCTAAGGTGGTTAGTTTCTACATCAACTTCGCGGGGGTGCAACTTTCGCATACAATCCCCATTTGGCATGCTTAGTAGCTCGTTGGAAAGCTCTAACTAAGGAATACAATATTGCAGCATGAACTTGTCAAAGGAAAAACCAAGCCTTGAAATTCCCCATAAAACATCGTTTAGGGCCTCAAAACGATGCCAAAAGTTTAGGAGCCATAAAATCTTAAAAAACCATAACAAAATTGCCAAGATGGAGAATTGTGTTGAGTCAGTGGAAGAGGTGGGTGGCCATCGATATCCACATGGATCAAGTTAAAATAGCCTACTAAAACTAAGAAGCAAACTTTTCACATAGATACAAATTCTACATTACAATGAACAAACTAAGAACATACCACAACCTTCTTGTGTGATCAAGCATCACACATTAATGTATAAAAGAATTAGGAGTTATTAATTCCAACATTCCCCTTTAGTGAGTACTTGTCTCCATATTTGTCACGTTAGGTCTTCATTAGTGTCTTTCACTGGTTTGATGCAACACATACTCCCTTAGACATTGAATACACTCCTCATTAATGAAGTCTATATCAGATCCAACTCAACACTTGAATCTTGTACCTCATTCATTTAAACATCACCAAATTTGTAGAAGTCCATATAAAGGATCAACCATACATTGGAATATATGGGTACCTAACTTCTACAACCACCAATATAAAAGGATATCCTTCAGGTACATGGTTCATTCAACTTCTTGATGAACTACCCCTAAATGTACAAAAATTCCATCAACATTCCAAGAGTTAACTAGCGCATCAAATGCACCCAATCTTGGCTAACACCTGTCCCTTGAGTCTTACCTTGTTTTGACACACAAAACAACATGCATATAGGCTTTATGTCCCATAAGATCACCTTAAGTCCACAACCAACATATGGTCCATTCATAGATCATTCAAATGACACACAAACCACTCTTCTAAGTGTTAAAAAAATCCTTATATAGGTGAAAAAAATCTCGTTTAGGGAAATACAATAGGTGATCATTTTAGGGATTCAATTTAGCTATGTCATATGAGCATGCAAAAACTATTCTCATGCTCAAGCAAGATCAAATGATTAGTTCCACTTATGTTCCCAAGCATGAGGATTCACATCCAAGTGTTCTAGTTAAGTTTCAATCACCTATCCATCATAGAGACCAAACCCCCTAGATTGGATGCATTACAATTGGGGCCATTTGGTTCTTGTCTCGAACACACCAAGACACCATCTATTTAGCTTGGACACACCAAGACATCTAATTCTCAACTCAGACACCCCATGTGTTAACACATAAGATTGATCATGTAAAGGAGGATTTATGGTTTTCAGAGCCTACATTTAACCATTTCTCCAGGGATTATGGCATACCATCAACTAAAAACCTCCTCGAAGTGTGCAAGCTATATTTGAGTTGGCACCGCGAACTAGTTAAGGAGGAGTGTTGTAGCTTGGATAGGTTACAGGAACTCACATTCATAATTATCAACATCCACAACTTCCCTAGGGCCATCAGGTACTCCATGAGGGTTTTCATCCTGTTTTAAGGTCGAGAAAGTGGTTTTGGATTCTTTTTCATTTTGGCATTGTGAACTGGCACTAGAACTTGCAGACAAGCGCTACAAACTTCTCTGTGAACTCCTTTCCTATAGCAACTACATTTACATATTTGATCATAAATCCAAAACGATGATGTGGGTTTTTCTGAAATTGTTTGTGAAGGATCATGATAATGTTATTGACTTGTTGTACAAATTTCAGCCTGACCTGGTTTGTAATTCGAGAGATATAATTAAAACTCTAGTGTGCTGCAAATTGGCATTGCAAACTCTCTGTTTTGCATAGTTGTTGGATATTATCCTTGTTTGGAGGTTTCCACCTATCAAGGAAGGTTCGAATGGTCTCCTAGGAGTTTTTTGGACATGAGTGACATGTGTTCCATCTCCAGATCAACCAGGATGTCTTGTTTCAAAAGGCATTTACCATCATAGACAAAATCCCCCCAAAATAGGAATTTGTTAGACTTTTGTTGGAATCTTTTGTAACAAGACTCCTAAATGGAGGAGGATCCTATGTAACTCCTTGGTTTCAACCTCCTTAGGGTAGATAGAGATTGTTCACTATAAATGAGATGGTTTTTGATGAGAAAAGGGTTGGATTCTTGAGCCAAGAGAGGAGAGAGCTAGAGGAGTCATTTTAGTTGCTAATTAATAAGCCTGAGGGCCGGCTTGTAATGGCATTTTTTGCCATTAAAGATTCATGAGAGTTGTTATCAGATTGTCTTCTTTGTTTTCCAACTTCTTTGTTATCTTCTTGCTTAAACATATTGCAGGTTTTGAGGATCATAGTTGCCATTGATTTATGGATCCATAAACAACAGAGGATTTGTTGTAGCTTGCCCATTAAATCATTGTTTATTGTTTAAGCAATCTTTATCTCTTTGTAGAAATGATATTTGTACAATGAATGTTCTTTATTTTATCTTATTCACCATGCTTCTACTCATCATTATATATCCCTTTTGTTTGATATACAATTTGATTTCCTTTGATCTGTAGGATGTTGTGACTCCTTGCCCAATGGAATGCTTCTGCTGACAGTTTGTTTCCCTCTCCCTTTCTTTCCCAGTCTTGTTGATCCACCTACTCAAACCATTTAATCCATTTGTATTATGATGGGTACTATGCTTACACCTACAATAGTCTAGGTGTGACCTCAAGTGCTAATATTTTTGGCACTGTTGTTGGGGACGAAAGTTAAGAAATGTTCCCTGTGAGAACGACAATGATCAGATCCAACTCTTGATGGTAGACAAGAGAAGGACACCAGCTTGGATGCAATATTATACATGGAGACTCCAACTTCATTATAGATGAATCTATGGGCAACTCCACTGGTTTGAAATGGACAAAATTCTTTCTCAGAGGTATGCATTTTGTGATTTCACAAATATATTTGGTTTTCCGAATCCCGTGCCTAGTAGATATGATTGGGAAGGTTGCCTTCCTAGGTTTAGAGGGGAAAATTGGTAAATCCCACCTAAGATGAAAGTTGTACATGAAGATGTCCTCATCTAATTGTTTACATACTCTTTAGATGGTGTTGGTTATCCTTCTCTTCTATAATGTCTGATTTTTTATTGACCTAGGGTTCATGTCTTTTTGGTTTCCAACAAAGCCTCTAAAACTATCGGCCATCCTGGTAAACCAGAAGGAAGCAGATCACACAGAGTGCACTACGTAGTCTCACCCGAGATAGATTTAATGTTTGGTTGTAAGAATCAGGTGTTTACAACCTAGTATTGAGTGTGAGATAAGCGAGATAAGTATTGAACCATTTATTATAACTTGTAATTGTAGTCTACCGGTATCCATGACTATGCAGTAAATCCAATAGCTTATTCCCTCAACATCACAACAACATTTAGACAAGAAATATACTAACTCATTCATTCAAAATAATAATTGTTGAAGATAGAAAATACATGCAAGAATTCATCACATAACATAGATGTTTCCGTGGTTCACCCCCTCCTAGGCTACGTCCAGAAAGATTTGTCTCTTGACTCTTTTATTATAGTCTTTTGCATCTATAGCACTGCGCGCTTACAACTCTTCTCAGTCGGGTAAGATCTATATGAGGTGGACTAGATCGCACTAGGATCCACGGCCTATGATCTAACTCTCAAGATCTACCTCTCTTCCTCTCCTCTAGCTAAACAACTAATACAAAATGGGTCGTACAACAAAAAATTACATATCACATCAACTCATTCATAACTACAGTAGCATAATAATAATCTAAAGCGAAACCTACATATGTCAAACCCTCTATGATACCTACGTATCTTATACATTTCTGGCTCTTCAACCATTACAATGCATTACCAAAACCCTAACCGTTGTTAGGCCTTCCTCCCATGTGTGCATGTTGTTCTTCCTTCCAACTGTTGCTTTCCTTGCATGCATGCATAATGTGTTTCCTTCAAGTTGTCTCTTTTCTCGTGCATGCTTTCTTTCCAAAAAACTCCTTTCTTTTCCACTTTGGCCTTTGTCCTACCTCCAATAGGCCCCCAACACTGACATGTGGCTCGTCCCGAGCCACCTAACCCTTGTGCGCTTCGTTGACCTCCTTGGTGATCGCCTCAAACTTTTCTCTAAGCTCTGTCACCTATGTCTATGCCTGCACAGTCTTCTCCTTGAGTGTGTCCACTATATGGACTACAATTTCATCACTGATCAGTCCCACACACTCTGCCTAGGTTTTTGTTATATGTGCCTTGGCTTCCTCTGCTTGTGCCAGGATTTCTGCTACCCGTTCTTGCAACGGTTCCATTTGAGCATGCCTCTCTTGTTTCTATGTTTGTTTGGCAGTGAGCTATGCCTGTAGTTTCTTCATCTCCTACATTCCCTTGACACATTCTGTGATTGGCATCGTCTTCTGCCTCTGTTTGAGTTCTTGTATCATTGTGTTGATCCTTTCTTCTTCCTTGTCCCACTTTTGGACCTGCTGATCCTCCTCTAACTTTGTCCAAAGTTGTGCTACTTTATTGAACAAGTCTGCTATTGTGTTGACCTGCTTCTCTATTTCCTGTAGCTGCGTTGTTGCTTCCTTCTTCCTTTGCTCCTTGACTGCTGGTGGAGTGGTTGGTATGAGATGTTCTCGGAGATTCTCGACCTCCTTCTGGTATTGATCGATTTCCTACGCGACCCAATCAATCTTTTTTGTTGATGTGATTTCATCTCTCTGCGCGACATGTGGAATATTTTCATAAGTTCCTGCCACTTTCTGCTCCAATCCTTTTATGCTCTCCCTTTCCTCCTGGGTCTCAGATTTAGCCTTCTCATAGAATATTTCTAGCGCATCTCATTTCTTCATTTCCTACTTCAATTCAGTTAAGTCCTTACGTGCGCGAGACTGTACCTCGTGGTTTATGCTCACCTGCAACCTGTATAGTTCCCCTGATGCTATCCTTGTCAACACAAGTTGGATTTGTCTTAAGTCCTTCAAGGGTATTTGCCCCATAATTTCGTCCATGTGCAACATACTAGGGTTGATGTGGAATGTTACGTGTGGCTGTAGTATTTCCTGGAATGACTCTCGTTCTTCTTCTTGCACTCTTCCTTCTATCTGTGGTGTTGATGGTTCGATTCTTGTGCTTCTTGCTGGCTACCCTTCCCTGATTTTCTTGAGGAGATGTCGCATGTCTACCAACTTCTCTTCAATCCTATCCCTATGGTGTGCAACATGGTCTAAGTCCTAACATAGACAATCCTGGACCAATCGGGCTATCATTTCCCCATCGTCATCTGTGATCGTATACTCTAGTGATGTTCTTTGTGTCTTTGATTTCTTGCGTGCGCCTCCTATTTGCGTGGTTGGCCTCTTGTTTGTCCCTGATTCCTATGGTTTAGGAACTGCTATGGTCTCTTTTGCTCCCTCAACCTATTTATGCTATTATTTGGTCGGTTTCATATTCTCCTTTTTCCCCTTCTAGGACCCTATCTTTGTTGGCCCTTCATTTGTTGGTGTTGTCTTTCCTTGGCCTGTTCTTCATCTCTTGGGCATTTGGATTTCTGGAGGCTGCATTTCTCCCTACTCTACCTCTTCTTCAGCTGTTCTTTCCAGCACTTCCTAGGTGATGGATGGGATCCTCCATTCACTGGCCCATTCGCTAATGACCATGTCAATGTCACCCTTTGTGATGCAATAGCACATTTGTAGCCACTATTTATCTAGATCCTTCCTTGCCTATATCCATATTGCATGTCATGTGGCCTGGAAGTTGGTGATGGCCCTATATCGCACGACAACCTCTGGTGTTATTCTCCACATCTTGGAGATAGCTTCTTGTAGGTTGCGTAGGTATCCTTCAAATATGGCCTTGTTTTCCTTTTTGATCCTCGACTCTGGCCTGGCTCTAAGAAACAAGTACCTCGCTCCCTGATTTGGTTTGGGTCTCGAACAAAAAACTACATACCTTGGCTCTTTCCATCACATGAAATATATCAATGTGAGCATCCATGAATAGTGAAAATTTGTGCCTAGATCCTGCACATCCTTCCAGTCATCCAGGAACAAGTTCAAGAGATACAATGCCTAGCTCATTGAGGTTCCTTTTGTGCACTGAGATGCAACTGCAACAACTCTAGCTGGAACTTTCTCCCCGTGACATTTTCTTAGAAGCTTGCAGGATAATATTTTCGCGCCCAACTGTGTGGCTGCATCGTTGATCCTCTTGATAATGATCCCTCTTATCCCTCTATTGGTGCCATAATTCTTCTTCATCTCCTCTGCTAGTTCTTTCTCCTTGGTTTTGTCATCCATAAACTGCGCGAGATCCATGCCCTGAGATTGCAATCCTGTTATACTGGAAATAAGATCTACATCTATGGAGACGCGCTTGTCCAGCCAGATGTCCCCGTCATGTGTGACTACTAACAACTGTTTGACACATGCGGATGCGTGTTGGCCTCTTCCAAAATGTGGTAGGTCCAACAAACCTAAAATTCCCATTTTCTGTAGCCTAGTTGCCCACTGAAGTGGCTGATCGATCGGTTCTCCAACTGAATTTGTGCCCGTAGTCTGCAAAAACACCCTCTTCGCAAGTTCCAGAAACTTGTCTTCGTCTTCTACATCATGGTCAGAGTATTCGAGCTGCCCAATATGACCCAATAGCTCTGGTCCTACCTGTACCCTAGCTGGTATGCATGATAGAAAAATTTATGTTGTAGGTTTCTTGCGAGGTGACCTTGGTATCTGTATCTTGTCTTTCTTCTGCTATGGTGGCTAGTTCGAAGTTCTAGCAGCTTCCATTTGTTCCTCCGTATACCATTCCGGCCAACTCGAGACATATTAAACTGTCCCTTATGTTGGGTTGTCTGAAATGGTCATTTGAGACTCATCTGGCTCAACTGTTATTTTCGAATTTGACGTCATGCCATTGAATTTTGGAGCTGCTTCTGTATTCTTTGGTTGCACCTCCTTCAAGGTTTCTTCTCCCTGGTTCTGTGGCTCCTGTAATTCCACTGGTATCTCCTTACTTGTGTCCTCTTGTGCCAACTTTTAGGTTTCCTCCACTATCAATGTGGGGTTCACCGATGTTGTGTCTGGAGATGGGATTTTGTCGACGTTGACGATCTCCGATGGCTATTTTTCACCTTCTTCCACTTGTCCTTATGACCTGGTCTAAACTCTAGTTTTCCCAATGGTCTAGATCTTCTGCTTGCTCGGGTGGTGCCATGGAAGTGAATTTCAAATATACGTTGGATTCGAATGGTCTCTGTGATATCTGTGAACTCAAATTGTTCTCTTTATCCTCTATTGTTCTTTGTTTGTTCTCTTTTTGTGAATAGACTATTGGCTCTTGCGTTTGTGTGTTGTATGGCTTTCCCATGAAGCTTGTCGAGGATTCTTCCTTGATTATGGGTTTAATGCACCTTAATTACAGTTTCAATGCACCTCTGGTGGTTTCATACTTTCCATTACTCTACCTTTCCATCTTCTATTGGCGCGATTAATGTGGCATCCAATCGGTTCTTTTCGTCCTTTAATTCCGCCTAGTGTTGTCATGTCGGCCTGCTTTTGTCGTCTTTCCTTTTCCTGCTTGTTTCTCTTTTGTATGTGATCGTTGTACATATCCTCGCTGAGTTTTTGTTTCTATCTTTGCATGGCCTTTCTACCTCTCGTGTACTACGCCCTTTTTGGTTCTTTCCTTTTGATTCTTTTCCAATATACATTTTTTTTTTTTTACTGCATGCTGGATGGTCAACTGTTCTTGTAGAGCTTCAGTCAGCTCCCATTGATCATCCCTCTGAGTTCAGTGCTTGATAATTCTCTTAACTGTACAAATCCCCCATCTATGACAAATTTTACCTCATACGGTCCTAACCAATGCATTCTAAGCTTTCCCAGGTGCTAAAACGATTTTCTCTCATACATCAGTACTATATCTCCTTCCTGAAAAGTTTTCTTCTTGATGTGTCTATCGTGCCAAGATTTATCTCTTTCTTTCTAAACTTGTTGGTGGAATCCTGATAAGATACGTTCTTCCTCCATGGTCATTAACCGATTCAGTCTCTCTTGTACTCCGCCTCATTCTATCATTTGTGTGATTGTTGCTATGCGCAAGCTTGGTACTAAAAATTCTAATGGCACCACTACTTCTTGGCCATAATACAGTTTAAATGGCATGTGCCCTGTCAATTGTTTTCACATAGTCTTGTATGCCAACAATATTGTTGGCACTTTGAGATCCCATTCATTCCCATTGACATTACAGATCTTTGTCAGCGCGTTCTCCAGAATTTTGTTGAATGCTTCCATTGTGCCATTTTCATGTGGGTGATATGGTGTGCTCTTTTGGTGATGGACTTCAAACTCTTCAGTCATAGCGTTGATGGTGTGGTTTATGAAGTGCATTCCTTGGTCGCTCATCAAAACTCTTGGGCACCCAAATTGAGTGATTACTTGTTCAAATAGAAAATGAGTTACTATTTTTGTGCTACAATCCTTTACTAGTGCGGCTTCTACCCATCTTGTTAGGTATTCTGTCGCAGTGATAATGTACCTATATCCTGTTCTTTTTGCTAGTGGGTTGATTGTTCCCACGAAGTCTATTTCACACTTGTCGAATGCCTGTAATGTTACTTGTGGTCGTAATGACATCTCATCCCTTTTGTTGGGTTTTCCTACCCTTTGACAAACATCGCATCTTTGGTAGTACTCCTTCGAGTCTCCATGAATCGTTGGCCACCATATTCATGCACGCAATACCTTTTGTGCAGTATCTTTACCTACATAATTCCCTCCTACTATTCCCTCATGGGATTCTGCTAACACCCTTGGTCTTTCATGATCTAGCATGTATCTTCGCAACATACTATTTGTGCCCATTTTATATACATGTCTTGCAATTAGTTGATACTTGGTAGCACAGACTACCAGATTTTTCTTCTGCGCGGTGTTATATTATTGTGGCGCAGTAAATGTACTCAAGTACTGAATGATATATGCAAAGTATTCATCAGTGATATGGACTGAGAATAACTATGCATATGGAAATTTGTCTTCTAAGTTCATAGCTTCTTCTCCATTGGTGACCTTTGATAGGTGGTCAGGTCCTACGTTCAATTTTCCTAGCTTGATGATTACTTCAAAGTCAAAAATCTTTGAATAGTAGTAACCATCGACAGATTCTCCCCCCCAACACTAGCTGTTAGGATATTTAGACACTTAGGAGTTAGTTAAGATCTACTTGGTCTAATATGTCGTTAGGTAAAAGTGTGTTTCTTTAGTATGCATTAGTATGCATTTGAAGTTAGGAAATCCGACGGTCACGATATGTTCCCTACATAGAGTGATCTGACGATTCATACTCTCCTCGATCTTAACGGCTATTGATC
>ML787910.1:370593-399487 GCA_009831015.1 Picea engelmannii | reverse complement strand
CAATGAAGGAATTTTTCTTTCTCAGTCTAAGTATGATTGTGACCTTCTTCATCGCTTTCACATGGACGATTGTAAACCAACCCCTTCTCCCTTCTAGCCTGGAGTCAAGCTTTCTGCCACCTGTACTTCTCCTGAAGTTGATGCCACCCTGTATCGTCAGCTAGTCGGTAGCCTCTTATACTTGACTCATACCCATCCTGATCTTTCCTTTGTTGTTGGTCTTGTTTCCCGATATATGCAAACACCCCATGAAAGCCATTGGAAAGCAACTAAAAGGATACTTCGCTATGTTCGTGGTACAGTTCAGTTTGGGATACATTACAGTTTAGGGGGGACTCCCTTATTGGTTGGTTTCACTGATTCAGATTGGGCTGGCGACCCCAATGATCGAAAGTCTACTGTAGGTTATGTTTTCAGCCTTGGTTCATGACCTGTCACTTGGGCCTGTAAGAAACAACAAGCTATTGCACTTTCTTCAGCCGAAGCAGAGTACCGAGTAGCGGTAAATGCAAGTCAGGAAGCCCTGTGGCTTCGACAAATTCTTTTAGAGTTTGGAGTCTAGCACCAGCATCCTACCAGACTTTGGTGTGACAATCGAAGTGCCATCAAGCTCACCAAATACCCAGTTCAACATCAGCGTAGCAAACACATCGAGCTACACATGCACTTCATCAGAAATCTCATTCATGATCAAGTTATTGAAGTGCTCTTTTCCTCTACAGAAGATCAAGTTGCAGACATTTTCACAAAGTCTCTTATAGAAGCGAAGTTTTCCAAACTTTGATCTATGTTAGGAGTTCAGGAAGCTGTCATTAAGGGGGGATAGGCTCTAATTCCTCCTTCCTTCTCCTATTGTGTCATTATTGTAAATCCTTCAATCCTATCCCAAGTTGTTCTTAAGGGGGGATGTTAGGATATTTAGACACTTAGGAGTTAGTTAAGATCTACTTGGTCTAATATGTCATTAGGTAAAAGTGTGTTTCTTTAGTATGCATTAGTATGCATTTGTAGTTAGGAAATCCGACGGTCATGATATGTTCCCGACATAGAGTGATCTGACGGTTCATACTCTCATCGATCTTAACGGAAATTGATCCATGGCTTAGCACCCGATTGGTCCATGATCTCTATTTAAAGAGCATGGAGGGTCATTTGTCGATGATCGATTGTGAGAAACTCTCTTGTAAAATCTCTCTGTAATATTTTTCTTTGCGTTAATAAACTGCTCCAAGTGGCCGCGTTGGCTAGGGCCGTGGATGTTTCCCCGTAGGGGTTTTACCACGTGAAAACATCGGTGTGTTGATCTTTGATCTGGTTATGTGAGTGGTTACTGAAGGTGTTCGTCCTCTGTTGAAATACCTGTGTTGTCGAACACTAGCTTGTTGATTAGGTATTTTAGGGCTGAGTGATATGTGAACATCTTAAAGTATTTTCCCAATAAGTAGTGTGTGAATTTTTGCAGTGCATAGACCATAGCTAGGCCTTCTCTTTCTATCGTGTTATAGTTCTGTTATGAGTCTGATAGCTTTCTTATTGCAAATGCTATCGGGTGATCCAAGTCTCCCACTCCTGGCTGCACCAAGATATATCCATGTGCTATAGTTGATGCATCTACATGTATGTGGAATGTCTTCTCCTAGTATGTAAATACTAATATCGGCGTGATGACCATATTTTCCTTCAGGGTATCCAAATCGTGTTGACACTTGTTGTTCCACTAAAACTTTGTATCCTTTCTTAGAATCTTTTCCATCGGTGTTGTGATCTATGCATATCCTTTGATAAATTTCCTATAGTAACCTGTGTGTCCCAACATTGATCTTAACTGGTAGACTATTTTTGGTGGTGCTATGTTAACGATGACTGCAATTTTTGTGGGATCTATGAGTAAACCTTATTTGCATACTATATGGCCTAATAGTATCCCGAACGATGTTCCAAATATAATTTTTTTTATATTCAGTGACATATGACATTGTCTACATATTTATAACATCAGGCATATGAATTCTACATGGTATGTCAACAAACTGTAGACTGTCCAATCGTCCAGATATACTTCAAGAAACTAGTGGATGAATTCCTTAAATGCAACAATGACTACTCTGGAGAATATTGCTGGTGCATTGTTCAATACAAATGGCATGAATTTGTACTGGTAAGATCCCCACTCTATTGCAAAAATGGTCTTGTATCTATCTTCTGGTGCTATCTTGATCTGATGGTAGCCCGATAATCCATCAGTGAACGAATAAGCTTCATGTCCTCCTACGTTCTCTAACACTTCATCTGTGAAAGGTGTAGGGAATGGGCCATGTAAGCATGCATCGCTCAACTTCCTCAAGTCGATGCATATCCTTATCCCTCCTTGTTTCTTGTCTTGTACTACCATCGGGCTTATCCATTCCAACTCTTCAATTAGTTCTATGATGCCGTCTTCGAGCATCCTGTCGATCTCAGCTTTGACTTTCTGCTTATATATTGGGTTTAGTCTATATGGTCATTGTCTGATCGATATTGCTTCTGGTCTGAGTGGTATATTAATCTCTCCTAACTCTCCTGCTATACCCTTGATCTCTGTAAATTTTGTGGGAAACAAGTCGTTGTATTCGTGCAACAACTCTGTGATGCTTTCCATTGTTTGCTCATCCAAGTAATCTCCAATGTTGGCCATTTTGGGATGCTCGTTTGTCTCAATGTTGAATTTCTTTACTCTTATCGGTGCAGAAATGACTTCTGATTCTATCGGTGGTCCTTCCACATCTCTTTCACCTTCTTCTTCTTCAATTTGAATATCGTGTGGATCGTCTTCATCCAGTGCTTCCTCTTGCACATGGTAACACGATAACAGTTCCTTGACTATCTGTTTGTTCTGTTGTTTCTCTTTTGTGATAAGTTCTACTTCTGGTTCTTTGATGAATATCAATCCTCTTATATTTTTGAGAGCTGCAACCATGTTGGGGTTCTCATGCTCGAATGATAAAGTGACTGTGAAATTTTGTTGCAATGTTGTCCATGTCGTAGTTCCTTTGCGCAGTTCCTGGTCTGTATACTAGTTCGCTGGTATGCCCTCTAGCGTGTGTATGAAATGGTGAGGCCATTACTCTGGGGTGTCAATTTCCACAGTGTTCTACACTCCTCTAAGTGTTCTGTTGGTGCCCTTTGTCCATCATACTTCTGTTGTTGGTTGTTTTTATGTTTTGCACCAAACCTTATGTGCAGTAACTGCTTACATTGGTACCAATCTGTGATTGTCTCTTTGTGTGCGCCCCGCCATCTTGTGGGTGTGGCCTTGAGTGCTAGATCAAGTGCTAATAGTCTATGTTTCTCTAAGACTTATTCTTTGTACTATGCCAAGAATGTTTCCAAATTGTTTATTCTATGAAAATTGGGTGGTTCTCTGATTTGTGTGCCTACCCATCTTACTACGCGGTATATTCTTTCATATCTTCTCGTGGATACTTCATGTATCCTTTGTTTACAGTTTTCTAAACCGGTATCTGAGTCTATTGCACATGAAGTAATGCTTTGCCAACTAAGTATCCCATCTGTAGTTGGGTTTATGTAATCCTCATCGCGCGCAGTTTTTCTGTACAATTGGTTGATTTCCTCTAGGTCTAGGAAAGTAGGTTCTACAAACCTCTCCCCTTCTGATGGGTCTAGTGGTGCGATGACCTTGTATTCACCTGACTCAAATGCCATTTTCCTGGTCTTCAAGTTGATTATGGCCTGGTTGTCAAATGTCCAATTCATACCAAGCAATGTCGGGTAAGGTGTTGTGTCATCCACTATTTCAATGACTTCAAAATCGGCTTTAGTGCGCACTCCATCTAGGTCGAATGTCACTCCTTTTAGTATACCGATTGGTAGGACTCTATGTTGGTTTGCTAGTTTCAATCGAACAGGTGAGTAACCTAATGTTGACTCTCCCATGCATTTCCATGTCTTCTTTGGTAATACATTAACTTCATATCCTAGATCTAGTATGATGTCTCCCATATTGAAATCTCCGATGTTCGCATTCAGTCTAAAATCCCTACTTGTTCTTCTTCTCATGTGTAGGTGATTGACTGTTTTTGGTTCTATATTTCCTTCCGTCTCAATGTTACATTTTTCTAGTATGTTTTGAAATATTTTCACAGATGATGGATCACTTAATACCTTTACACATGATTGCAAAAATCCTTTGATGGTACTTAATTTTCCCATGGGTTGCATTTCGTTGGTATGATCCAATGGTCGAGGCATCTCGTATTATATTTCTTCCTTGTTTTTCTGCACAGTTGAAGTTGACACCATATCCTCGTTTTGAAATTATTGTCTGGATTCCTTGAATATTTCCTTCTTGTTCTGTGCATCGAACGGTTTCCTTGGTTCGATGTTCTTCTTCACCCATTGATTCTGTGCTATTTCCTGTGGAATTACGTCAGTACCTGTTTTATCTCCTCTGCGGGTTACTATGTTGATGTTCCATCCTTGATCCCTTTCTTTGGCTGAAATCCACTGAACATTCTAGTTGTTCTAGTTCCTCTTTTCTTGGATATTTACTACTAGTGTCAGATATTCCTCTGTATCATGGTCCAATGCACGAAAATACATATAGGTCGCTGGTGGAAGTGGACATTCCCTTGTATAATGCCTTGATTGTCAACAATTGTGACATACCACTGGTCCTCTACCTCGTCCAAAACCTCCTTTGGATCATCCTCCCCCTTTGTATCCTACTCGATATCCTCTCGTCACGTTATATTGAGGCGCTTGATTGTACTGCATGGTATTGTACTGAGGTTGTACTGTATTGTACTGTGTTTGCACGTTATTATATGGTTGTTGTGCAGTATTGTACTGCTACTGCTTAGTGTTGTATGGAGATGGAACTTGATTGAACTATGGCGTTGCTTACCCAGTCATCATTTGTGTCTGTACCCTATATGCATTTGATGTCCTTTCTCACATCAGCTCCATAGTTCTACAATCTTTATCATCGTGGCCCATTGACTTGAAAAAGGTGCAATATGAGCTCTTTGGGACTATCTGGTATTTTTTCATCATCGTGCAGTGCTAAGGGTCATGACCTGTTGTTTTGCAAATTTCACACCATAATCCTCCTGTTGGTAACAGATTTGGCATTCCCGTTGCCATATATTGCGTGAATGTCAGAAATTCATTATTGTGATGTCCTTCCATCCTGCATGTGGTACACCAAACGACTTGTCATTTATCCTTGTTCTTATTCTGGTTCATCTTAAACATTAGATTCTTCAAGTCCTCCTTCAATTCTTCGATAGATGGGTCAGTCTGCTGGTACTGGTTTTCTTCTAGTTGGAAGGTTTCCTGCATAGCCTCTACCTGCATCTGAAACTTCTATTGTCACAATGGATATTTTAAGTGTGGGAGTAGCGAGTTGACAAATAGGTGCTGGTGTTGCATATTAGTCATGAGATATTTTGACTTCCCCTTCAGTCACTTGAATCTCTGATCAATCTCCCATACAAAATCTCCTGGTTTCTTTCAGATTTTGATCATCTCATTCATGTATTGATCCTCTAATCACGACTTATGGAACTCATTTATTAGTAACTTCTTAATGTATGTCAGTGTCCTTGTCATCCCAAGGGCATTGTTCGTGTCTAGACTCATGTACTAGTCTAGTGCGTGGTCTCTTAGTGTAATCGCTAGCTGCGAAAGTTTGGTATCTTCATCAATGATCTATTTTGCTTCCTAGATCTTTGTACAAATGAACAAATGCTTCTCAGGGTCTTTTGTTGCTTCTCCTCAAAAATCTAGTAACCTGATGGTGGGATCATGTCCTGCCATTCCAAATGTTGAAATAATACCTCTGCACGTTGTATATACCTGACTAGTGCTCCATGAACTATCTCCTCTAGTTGTTGTTTCTTGTGTAGATGTGCTTCCTACTGTCTGACTGATTCTGAACTTCGATTGTGTAAACGATGGTGTTCTCCTTGGTGTATTAGTCGCACATGGGTTTATGGGTTCCACACTAACATTAATATGGATATGATGACTACCTTCTCTTCCCATTCTTGGACCTCTCGTCTTCCTTTCATATGTTTCACATAGGATTTCATCAATCTACTCCATAGCCCAGAGATCCTCTACCTCTTCCTCATCACTCGCTAAGTCTTCCCTCATGGCTACGAATCTCTTCTTGGTATTCGCCTTGTATTGGTAGGGTACTCCGCTACGCGTATTTCTTGGTGTCACCATGATCCTCTTGATCTGGTCATCATCCATCATGATTGGGTCCAATGGTTCCTCCTTCTTTCCCTTATCGTTTCCTCCTTCCATTTCTCCTCTTTTTGTCAGTGCTTCCCCTCGTCCCCCATGCACGCAGGAAAGTTTAGCTATATGCTTCCATCGTCATTACACCTTTGTTATATAGCAATATCTTAATAGAAGTATACAACGATCGAATGTACCTTCCTATAGGTCTGTGTAAAAACTCTTGCTCCATTGTGTTGTACGACTTCACTATGTCGGCTGCAAACTTTGTTATAAATCCTGTCACAATATTGTCTAGCCAAAAATCTACTGCGCGGGTGAATTTGTTGTTCACTTGCTGTAACTAATCAATCTATACTAGGGTCCAATCTGACTGTCGAATCCAGTTCGTTGCATGGTTATCCTTCAACCTTAGTATCCACTCCTATATTAAGTGTGGAAAATCATAGAAAAAGACTTTGTGTAAATTAGTAAACATGTATTTCTCAAGATATTTGCGGGGTGTTAGTCTAGGGTTTCTATTGTCTTTCTATGGAAAATCTATCTCTTTTGTTCTTAACCAAATTCTATCTCTTCTTTTGTGGGATTCTATAGTCTCAACATTCCCTTCTAATAGCTCATTGGTCTCTGCCCAAATATTTTATTGACCTGTCTTCGACAGATTTGTGACTTATCTCCTCAATCCTCTCATGTTCCTACCAATGACAACAGAACCGTTTGTTGGTTATACTTCTCTTCTATACTATCTGATTTTGAATTGGCCTAGGGTTCATGTATTTCAGGTTTCCAACAAAGCCTCTAAAACTATCGTCCCTCTTGGTAAACCAGAAGGCAACACAACACATAGAGTGTGTTGCGCAGTCTCACTCGAGATAGCTTTAATGGGTGTCTTTAAGAATTAGGTGTTTATAGCCTAGGATTAAGTGTGAGATAAGTGAGCTAAGTATTGAACCATTTATTATAACTTGTAATTGAAGCCTACTTTTATCCATGACTATGATGTAAATCCAATAGCTTATTCCCTCAACATTGAAACAACATTTAGAAAAGCAATATACTAACTCATTGATTCAACAAAATAATAATTTTTGAAGATAGAAAAGACATGAAAGCATTCATCACATAACACAAATATTACTGTGGTTCACCCCCTCCTGGGCTATGTCCACAAATATTTGGCTTTTGGCTCTTTTATTATAGTCTTTTCGCATCTACAACGTCACGTGCTTAAAACTCTTCTCAGTTGGGTAAAATCTATATGAGGTGGAGTAGATCACACCAGGCTCCAAAGCCTGTGATATAACCCTCAATATCTACCTCTCTTCCTCTCCTCTATCTCAACAACTTATACAAAATGGGTTGTACAACAAAACATTACATATCACATCAACTCATGCATAACTACAGTAGCATAATAATAATGTGAAGCTAACCCTACATATTTTGAATCCTCTATGATACCTAAGTATCTTTATTTATATGTTTCTGGCTCTTCATCCATTACAATGCATTCCCAAAACCCTAACTCTACCATCGTTAGGTCTTACTCCCATGCATTCATGTTGTTCTTCCTTCCAACTGCTGCTTTCCTTGCATGCGCGCGTGTTGTGTTTCCTTCCAGTTGTCGCTTTGCTCGTGCATGCTTTCTTTCCCAAAAATGCCTTGCTTTTCCTCGTTGGCCTTTGTCCTGCCTCCAACAGATGGATCAACTCATGATTGTTGTATATCACTCTCGGTTTCTTGTATTACTTCACTAAGACATTTTCATTTTGAATTTCGTTTGTTTTGCAAAGAGAAATTTGCAGCTGATTTCCTTTATCAAGAATGTTGTTATGAATTTGATTTGTTGAGTAAAGGATAAAATAGTCATAAAGAGTATTCTGCAGTAGAAGACACTTTTCATTATGATCAAGAGGTTGATGATGTTCAAACTAATGGCCAGGATGTAGATACTTTTGACATTGTATCAAATGTATCTACTGTTATAAGTTTTCATGAAAATCAAATTGTTTCCTTTGAGTATTCAAATGATAATGAGAAGATCAATATATCAACATGTGACAGTTTTAAATTTGAGACATGGGAATACAATGAAGGAGAAAAGGAAGAATTGCAGCAACAGTTGGAATTCTCTTCATCACCTATTGATGAGCAGAAAACTCCAAGGATCATCGAGAAAATGTCTATCATTTCTATACCTACACTTGCAACAAACATCAAACAACATATGAGTAGTTGTAAAGTATATGAGGACCATCATTTTATTGATGAATCAACATTCATCGAGGAGCAAGATGGTTTTCTTAACCCATTAGAAATGTATCTTCATAAGTTTCATGATCATGTGGATTTTTATATAGAGTTATATTTTTCAAAGGTTTCTAATGATCCATTTGTTGGTATGATTTTAGGTCATAGTTGTAAGTATCCATTGCTTACTAATCTCTTGCTACAATCTTCATATCACTTGAAAATTATTTCAAACAATTGCATGGAAGGAGTTATTTTCATCAGTTCGATACTCACCTAGTTGCATTAGAAGTATGACTTCAATTAAACAAAGAAGATTAGCTAGATAGATTAGTGTAGGGATGTATATAAATAATCTTGTTATGCAAGCATTTGATTTGCAGTGAGTATTTTTTGGTTTTCAATAAGGAGCGGAGGTGCTCTCAGGCATACATGTTTTGTGGACAGAGATGGAATGGATAAGGAACTGGAACTGCATGTGACACACATATAAATGGATTTTATGCATCATGATGCATTCAATAATAATAATTCTTGATATACAGAGGAGAAAAATGGACACCATATATGTGTATATCCATGACTTTTGTGACACACAAAGAAGCTCAATATATGGAACAACATCACTTCTTTCACTGCTACAACTTTGATTTTGTTGTCCAACAATATGATACTCCAACACTAGTCTAACATCAATATGTTCTCAAGAATAACACACAATACTTCATTCATTTCACTAATCAATTAGCCTAATTTAACCCCTTGTGACTCTATGCTCCAATGGATTCATCACAAGAATAATAGTGCCATGCACAAAGGCCAATATGAAAGGACATACCAAAAACAGAACAAGATCAAGACATTAGATATAGATTGTACATTGTGATAAACCATGCAGATCTACACTCACATGAGAAGATATACACTTGCTTATCTCATAACATATTCTTACCATGATTTTTTTTTCATTGTGGCACAAAACATTCCTTAGGTTTCACCTCCATGGACTCTTCCACTATAGTCCAAACATGTTTAGATAACACTAGCCATCACTCTTAAGCATGTCTAGGCTATTGAGATAAAAAAACACCTCTCTAGTAAACTTGTTGTGCCCATATATTTCCGAGTTTTTCCACCTATTTTCTAGTTAAAAATTAAAAATACCACACACAAACCTCCTCCAAAATGAAAAAAAAGCAGGAGTCAAGCATTACTTTCTCCTCTGATCATATTTATTGCAAAAACAACATAATTTGTTTTTCTATTGCAATGCTTTTCTTGATAAAAAAACACAAGGTTTAACTTTTTTTTTCCATCACCGATCGATCTCTATTTCTACCATAAGAAATATCACCAATTTTATTGGGATGAAACTCTATAATCTCTCAGCTACATTCAAGAAAACATCTCTATCCTTCCTAATACAATCTCACTATTCCAATTCATAATTAATTCTACCATGAACCCTTGAGTTCTCTAGTGAGAACAATGCAACTTCCCTGCATCCTTAACTATCATGATAACCAACCAATGGTTATTCACCGAAGAAACTCACTTCCATCTCTAGATCAAGGTTTCCATGCTCCTCCATTCATCTATAGGTTTTTCATCTCAAACAACATACCAGTTGGAAACCAACCTTTCCTTCGGGCCAAACATTAGTACCAGAAATATTGCTTAGGAACTTGTTCTACTGTAGGGACTAGAATTAACATCACTATAAATATTGAACAATTGGCCATCCTATGGACATATTTCCATCTACATAGAAATGCAGGTACCTAAACACAGTGCTTGCTATTTCTATAGGAAAATATTCTATATACGAGATATATCCAAGTCAATATTACATTATTTTCAAGTCATCCTCCTAAAACTTAGAAGCAAAATTTTCACATAGAGACAAACTCTACATTACAATGAACAAACTAATAACAAACCATAACCTTATTGTATGATAAATCACCACACATTAATGTATAAGAGAAGTAGGATTTATTAATTCCAACATTCCCCTTTAAAGAGTACTTGTCTCCATCTTTATCAGGTTAGGTCTTCATTAATGTATTTCACTGGTTTGATGCAATACATACTCCCTTATAAATTGAATACACTCCTCATTAACAAAGTCTATATCAGGTCCAACTCAACACTTGCATATTGTACCTCATTCATCTAAACATCACCAAATTTGTAGAAGTACATATAAAGGATCAACCATCCATAGGAATATATGGGTATCTAATTGCTACAATAACAAATATAATAGGATGTCCTTTAGGTACATGGTTCATTCAAATTCTTGATGAAATCCCCCTGAATGTACAAACAATTCCATCAACATTCCAAGAGATAAATAGTGTATCAAATGCACCTACTCTTGGCTAACACTTGTCCCTTGAGTCTTACCTTTTTTGACACACAAAACAATAGGTATATAGGTTTTTTGGTCACATAAAATCACTCTAAGTCCACAAACAATACATGGCCCACTCATAGTGCATTCAACTGACACACAAACCACTCCTCCAAGTGTTAAAAAAAACTCCTTTTATAGGTGAAAAAACTCCCCCTTTAGGGAAATACAATGGGTGATAATTTTAGGGACTCAATTCAACTATTCCATTTGGACATACAACAACTATTCTCATGCTCGTGTAATATCGAATGAATGGTTCAATTTATGGGCCCAAGAATGAGGATTCACATCCAAGTGTTCCAGTTAATTTGCAATCACCTATCCATCATAGATATCAAACACCCTAGCTTGGATGCATTATAACCGAGGTCATTTGGTTATTGTCTCGAACACACCAAGACAACCTCTGTTTATCTCAAACACACCAAGAAATATATCCATCTAATGTCGGACACACCAAGCCATTTAATGATAAACTCAGACACACCATGCAAGCCATCAACCTAAACACACCAAGTAATTCTCATACCATTATTATCACAATGAGTGAATCTGTAATACCCCTGTTTCCCCCAGTTTGTAAATACAACTATAACTGGACAAGAGACTATGGCGAACTAAATAAGTTTGAATGTTTGATTTGATGAACCTTTGTATAAAAGGGTCAATGTATGAATTTTCTTTTATTAATAGAAATTTGATATGTGTTTCACAACTGCTGAAAGGGGGAAAGTTTTCCAAGATAGACCATGGATTATACAAGAAAGATGGTGAAGGGAAACCAAGAATGTTTGATATGATCCTCACCAAACCAGTACCTATTGGGTGTAATTTCTCAACAGTCCTCTAACACAAAAATGAATTACCAGTCAGGTTGGTAGTTGGAAGGCCATCCTAAAGAGTTAATGAGGAGAAGGCGCAGGGTACCCATATGGAAGGCTTCCAGGACTGACCATGAATTGGTATTCAGACCCATGAAAATTTGATGAGGAAGGTAAGAAAGGAGGTAATTTGGGGACATAGACAGATCTACGGGATAAAATATTAGAGAAAACATTCTCCCAAGAAGAGAGCAGAAATATACTTTGATTCTCGAGTTGAGAGGAAAAGCTGAGCAGTTAGCTTGTTTTGGCTGAAAGAAGCCATGGGGAGGGTTTGGCTACAAGATGATAAACAAGGCTAATGAGTGACTAAGGAAGTACTCATGCATACCTCCTTGCCTGGAGTAGAGAAAACCAATTGAAAATTTCTTGTGGGAGGAGGAGAGTAACCTTTGTCCCTGACTTTCATGGAGAAAAGAGAAAGAATATCTCTCAGAGAATCATGGTATAGATCGGGTGTGGCCAATGGTAAATACATCATAAGTGACTGTGGCTATGGTTGGGAGGAAACATGCACCCCTTTCAATAGTTTCTTCACGTCTTCTAGTTCTGATAAGTATTTTCATACTCTGTGTAATACATTGGATGGGATGATGAAATTTCTATGTTTATGATTAAGTCCTTCAATATTCAAACATTTATTAGAATTTTATTTGTTTTATGTAAACTGTTATATCAATATTATCTTGATTTATATCAATTTATCCACTAGAGAGTCATGGGATGTGAGTTTGCAGGAGAATCGGGGTAGGAGTAACTAAAATGCCTAAGTCTTGTCGATCCTTTGAATTTGCCTTAGCAGGACTGTCAAGTTCACCTATGTGGAGAAGGGAATCTTCCCTTCAAACTATATAACCATCTGAGCAAGGGATCATGACCATGTCCTTAACTCCTTTGATGCAAAAAGGGATTTGCACTTAACCCCCAAAAATTCTCAAAGGACCCACATGACCAGGGCCTAGGAACCATGTGCTAATCCAAAAGGAGTTATCTCTTTCATCTTTTGGACTTCGGGACTTGTGACTCCACAATCCTTGAAAACAACTGAAGGCCGAAGTCACGAATTGAAAAGGGATGTCAATCTAGGGATTTAGTATGGATCTCTCTCAGCCGTTAGATCAAACATAGGAAGGGAAGCATTAAGTGCTTCGACGAATTTCTAATTCGGGAGAATAAGAGTGGTCTAGTGCCGAAACTCATGAATGTCAGAGTCACATAGTTAATATGGACTATTGAAAATGAAGGGACACATGCCCATAGATCAACGATTATCTAAAAAGTCTAGGTATTCGGCGATATAGGGATGCATGAGCTTCCCCGAAACTCTGCAAGTTTGAGTAAATCTTGGCCATAGATGATAGGTACATGTGTTGATAGATTCGACCTGGTCCGGAAGGAAAGTCGAGAGATACACACTAAACTCCCGAATGCCGAACTACGAAGTGACGAGGACCATCGGTCTTCTATCCTTCAGGATCCCTCTTAGTCGTTTATCTAAGAAACCACCCTCGATTACCCAACTGATCGAGAATGCGTCGTGGAGCGATACATGGTCCTACTTGTCCATTGTCAAAGGTTTTCCATTGAACTAGGACCATTGGATGAGTGGGTAGGTGGAAAGTGATCCCATAGTCCAGAGACTTCTTACTCCAGAGGAACCTGGCCAAGAATCTATGAAAAGAACCATCGAAGTTGTGAACACTGAAATAAATCTCAGCCATTGGTAGGAAGAGGATGTGTGGCACCAAATCCGAGATTCCCAATACTTGGATCTTTAGGGTATTTACATCAAGAGGAGTCGGTAAAATTTGAAGCCCAGAGCTATGAAGTAATGAGGATCGTGGATCTATGGATCCATGTGGGTACATCCCAACCGTATGATGGGGGTTGACATGGCTAACTGAAATCATCCCAGGTGACATGGACCAACGACCAAGGTGCCACATGTCACCTATATTTGGCCGATTCACATACCATTTATAACTATTAAAGCATGACACATGTCACCCCCTAAGGAGGACACATGTCACCACTTGACCATCACCACATGTCAACTTCTAGTTCGTGCCCGCTCGACCAACATGGATAGTGATGTGTCTGAAACTCTAAGAGGATGGATGATTTCAGGAATTCAGAAGATGGAACATAGTATAGCTAAGGAGGGTACAATGAGGATAGCCAACCACCAAACGCTGATCACCAAAGGGCTAAGCCATGTGGCGATATTTCAGGACTTCGACGGTTAGGAAAAAGGAGTGTTCCACACTGAATACCGAAGCCCCCTTTTAACCGCAGATCTTGGCGGAGGACATGGACTATTGATTCCCTGCGCTATTCGACAATATGGGAACTCGAACAATGCCATTGAAAATAGCTGAAGTGATGAAACCCTCGCTAATCAGACTCTTAGCTCTCAGTTTTCAGCCTAAGGTCACGAGGAGGATCCTGATAGTTGGTTTAAGCATGTAGTGGGAGATGTAAAATTTAGAGGAGAAGAATAAGTTGGTTCTTCTTAGTAAGGGTCCAAAACTGAACCAAGGAAACAAGAAAATTTGATGCCCCATCCCTTGAAGGGGTATATAGGGGTTGGGTGTGTTACAAATTGGTATCAGAGCATGGAAACAACATTGGCCTGCTTGGGCTCATGCACGATTCGCATAAAAATATTATTAGAGAACTTATGGAGTAACACCCTACCTTACCCCCCTTCTATAAGAAACTTGTCTGAACTTCTATTGAAGAGAGGACCGACACTTTATACTGTTGATAGATGTTTGGGAAGTCTGCACTGTAGGTTGCTAATGTTTCCAAATAAATAACCGACTTCACCTTGCAATGATATATGTTGTTCATGAATTGGTATATTAGTAATTAACATAAAAAATTTTATCAACACTCAAGAAGTCATTGAACAATGGGAGAACTACAATGCAAAGGTAGGTAACACATCAGGAGTTGGGGGAGAGCTCCCACAATAGAGAGGAAGAATATAATGAAATGAGGGTGGTGGAAACCCCTCCAAATTTGGCCGAAACTATAAGAAGACTCATGGTATAATTACAGAGTTATAAGTATGACAATGAAAGGCTGATCAAGGAGTAGGAAAAACATACTGAAATTAATGCAGTCCTACTACAAAGTCTATCATATATACAAAGGAAACTGGAACATGGTCCAAATTCCAGTCATGTGGACATACATCATGCTAAGAAAACTCAAATTCCACCTAAGATACAAAATCATGGTCCTGAAAGTGGCCACACCAAGAGGAGCACCTCAAAGAAGGCCCAACATGGAGCCAAGATACATTCAATGGAATATTCCTCTAGTGAGGAAACTTCCAACTCCAAGGAATCTTCTAGTGGAAAAACCAGTTCCCATTCTCAGATGAGAGGAAAGAAGATGAAACATTCCAAGAGTCGTGACCCTGAAGAATTCAAGAAATCCAAACCAACCACCTTCGATGGAGAGATTAAGAAGGGGGAAGAAGAAGAAGTTGGGCTACTCAGCTTGAAGAAGTACTTTAGTGTCCATGACAACTCTGAAAACTTAAAGGCTCGGATAACCATTTTCAACCTGAATGGGAAGGATTCCATTTGGTGGGAGGAACTTAGGAATGTGAAAGGAGTCCATGAGGAGGACTTTTCATGGAAACTATTTGAGAAATAATTCAAGAAGAAGTACCTGTTAGAAAATTACTTTGATGGAAATAAAAAATATTTCTATGAACTCAAGCTGGGACAACTCACCATAGATGAGTATATGAACAATTTTCTCGAGATGATGATGTATGTGCCCTAAATAAAGCATGAAAAGGTAAAGATGCAAATATTTATTAGTGCGTTGCCTCAGTCCTATCGGGACAAAATTGAGTTTGATGAGCCAAACAACTTAGAAGATACTATTTGAAAAGAAAGGTATTGTTATCAGAAATTCAAGAGTAAGACAAAACTCCATGAAGACTCGAAGAAGAAAAACAATTCAGGATTCAAGAAAAAGGGGTTAAAACCATCGAGATTTAAGAACCCTGGTAAGAATTCTAGGCTGATCCTTCCTTCCAGAAGCCTGTATCAGTGTAACATCCCCGACCACCCATGTCGGGGCATTCTACTCCAGAAAATGCTTTTGTTCCCTCCTCAACATACTGTAACATACCCAACATCCAACTGAGCTATGCCACATAATATTTTTTGAACTGCATGCAATTAAACATATACACACAAAAATCTTGCGGAACTTTATATATAAAACGTAAACAGACAAATACATTATGTAAATGCATGGATTCATACTGAAATAAAAGTAAACATATACAGGAAATACCCATAAATATAAAGACAGTTAACCACACATAGGGTAAACCCATAAAAATAAACACGTAAATATCAATGCAGCATGTATATTATCACACAATTGACACTAATCTTGGTAAGAATATCACCAACTATGTGCAGACCTTCCACAAACCTCCTAGCCTTAGACCACACTACTCATCACTCTCAGTAGTGGGTCACCCTCGAGATAGGACTAAACTCCACCCAGGTAAAGGGGTTCCTAACTAGGTTGATGTATCATAGACAACAAGAAAGACTCTGTCATAGGTGCCAACTCAAACTAACAACCTACAGTCTCTCATTCCCAAGATGCCTATACCACCCCAGGAAGTGTGCCCCTTCTCTTATCAATAGTCCTTTGGCTGCCCCACTTCCTTTCTGGGCTTCAACAATAGGATGAATTGGAAGTCTCAGAGCCCTGTAGCTGCAGTTTAGCACCTTCAAGAAATCAATTCCCAACAATTCTCTCACCTAGAGATAAATTGCTCACGGGCCTAACAACCCGCTCAACGAGAGTGTGTGAATGATGATGGATGATTGAATCCCTGACAGAATGATGAAAGGAATCCAAAAATGAACTAAGTCCAAACAATATGTATGTGTGTCCCCAACTTGAGACTTGTCATGTTGGGAGCTACTTTGGCCCACTTGTCACCATCCTTAGGACTTAGGATAAAATAATTATCCTAACTTTATAATTTAAAGGAATATTAATATAATATTCCTTTTTGGCTTAAGCTCTCTAGCTTAGCCCCTTTTCCTTAACTTTTACCCCCCCCCTTTCCCTAAATAGTGGAGTTTAGTCCCCCATACTCTTTTATCGTGGTCAGTCTACACACAACAATGTATTTTATATTAATGATGAGACATATACAAAAATAGGCACACTAGCCTTTAACATCTAGGCTCTTTGGTCTAATTCAAAACATAAGCATCCTAGCTTATAATAACTGGCTCACCAGCCTATAAAACACATCATATACACAAAGGTTGTTGGATTACTGAGAGGGGGGGTGAATCAGTAATAATGTAATTATAATCCTTTTTCTTCAAATGTTATATAAATGTAGAATTATTATCCAATAATGAGAAGTAAGAAATAAACAATCACACACATACACAATACACCAGTGTTTTATGTGGAAACCCAAATCGAGAGAAAACCACAGATGCTTTTTCTTATATGTCTTGAAGAATTACATTCATTAGAAGCACCAACTTCCTTTGTTTTCCAGCTGCAATTGGAAGGAGGCTCCAACCCCCTAGTTTCTCAGGCTACAACCTAAGGGATGCTCCAACTCCCCAATTCTCTGGATACAACCAGAAGGAGGCTATAACCCCCTATGTTCTCCAACTACAACCAGAAGGTGGCTACAACCACCTGTCCTTGCCCTGTCCTGCCACCCTGAAGTAGAAGTAGAATGATGGAACCACTCTCACACTATCATTGTGAAATATACCACTATAAACCTATACCAATAAATCTGAACCATGCATCAACCACGCATCAACCTGTACCTCAACCTATAACCAACCTGTACCATAAACAAGTGCATCAACCATGCACCAACCTATACCAAACAACCTGTAATCAACATGTACCATAAACACGTGCATCCAACCATGTACCAAGTATGTACCAATCATGTGTCAACCATTCATCAACTATGACTCATCAATATGTACCAACATCATCAACTATACACCTCATGTATGTGCCAACTCATCAACTGCTTGTCTCAATCATGTACTCAACATGTACCTCAACTAAAATCCCTCATCAATTTCATCATCCAAATATGATTTGTATATTTGTAATAGACTTGGTGTATATGATCAAATTCCTGCAAACCTTCCTTAACTTTAACAACAAGAGAGTAGAATTTTCATCAAACTTTTCATTAGTCTCACATGCCTAGTTTTGGATTAGTCAACAACCCTAACTTGAAGTAATCATAACTTTGAACCTGTAATGTATAAATATATGAAACTGATACACAATTTTATTTATTGTTTTTATACAATTCCTCCAGGTGTCACTACTTGGAACCTCCCAGAAAACAAGTTATAGCAAAAATGAGATACCTTGCTGAATTCTGGCTTATTCTAGAGAGCGACCTTGTAGAGAGTTCCTCGCACAAAATATTATTTGAATTGATCTGAAACTATTAAAAATAATAATACGGGCTGTACCCTAACTAACACATTTGGACTCACTGAATTTGGATCTGTTATGAATAATTTATAATGTTTTTACCCAAAACACTTGTTTTTGACTAGTTTCAGGACTAGCCACAAACACTATTTTCCACGGAGTGTAACTCCAAAACTACAACGACCCACAAGATGAATATTTTACCATAGATACTTGGGTATGTTTTCTCAATGTCATAGTGATTTCACAGTTTGAATCATTATATAAAAAAAATTATAGTGAAAATTGTGAGATGACCTGTAAATAACATACCTTAGAAAGCACCATCAAAATAATTTATCCTTCCTTGCATTTCAGCCTTCTTTTCTTCACCTTCCCTCAGAAATTTGGCTTAGATATCCTTGGTTACCTCAGGCACCTATACATTTTCAATATGCTCAAGTGTGATTAAAATGAGAGAGCCTTGCCTCTTATTTATACTCTCCAAGTAGCTTCCTTAAAAACGTCTTCTAGGTCACTTGGCCCACTTTCCTTATTTTAGGGTTAACCCACTTCTAATTTCTCCATTAAATTTATTATTGAAATAATTTGTTTTTTATTCATTTTGAATTATAATACACTCATCACTTCATTTTATTATTTACTTTTTAAAATCTCTTAAACCACTTTGACTGCTTTGACTTTTTGGGGCTTCTAGATGACATATGAGGGTCCTCCAACTTCGTAAGGCCATAACTCTCAAACCCTGAGGAGTTATGTGACATTCCACATACCACCAGAAATGGAATGACATGTACTATCCATATGGAATAGGATTACCTTAAAATATATAAAAAAACATACTGTTATCCATCAAACAAACTTGGGTCCATTACCCAAACATGGGTTCTCCAACTTCACATGGTCATAACTCTCTAACCGTGAGTAGTTATGTGATGTTATACATATGACCAAAAATCGCATGACAAGCATTATCCATATAGGATATTTTCCCTGAAAAATTCACTATCCTTCATCTTGTTATTCCACAATTAATCATGGGTTCTCATACTCCACAAAGCGTCTTTCCATGAGGGATTTCACCATAAGGGGACCACTTTGGAGTTCATCCATATTTACTTCTTATCAACCATGAAAAAAAAATAATAAGTCATATTTACATCAAACAATCTTGGGTCCATTACCCAAACCTTTGTGATACAGGTCTTTCTTCAAGGGTTGACATCAATGAAAACCAACCTTAATCAACAATATCCCCCTTTTCCATTGATGGCAACACTCTGATGCAATACTGAAATCATATCACTCATGATCCCCCTGGAACCATGATTATGTCCTATGCATCTGGTAAATCTTCCTCTATCCTCTGCATCTGATAAATCTCTCCCCCTTTTTCATCAATGGCAAAGGTATCTTTCCATCCGGGGTTGTTCCCCATGACTGAACTGTCCTCTTGTGGTGCTTCCTCGTGTACATCTAAGACATATAAGATAAGCATTCAAAAAGAATTTAGAAAGCATTCATTTTGGAGTATAAATAACTCCAAGTCTTTGGCAAAGATATTCAAAGGCGTCTCGTGGAAGTGGTTTTGTAAAGATGTCTTCCACTTGTTCTTTTGTGCCCACATACTCAACTCTGATGTTCTTTTCTGCAACCTGTTCCCACAGAAAGTGATACTTGATTGGAATGTGCTTAGTCTTGGAGTACATCACCAGGATTTTTGAGATACTGATGGCACTTGTATTATCACAATATATTGGAATGTGCTCATCATACTCAACCTGTATATCTGCCAAAGTTTGTTTCATGCAAAGAACCTGTGTACAACATGCTACTGCTGCAATATTCTCTGCCTCGGTTGTAGATAGAGATACTGATGATTGTTACTTTCTTAGCCATGATACCAAGAAATCACCTAAGTAGAACGCTTCTCCATTGGTGCTTCGTCGGTCATCAATACAACCCACCCAATCTACATCTGTGTAGGCAATAAGTAATAGATCTTTTCCTTTTGGATACCATAATCCAAACTCTTATGTTCCTTTGAGATATCTAAAGATCCTCTTTACTAATAATACATGTGATTCCTTTGGTGCTACTTGAAATCATATCACCTGTCCAACTGCTTGCATTACATTTGGTCTAGATGTTGTCACATATAGTAGGTTGCCAATCATTGACCTATATTTCCTCTGATCTGTAGACTTCGAATCATCATCTTTTCGCAACTTACAACTGGTTTGCATGGGAGTGATAACTGGTTTTCAATCTTCCATTCTGTACCTCTTTAGCATTTCTCTGATATACTTGGTTTGAGAAATAAAAATTCCTTGTTTTCTTTGACATATCTGAAGTCCCAGAAAGAAGGATAGTTCTCCAAGTAATGACATTTCAAATTCATTCTGCATGTCTTTTGCAAATTTCTGGCTTAACATGTCATCATCACTACCAAAAATAATATCATCAACATAAACTTAGATTAATAAAATATTACCTTGACTTACCTTGATGTAGAGGTTGTTGTTTGCACTTCCTTTTCTAAACCCTGCCTACTGCAGATACTTATCCATTCTATAGTACCATGCTCTAGGAGCCTGGTTTAGACCATACAAGGCCTTCTTTAATTTACACACATAGCATGTGTTCTATGACAACTAAAATCCTTCTGGTTGTTCAATGTAGAATTCTTCTTCAAGTTCCCCATTCAAAAAAACTGATTTTATGTCCATCTGATATACTTTAACATTTTTGGAGCATGCATAAGATAAAATCAAATAGATTGCTTCCATTCTGGCAACTAGGGAAAATGTCTCTTCAAAGTCGATTCCTTCAATCTGTGCATATCCTTTACATACCAATATATCTTTGTTCCTTGTAACCTGTCCATCTTCATTCAATTTATTCTTGAAAACCCATTTTGTGTCGATCACATTCTTATTCTTTGGTCTTGGAACCAATTCCCAAGTGTCATTTTTCTCTATTTGATCCAATTATTCATCCATGGCCTTATTCCAAAACTCATCCTTGCTGGCTTCTCCAAAATAGTTTGGTTCAATTGTAGATAAGAGTGCTAGGTGTGTTTGTTCTGGTGAATAGATTTTTCTTCTAGTCTCAACTCCTGCATATTTGTTTCCAATAATTTGATCTGAAGGATGATTATTCTGTACTCATTTTCTAGGTGTCTTTGGAGATACTTGTTGAACTTACTCTTCTTCTTTTTTCGGATTCTCTTCATCTTCATCTTCCTCTTCTACTTATTTTTCTTCTTCTTCTTTAAAAAGTTGTTCCATTGATTTGTTTTCTTCTTCCTTTGATTCTGGTCTGTATGTTTCATCAATTGTTACGTTGATGCTTTCCACAACTTTGTTTAATCTTAGATTGTAACACTTGTATGCTTTCCTTGTTCTTGAGTAGCCAACATGTATTCCTTTGTCCACACAAGAGTCAAACTTTCCATTCTTCCATCTTCTCTTTTGATATAGAATTTGCTTCCAAAAACTTTGAAGTGCTTCACATTTGTTGGTCTTCCTTTCCATAGCCCGTAGGGAGTTTTATCAGTGTTGTTTCTGAGCGTTACTCTGTTTTGAATGTGAACTACTGTATGCACTGCCTGTGTCCAAAAAATATCTGTCAAATTTGAATCCATTATCATTATTCGAGCCATTTCTTGTACTGTCTTTTTCTTTCTTTCAACAACTCCATTCTATTGAGGTGTCCCAGTGACGAAGAATTGCCTTTTTATTCCATGATTTCTGCAATAGTCCATAAATTCCTTTGAGGTGAATTCTCCTCCATTATCCGATATTAAGCATTTGATTCTTGAATCCATCTCATTTTCAACCATTTCCTTGTAGATCTTGAAATTTTCAAAAGCTTTTGACTTGTTCTTGAGAAAGAAAACTGCAGTCATTATTGTATAATCATCAACTAATAACATAAAGTATCTCTCACATTTTAATCATTTTGTTGTAGTTGGTCCAACTAGATCAGTATGCACAATTTCTAGTGGTTTTGTTTTTGAATATTCCTTTAATTTGAACCTGGTCTTTGTTTTCTTTCCTTATTGGTAATACTTACATAAAGTGTTGGTTGGTTTCGTGATCTGGGGCATTTCTCTGACTACTCTTTTGCTGACTTTGACAAGGTTATCAAAATGCATGTGACCCATTCTTCTATGCCATAGCCAAATTGCATCTTCATTTCCTAGACAACACTTTTCATTTCCAATTTTGCTTAACACATATATGTTGCTTGAAGCTTTTGCAGTTGTAGCGACCAATTTATCTAAACCTTCTTTTCTTATCTCACACTTTTGTGAATCGAAAGTAACTTTATGACCTTGGTCACACATTTGAATCACACTTAAAAGATTATGTTTCATATCTTCTACTAGTAGAACATTTTCTTCCTTTTCATTCTTGTTCCCAATTTGGACTATGCCTTTTCCAATGATTTTGGCTGAATCATCATTTCTGAAGGAGACTGATCCATATCTTTCCTTTCGTAATGTAAGAAACTTGTCTCTATCACCTATCATGTGTTTTGAACATCCATTGTCAACATACCAACCATGTTTCTTCTGTTTAGCTTTTAGAGCGACTGTGCATTCTTCATTTCTATACTGATCTTGCTTTCTTATCCATGTCATTTTTCTGAGGTTCTTGTTTGTGACTCTGTTGAGGTTCTTTAGGGGGGACTACCATTCTATAATTTTTGGCCATGTTTCCAAAATTATTACATTTGCAACATTCCACTTCAGTTCTCAAAGATTCAAACCTGTTGTAACTTCTTCTTTGTGTTTCACTAGGTCTTCTTGAATAACCCCTTTGTGTATGGATCTCAAAGTAGTTATTGTTCCTATTGTTAGCTCTGCAATTTACAACTTTATGTCCAAAATTATTACATGCATAAAATAAACAAAAAAATATAGTTTGATACCTGGTAGTTGAAGATATTCTGAAAGGAGGTGCTCTTATGAATACATCTTCTTCTTGAGGCCTGTCTATCTGTTGTTGATTCTGAAATCTGAATCTTCTCGGTGGAAGAGTGTCCCTATAATCTTCATTGTATATCTTTTTATCCCCTTTGATTGTTTCTGCATAGCTTTTTGGATTTGTTTCTTTCTCTATTGTTTTGGATTTTGATTCATTTTTTGTCTAATTGTATCCAAGTCCGGACTTGTCAAGATGAGATTTTTAACTGCTGATAATGTCATCCAGAACGTTTGAGCTACTCTATATATTTTTCTTTTGAATATCCTTTCTTAGTGTGACAATCTATGCTGCCAGGTTTCCAATGATCCTATCCTTTCCTTCTAGCTATTCTTTGAGTGCTTCTTCAATTATTTTATCTTCTTCTATTTGAACCTTCAATTTTGCGATCATTTGTTCTAGTTCTTGAGTGTCTTTTTTCTTATCTAGTTATGCTTGTAGTTTCTTGTTTTTCTTCTTTTCTCTTCTGATAACTTCTATAGAACTCATTAATTCTTCTCGGAAGTAAACTTCTGCCTCTTCAATTTCTTCTTCATATTCTTCTTCAGAGTCTTCTTTATCAGAGTCTTCTATTGCCATGAATATAACTCTCCCTGTTTCATTGTCACTGAGTTCATCTTCATCTGATGATGAGATGTCTTCTTTGGTGCAAAATATTTTCTTGAAAACTTTCTTTGTAGTTCTTTTACCTTTAATTAAAACAAATTAAAGAAAGCTTACCTCTATACCTACCATTGGTTCCCTTGTTCAGTATTTTGATGAAGTTGGCCACTTCTTCATCATCTTCTGAAACGTTGCTTTTGTTGTTATATTCTTCTTGTTCCTTTTTCTTTTGCTTTGATCTTTTGGATGCCTTGAAGGATTCTTCTTTTACATATGGATTTTCTTGTTCAGTTCTCATCTCATATGCTATGAAGATTCCATGCAGTTTGTCCATTCTTATTGAGTTTAGATCCGATATTTCTTCTAGTACTGATATCTTAGGGTTGAATCTCATAGGAAGAGATATTAGTACCTTTTGAACAATTACAGATTCTTCGATTTATTCTCCCAATCCTATGATTGCATTCGCTATTTCATTGAATCGTAAGAAGTAGGCTATGATATATTCATCTTCCATCATTTTTAGTTGTTCGAACTGACCTCTGTAAGTTTGAAGATTTGCTACTTTGACTTTTGAATCTCCTTCATAAATATTTTGAAGCTTGTCCCAAATCTCTTTATCAGATTTACAATGTGCAAATTTGGTGAATACCATATCACTGAGACCATTCAAAAGTGCATTTTTGGCTTTGGAATTATTCTCACTGAGTTTCACTGCTTTGTCATTTGTTGGTGGAACTGGTGGTGTTGTGTATCCATCTAAAATTGATTGCCAAACTTGAAATCGATCGCTTGCATACATGTCTTCATCCTTATGCTCCAAAAAGAATACTTATGTCCATCAAACTGTGGTATTCCATTTTTATACGAGTTGGTAGTCTCCATGATCTACCTTTCAGTGGTTAAACTAATTTCTCAAGGATCTGACTCTGATACCAATTGTTGGATTACTGAGAGGGGGGGTCAATCAGTAATAGCGTAATTATTATATTTTTTCTTCAAATGATATATCAATGTATAATTATTATCCAATAATGATAAGTAAGAAATAAAAAATCACACACATACACAGTACACCAGTGTTTTACGTGGAAACCCAAATCAGGAGAAAACCACAGATGCTTTTTCTTATATGTCTTGAAGATTTATATTCATTGGAAGCACCAAATTCCTTTGTTTTCCAGCTGCAACTGGAAGGAGGCTCCAACCCCCTAGTTTCTTAGGCTACAACTTGAGGGAAGCTCCAACTCCCCAATTCTCTAGCTACGACCAGAAGGAGGCTACAACCCCCTATGTTCTCTAGCTACAACCAGAAGGTGGCTACAACTGCCTGTCCTTGCCCTGCCATCCTGAAGTAGAAGTAGAATGATGGAACCACTATCACACCATCACTGTGAGATATACCGCTGTAAACCTATACCAATAAATCTGAACCATGCATCAACCATGCATCAACATGTACCACAACCTATAATCAACCTGTACCATAAACAAGTGCATCAACCATGCACCAACCTGTACAAAACAACCTATAATCAAAATGTACCATAAAAAAGTGCATCCAACCATGTACCAAGTATGTACCAATCATGTGTCAACTACTCATCAACTATCACTCATCAATATGTACCAACATCATCAAATATACACCTCATGTATGTGCCAACTCATCAACTACTTGTCTCAACCATGTACTCAACATGTACCTCAACCAAAAGTCCTCATCAATTTCATCATCCAAATCTGATTTGTAGCTCTGTAATAGACTTGGTGTATATGATCACATTCCTGCAAACCTTCCTTAACTTTAACAATGATCTAGAATCGGATCCAGAAGCCTGACAGGGCTCAAAAAGGCTCAAAAATGAAAGTGCTCGGAATCCAACGAAACCAATGCCATTGCGTCCGTCTCATCTTCCTGATTCCGGCCATATATTTACTTTGTCAAATGGGCTCCATATGCGAAATATATCGTGTTCTATTCGAAAACCCAAACAGGCAAAAAAAAGGGGATGACTGTACATTCCGTACAGTGCCACGTGGCAAGATGACTGTACAGGTCGTACGACCATACAGATTATGTGGAAGCTCTTGGAGATGACACATGGCAGGTGATGTGGTGTATGACAGACAACTGGACCAGTCAGAGGGTAACATGTGTCACCACTGTAAGGGTGACACGTGGCACAAGATGACGTGGCAGACATGTGGCAGGGCTGACAGGGCAATGACTGGGCAGGTATGGTGACAGGTGGTAGGCATGTGGACGAGTCATCATTCGACACTTGGTAGTTTTTGGTTGGTTTTTGATGTGCCATGTGGCCCAGTCATGGGCTACCACGTGGCACCTTGTGGTTGGTTCATGGTTATGTAAAATTATATGGTTTCACCGTGGGTCGAACCCCCGACCTCTCCTCCGCGCAACAGACTGGCAGGACTGGGATAACCACCTGGGCCACTATTGGTGCTTGTTAACTATACGACATGTATTATATTTAAGTTTGAGCCAAAGTCTTGTCGGAGGCAGAAAGGGCTGGGGCGAAGGTTTCATTGCTCACGTATGACCACGGTTCAACATACATGACCACGAACGCGGGGAGTAATGGATAGGGCCTAACCCTTGGACCTCGTGCCGCCATGTAACCACCGCCACGAAACCGGGGCCTGTCCACCTTTTTGGGCATGGGAGGATATATATTCTAGCCATGGACCTATGCAAGCGCCCCACGACCAGGAGCTAGCGTTGGGTATGGGCCAACGCTCAGCCCTTTGGGCTGGCGCTTGGCCACATGTCCATTCATATGACTAGGAGCATGCGTTTTGGGGGGATGCGCCCATATTATTGTTGCAAAGTGGGTTTTTCCCAATGTATTGGGATTTTATTTGATTTTCATTGATATTATGCCTATTATTAATGGATTTAATTCATTTTTGGGAGATATTGGGCATTTTTGGAGCCCAAATTTTGGGAGGAAGTTGGGGATGGATAACCAACTTCAGATCTCTATAAACTAGGCTTGTTTGAGGCCATGGAGGACAGTCAGAGCAGAGTTATGCTGAAGGGAATCCAAGCCAGAGCCATTTTTATGCAGGGAAGCTATTGAGGAGAAGACGCTTGCGGGCCATTTCTGGGAGCTCCGGACATCCGTTTTGAGTGCCATTTTCTTTGTTGGGTTATTGAGATCTGGAAGAACATGACCAGATCAGTCTTGTAGCCAATTGGCACTGCTGTGATGTATTTTTGAGCTTTTGAACGGAAATAAAGAAGTCTCCCCCACAGAGACAAAGGCCCAGAGACATAGGCAAAGTCGTGCCGAACTCCGTTATCAATCATCTTGTTATGGTTTTCTATCTATTATTTCATTTCAGATCTGCATATGTGTATATGGATGTCATAATTCCTCTCTTTTCCTCATTCTTTCATTAAGCTTCTCAATTGGATAATTAACGCATGCAAAATTAAAACTCAACCATAGTCATTAAAAAATCCTACGGATCAAGTGGTATCCGAGCTAATTGACGTTTGGATTTGAGTTTTGCATGTTAACCAGAGAAAAGCTACAGCGTGGTGAAGGTGAGATTGTTGCAGAGAATCCATTAATTGGATTGAGAAAGAGAGATTCTCACAACGAGAAGATGGCATCAGAAGAAGGGATTTCTCAAGATGAGAAAGAGTTCCGGAAAACATTCCTTGCTATGTCGGAGATGGTGAAAGTTTTGTACAAGGATTACTTGGAACGAAAGAGACCAGTTTTGGGTGAATCTTCAAAGGGAAAAAGTGAAGAGGAAGAGGACCATCCTCAGATTTCTCCTTCACCTCCATCAACACCTCCTTCTTCTCCTTCTTCTTCAAGTTCAAGTTCTAAATATAATGGAAAGAAAAATGTTCATAAGAATAAAAATGAAATGCCATTGTTAAAACTTGATGTCAAATTTGAGTTGCCCATATATGATGGTGAAGTAAATGCAGAAAAAATTGACAATTGGATCAGGAAGATGGAGGTATACTACAGTGTGCAACAGATCAAAGATGAGGCCACACAAATCAAGTTGGCATCCTTGAGACTTGCAGGTACAACTCTTATCTTGTGGCAAAACAAGCTGCAAAATGGAACACAACAAGTGGGTAATGTATTTCGATCATGGAAGAGTTTCATTTCTGCACTCAGGAAACAATTCTATCCTTTGGGTTATAAAGAAAAAGCATTAATTGAATGACAATCTTTAAAACTAAGAAAAGGACAAACAGTGCAAGAATACACTCATGGATTTCAAAAAATGGCATTAATGTTAGATACCCCTTTGCAAACACAAGAAACTCTTATGAAGTATATAGGAGGTTCACCTGTGCATATTAGAAACACTGTTTTCATGTTTGGACCCACTAACCTTGATGAGGTTTCTATTCAAGCAACGTATATTGAAGCAGGGAAAGCAGGTGTGTCAGGGGAATCATCATCTTCAAGAAAAGAGGACAAGAGGAAAAGGCATGGAAAGAATGCAAATGTGGTGACGAGGAAGGAAGGAAATCCCTCTTGCAAGCATTGCAAGAAAGAGGGACATGATGAGAACAAATGTTGGCAGTTGCATCCCGAGAAGAGGTCAAAGTGGTTCAAAGAAAAGAAGGGAATGCAGACAGTGGCAACGACAACAAAACCCACAGACTTGGGATTGGATTCAGGTGATGAATCAAAGATTTCATTGGTTGGTATGACAGGTAGAATTCGTGAAGACATTGATTGTAGAAGCAAGTTATTTCATATAAGGGTAATCATGTGACACATTAAGATAGACACATTAATCGACAATGGATCTCAATCTAATCTAATCTCATAAGAATTGGTTGAGCAATTGGGATTAAAAACACAACTACATCATAATCCTTACACACTTAAATGGATAAGTAATCATCATCAAATGCACATAACAAAGCAGTGCACAATCAAATTTGCAATTTCATCTAAGTATGTGGACGAAGTAACATGTGATGTAGTGTCGTTAAGAGAATGTGGAAT
>ML787910.1:345364-355628 GCA_009831015.1 Picea engelmannii | reverse complement strand
CGCCTTGGAAGCTGAGAGATGCTCCAGATCGCGTATTCACAGGAGGGCGTGCTGGGACCGTCAAGCCGCGACCTGTAAACTGAGGGAGACCAGATCGACAGCTGCAAAAGGAGCGATGGCGGCTAGGGTTTGGACCCTAGCCGTATTGGCATTCTGGAGCGGTCCATGATCCTTAATATCATCAATCTCCTCCCCTTATTGAAGCAGTATCCTCGGTGCATTATGTACACATATAAAACAAAATTTCAAAAATCCTTAAAATGATGCAGGTATTCTGCCCGCATTACATCCTCATGCCCCCAAGTAGCATCCTCAGGACCGTACTAGGTCCATTGAACCTTTACAAGCCCTATGGCTCGATTCCGGAGCTGTTTTATTTTCCGATCCAGAATGCATACCTTATGCACTTGGAAAGTGCCTTCTTTCTCCATCTGAATCACATTGCAATCAATAACATTATTAACATTAGGTATATATTTCTTGACCAATGATACACAAAATACATTATGAATAGACATAGATGCAGGTAATGCACTCATATAATCTATTGGACCAATCTTCTCTAGGATTTCAAATGGCCCACAATAGCGAGCTGCCAACTTTGAAAAATTTCCCAACTTCAGGGAACTTTTGTTGGCCTTCACTTTCAAGAATACATGGTCCCCAACTTTAAATTCCATGTGAGTTCTTCCCTTATCAGCATAGCTTTTCTTCTTGTCTTTGGAAACCTTTAAATTTTGTTTTATTTTCAACATTTGCTCCTCCATTTCCCTGGGTAAATTTGGCCCAACCACTGCTCTATCTGCTGGGTTATCCCAAGTTACCGGTGTGTTTCACTTTTTGCCATAAAGTGCCTCAAACGGGCTCATCTTTAGAGATGATCGGTACCCATTGTTATAAGAAAAATCTAGTAAGTTTAGGTAGTCTTCCAATTTTGATGGTTTATCCATCACATACATCCTCAACATATCCTCAATCACTTGATTCACCCTCTTTGTTTTTCCAACTGATTTTGGATGATAAGTTGTACTAAAATTCAAATTTGTTCCAAATCCATTAAATAATCCCTTCCAATAATTTGATGTAAATTTTGGATCTTTGTCAGACACAATTGTCTTGGGTATGCCATGTAATCTAGTAATTTCTCTCATATAAACATCAACAATGTTGGTTGCCTTGTGAGTGAGCTTAAATAGAATAAAATGGGTAGCTTTCATAAGCTTATCCACCACTACCATGATAGAATCATGTTGCTTTTTTGTTATGGGTAGTTTGGTGATGAAATGCATGGTTACAACTTCCCATTTCCACTCAGGAATGGGTAATGGTTGTAGCAAACAAGTTGTGTGTCTTTGCTCATCCTTTACCTTTTTACTTTCCAAACATTTGGCAATAAAATCAAGAACTTCATTATTCATGCATGGCCAATAATATTGGCTCTTGACAACTGCAATAGTTTTCTGATAACCTAGGTTCCCAACATAAGGTACATTATGAGTTTCTCTCAATATCAGATTTTTCAATTCTTGGGAATTTGGTACATAAATTATGCCCTTGTACATGATATTTTCATCATTATCTAGCTTGTATTCTTCAATTTTCTGCTGCAAATTACCTTTCTATAATTTTTCCACTAATTCCTTGTATTGCAAATCTAATTTTTCAGCCTCTAAAATTATGTGTTTCAAATATGATTGGTACATGCTAACGGTTGTAGCATGAAATTCATGCACTCTTCTTCTGAGTGCATCAGCCACTTTGTTCTCTTTCGCCTTGATATGTTTTATATCAAACTCATATTCACTTAGAAATTCTAACCATCTACTTTTCCTAGCATTTATAGTTGGTTGATCAAATAAATATTCCAGACCATTATGGTCTATCCTTAGCTCAAACATTTTTCCCATGAGTTAGTGTCTCCATTTCCTCAAGGAATGCACTATGGATGCCAACTCCAAATCATGAGTGGCGTAGTGTCTTTCATGCTCCTTCAACTTCCTTTATTCATAACATATAACAAACCCATTTTGACTGAGGACTCCACCAAGTCCTTCTTTACATGCATCTGTGCATATAATGAAGTCTTCATTTGGGTCTACAATCCTTAGTATTGGAGCACTTGTCAATAATTTCTTCAAGTGTTGGAAAATATTCTCACAATCCAATGTCCATTGGAACTTCACACCCTTCTTTTGTAAGGAAGTGATTGGGTGTGCAATCTTTGAGAATCCTTCAATAAATATCCTATAGTAGCCTACAAGGCCCATGAATGATATGACCTCTGTCACATTCTTTGGCACTGATCATTCTTTAATGTCTTCTATCTTCTCATGATCCACTATTATCCTATCCTCTAAAATGATATGTCCCAAATAATGAATTTGATTCTAATAAAATGAGCACTTGCTCAATTTGGCATACAACTAATGCTCCCTTAATACTTGCAACACCATCCTCAAATGATGCACATTCTCTTCTTCTGACTTGGAATATACAAGGATGTTATCCAAAAAGACAATGACAAACTTGTCTAGATAATCTTGGAAAACACCATTCATTAAGCACATGAAAACAACTAGTGCATTTGACAACCCAAATGGCACCACTAGAACTCATAATGACCATACCTTGTTTTGAAGGCAGTCTTGTTGATAGCTTCCTCTTTAATCCTTACTAGATTGTGCCCTGACCTAAGATCTATCTTTGAAAGTATCTTTACATCCTTCAATTGATCAAAGATATCATCAATCCTTGGCAGAGGATACTTTTTCTTTACAGTCACTTTATTCAACTGTCTGAAATCAATGTACAATCTTAATGTCCCATCTTTATTATCACGAACAAGACTAGGGCATGCCAAGGTGACACACTTGGGCATATATACCCCTTCTTCAGAAGTTATTCAAGCTGCATTGGCAACTCCTTCAAATTCGGTGTACTCATTCTGTAAGGAGTCTTTGACACTGGATTTTTTCCAGGCATTAAATTTATAGAGAAATCAATATCTCTCTTTGGGTTTAGTCCTGGTACCTCCTTCAACACATCTTCAAAATCTTATAGGACTACATGATCTTCCAAATTTGGCACCTTATCTTTAGGTGTCTCTTCCATATGTGCTACAAATATTTGACACCCTTTTCTGTAACATTTCTTCAGCTGCAATGCTGGAATTTCTCTGATGGTTACTGCCCTGGGAATTCCCTGCACTTTCCTTAGGTTCCCTTCCTCATCCAAGAAAGTAAATGCCTTGTTATGACAGTCTAAGATAACATGATGTTGGTCCAACCAATCCATCCCAATTAGACAGTCATAAGAACCTAAAGGCAATATGTTCAAATCTTCCCTGGTGTTCAGTCCATTCATGTCCATAAGACATGACTTAACCATCTCATTAAATTTTCTTTTGGCTCTAGTAGCCAGCTGCACAACCAAGATTTTCCATGCTTTCTTCTTGGAAAATCCAAACTTTCCACCATCTTAGGATCTATATAAATATAACTAGCTTCTAAATCAATTAAAATAACAATGGTTTGGTTGTTGATCATACCTTCCACTTCAATCATATGTGACTGATACTTTGCTTTCTTTTTGTCAAGGGTTGCATAGATCCTTGGTACATTTATGCCCATGTCCTCCACTGTTTTAGCTTGTTGTACATTGTGAAAATTTCTCACTTTTTCACCTCTGTGGGGACAATATATGAACATATTATCTCCTTTACAACCCCAACATTGAATAGGTGGTTGCCTTGGCCTTTGATCCCCTGTTTCAATCGTTCTGGTTTCTCTAGAAGTTGGTTGTCCCTGAGGATTATTTACAAAGAATGGTGGATTAGTCCCCTTGTTCCTCTAATCCATCTTGAATTTATTTTTGTCTTCCCAAGGTTTTTGGAAAGTTGACCTTGCTTTTTTCTGATCATATAGGCATTTAGCTTGCCTTATGGTCTCCTCTAATGTTTTGGGATCATCATACAGTATTTTTTCACTGATGAATGATGTCAATCCACTCAAATACCTCTGAATCTTAACTGTCTCATCCTTGATGAAATAAACACACTTTAGTAGTTCTAAAAACATTATTTCATATTCATCTATGGTCATACTCCCAAGCTTGCGTTCAAAGAACTCTTTCATTTTCTTGTCATAGTATCTCTTAGTCAAGTATTTCTTCTCAATATACTTCTTGAATTCCAAGTAACACTTTTCTCATTAATGTGTTGCACCTATACAAGTTGATTCCACCACATGGATGCCTTTACCTTGAGTTGATAGATGGAAATTCTACCTTCTACATGAGATGAATAATTATGAAATTGAAAATACTTTCTCATGCCCAACAACGATGTCTCTGCATCTTCATCCTTCTTGTGCTCACCATCAAATGTAGGAGGTTTGATTTTGTTCATTTCTCCTCATAGCTCATACACCCCAGACCTGTTATGCTTCTTGACAAGAGATGGGCTTGAGCTGTTGTGTGATCTCTTATTGGAATTCCTCAGGGAGTAACGATGATGTCTTCTTAAACTTCTTGCTCATATTTTCTCATCAGGAGACCTATGATTTCCTTATTTGCTTGAGCCACTCTCCTTATCCAATTTATTTTATATTCTATTCAAGCTCTGCATTAAATTCATGTTGAGGTCATCTTGCTTCTCCTTGGCTCTCATAATACTTTCATTATCAACTTTATGGCTTTGGACATCCTTCTACAAATTTCTAATGGTATCTACCATGTTCATGTTTTCATCCCTTCCTTCTCCATGTCCATTGGAGTTTGTTCCTTTAATGCCGAAATGGACATCCATCCCTATGATTTCATCTTCATGGATGTATGTACCTTGTTTCTCTTCCATTCCTCTAGAATTTTTGTTGATCCTTATCTTATCTAGTTTTTTTTAACTCTGTAAAATGTGCAACCAACAAAACTCTGTCAGGTTAACTGACTCAACAATTCCATGAAAAATATGAACCAATCTAGTTCAATAATATATCTGAATTCTTTCTTCTTCTTTCCTGAAAAATTCAATTCCTATATCAATTTTTTGGGTGAATAATTATATTCTATTGTCCAACACCTTTCCAACGCCTTCTCCCATGCTCAATTCTGAGTCTTGAGCATAAAGTTATGATTATTTGAAAATTGTCCATTAATTTTTTTGTTCACACTTCAACTTGGCACAACTCTGTGTTGTAATTATGCATTTTTGCACCTACTCCATTAGATTTTTCATAGGATCTCAATTGGTTTTATTCAAATACATATTATGGACAATCTATCCAAGTTTCACTTTTTTCTAGGTTTTAGGCTGCTAGTTACAACCTATTGAAGTTCTCGAGCAATTCATGCTTTTGATCTGGAATGTTACAGATACCGTTTTTTCCATATTAAACATTTTTTACATGCCCAAAAATTTAATTCATCTTTGGGACTGTCTTCTATGGTTCAATATATTTCCGTTTACTGCTCCTGTGCCTCAAGATGATTTCAGAGAAAAATTTTATGGCTCTTTGAAGTTAGTTGGGTCTTAAAATTTACCCTCCATCATTTGTGTTGTAACTTTCTCATAAAAGCTTTGTTTGACGAATGGTTTACACCATTAGAAAGATCTCTCTAAGATATTTTATTTGAGCTGCAAAGAAAAGGTGTACCTTGGTGCACTTTGTTCTCGTTGTTTTTGAGTAGCTAAAAACGTTTTTACAAGCCTAAAAAACGCGCTGCAAAAAGATGACGTTCAAATAGTATAAAATGTCGTAGAAAATCGTTGGTTTTCTGTTGTTGTTCACCATCCAAATGAATTTTCTCGCACAAATTTCAACCTCTGCACCCATATTTAGAATGCACATAAACACCATAAGGTAAATCATGCTCCACACACCTATAACCACTCTGCATCACTTCTATGTCGCACCAATAACTGGTGTACCCTACTTTTGCGTCGTGCACCATTATCCACCGCGCACAGTTTTGGTTCTTGTACTATTACATGTTACGCACAATTTTTGTATCATGCATTGATATTGCACGTGAATTTCACTCTAGGCACTGCACTACGCCAAGTCTTAGTACGCCCCCACCGCACACCATTAACTAAACTGTTGTGCGACAACATATACCCATACTGCGCGTGCACCAACAAAGTTTCTCTGCGCTCTGCAAATACTGCACACACCACGCACGTCATTATTATGTGTGTGCACACTGCACACACTTTATTATGCATATGCACACCGCGTGCCAGTATTATGTATGCATCACTCAATCCACCCCGCGCAATGCTAAAGTTAGTGCGCACACCCACACACCAACATTTTTCTGTGTGACGCCAAAATTTACTGCATGCACCTGCACAACAACATTTTTCTGCACGGTGCCAAAATTTAGCATGTGCACTCACACACCAACATTTTTCCACGTGGCGCAAAAATTTATCACACGCACCCGCACACCAACATTTTTCTGTGCGGTGCTAATATTTAGCGCGTGCACCTGCACACCAACATTTTTCCACGCGGCGCCAAGATTTAGTGCGTGCACCCCCACACCACATTTTTCCGCAGGGCACCAAAATTTAGAGCGCACACTAGCACTCCAATTTGTATCTGCGCGATGCCAAAATTTAGCACGTGCACCTGCACACCAACATTTTTCCACATGGCACCAAATTTTAGCATGTGCGCCCGCAAACCAAAAATTTTCTATGCGACACCAAAATTTAGCACGCACACCAGCACGACAATATTTTTCCTATTGGCATGTTTTACAGGCAGCGTATGCTTGTCATTGATGGAAATTACAGCAACGATGATGGCTTGAGTACAGGTATAATGTGCCAGGAGGGAAGTATTTTGGGAAGACGCAGCAGAGCAAGCTCGATAAGATCAGAAGCGATAGTGCATAGTATGTGTGTTTGTCATTGATGGCAAAGATCACAACCAACAACGCAGGGATAATGGAATGGAAATGGCAGGTTCAACAAGTGATCATTGGATCTCATTCAGAAGCGTAAACTCCAGGAGTCAAGGAAGCAACTCACGACAGAAAATCGCAAAATACGAAACCACTCCATTTCAGAGTTTTAGATACCGAGAGTTGGAAGTGTAGAAACACTTCACCATAGGAATGTCGGAATGCCAAAATGTGAAAAACACCTTTTGGTGCAAGTTTCAGATACCGGGAGTTGGAAGTGTCGAAACACTTCACCACGGGAATGTCGAAATGTGAAAAACACCTTTTGGTGCAAGTTTCGGATACCGAGAGTTGGAAGTGTCGAAACACTTCACCACAGGAATGCTGAAATGCCGGTGTCGAAATGAGAAAAACACCTTTTGGTGCAGGTTTTAGATACCGAGAGTTGGAGTGTCGAAACACTTCACCATAGGAATGTCAAAATGTCGGAATGCCAAAATGTGAAAAACACCTTTTGGTGTAGGTTTCGGATCGGGAGTTGGAGGAGTCAAGAGTTGAGACTCTTCATCAAAGGAGTCCCGAAGTTGCGAAATGCAAAACGTTGAAATCCCGAAACAGGCACATCAACAAAGACTCCATTTCGGAGTTTCAGATACCGGGAGTTGGAGGTGTCAAGGACACTCACGACAAGAATGTTGAAACAACGAAATACGAAATGCCAAAATACATTGATATGACTCCATTTTGGAGTTTCGGATACCGAGAGTTGGAGGTGTCAAGGACACTCATGAAAGAATCCCCGAAACGCGAAATGCAAAATGCATGTTCAGAATTGGCCCATGGTCATAACCTATGGTCACATCGATAAAGGATCAAGGGAGTAGCTAGCACAAAGCTAATCTCCACTTCGAAGATCGCGAATTGGAGAGTCGAGATGCCTCACAATAGGAATTGTCGAAATGTGAATCACAAAAGCGCCTTCTGAACAGGCGTGTGGTCACTGCATGAGGCCACATGTGAAAGGAAAGGTGAAAGTGCCAAAGTCATAAGGCTCAAGAGGTTCATAGTGTAACTGCCAGAAACCATTGATTGTTTCTGCACAGAAAAATCAAAGAGGCCTTAGTGTGATTACCAGAGGAGATGAAGAGTCTCAAGGCATATGCCAGTGGAACGAAGACTGTTCATAGAGGCAGTTGACAGATGGAAGAGCATTGAAGCCCATAACTGCAACAGAGAGAATTATATCGACTGTGAAAAAGAAGACGAAGAGTCTCGACTGCTAGACAGGCTAAGGAATCTCAGCATAACACCCAGTGATGATGAACGCATGGGTATAACTGCCAGAGAAGTTGAAGAGTTTCTATGATGATCAAGAAGAGGACTTGATATGAGGAGAACATGTAGAACAGAGAGAGTGTGTTGATGCTTGAGGGAGTGAAGTGGTGGCAACATGGAGTGGCAGTGAACAACCCGATGAACAGAACCGTGGCACGTTGAAGAGAATACAGAGGAACTATGCATGGAGGACGAAGAAGGTGCACAGATAGTATAAATATGTAGAACAAAGAAGAGATGAGTGCTGCTATTGAGATTGATTTAGGTGTGTAGAAGGAGGCAGTGTGCAGCAGCTGAAATACATAGAAGAGGAATGGTGCATGGAATGGACATGGCGCATAGAGTATAAAAGGTAGAAGAACAGAAAGCGCAAGGCATGTGTGTAGGAAGACAATGAGGCAGACAGAGAAGGGTAGTGTAGCAGAATAGTGATGAGACTGGTAAGCCATTGATGAACATTATATCACTGTAATAAGTTTCAGTAGAAGATTTTAATATTGTAGGGTGGTTGGGAGGTGCTAGGGAGGACTGTTTTCCTCAGAGGTTCAAGTGGGTGCTTGAACACTGGGAGTTGTAGCTTCCATCTGGTTACAGCTAGAGAAACCAGGGTGGCAAGGTGGTGCAAGGGAGAACATTGGTTCTCTGATATATAGGTCGGTTCCTGTGTAACTAGAAGTTGGTGCTTCCATCCAGTTGGTGCTGGAACTCTTAGGGAGTTGGTGCTTCATTCTAGTGGGTGCTAGAGAAACTAGGGAGTTGGTGCTTCCTTCTAGTGGGTGCCAGAGAATCCAGAGAGTTTGTGCTCTCAGCAAGTAGAATCTTGCAAAACAGAGGTTGTAGCCTCATTATGAGTTGGTGCTCATAAGTATGATAATGTATAGAATGTAAAGATTACTTATCATATAAAGAAGAAGAGGTTTTTACCCTTTATGGGTTTCCTCAGGAAATATATGTCTCTTTGTATCTCATATGTGTGAATGATGCTGAATGTTCTATTGCTTATTTCTGTGCATTATTGTGATTGTCATTGAGTTCTCTGTAAAGAGTTTAAAATAATCATAATTGTTTAAGCATGGTAACAATTGATTCACCCCCCCCCCTCTTAGTTGTCCAACAATTTGTATCAGAGCCCGCCCCTTTTATCTAAGGGTATATCCTAGAGCTTAAACATGTCAAGTGATGAAGGAAATTCAGCCAATAAGGCCCCTCTGTTCAATGGAACAAACTTTCCCTTCTGGAAAGTTAGAATGAGAACCTACATAATGGCTTTAGGTGCAGATGTCTAGGATGTGGTATATACTGGTTATGAAAAGCCATTTGTACTAGCTAATAAGGATGACAAGCTAGAATTTAGCTTCAACGCGAAGGTTATGAATGCTATCTTGAGTGGGCTTGCATAAGTAGAATTCGTAAAAGTTATGCACCTAGGAACTGCCAAAGAAATGTGGGACAAACGCATTAGCAATTATGAAGGTAATGAGAAGGTAAAGGACGCCAAGCTTCAAACCTACAGAGTACAGTTTGAACAGCTGAAGATGAAAGAAGATGAAACTGTTGGAAAATACTTTCTGAGAGTTGAAGAACTGGCAAATGCAATGAAATCACTTGGTGAAAAAATTGAGGAACCTTCTTTAGTTCAGAAAATTTTGAGATCTCTACCAGATAGGTTCAACCTGAAGGTCTCTACTATAGAAGAACTAAATTATCTAAAAACCTTGGAGTTTGATCAAATTCTAGGAACATTGACTGCATATGAAATGAGAATAGTAAAAGATAAACCCACCTCTAGAGAAACATCATTTAAGGCAGACAAGAATGAGGATTCTGAGCCTGATGAAATTGAAGCAAAATTTTTGAAGAGACTGAAGAAGGGAACAGGAAAATACAAAGGTAAACTGCCTTTCAAATGTTTCAACTATGGTAAGATAGGTCATTTTGCAAATAAATGTCCTCACAAAAGAAAGGATCAGACATGTGATGATGAGGAGAAGCACAAACACAGAAATTTCTTTAAAGAGAATAA
>ML787910.1:300530-331612 GCA_009831015.1 Picea engelmannii | reverse complement strand
TACAATTACCGACTTGGTTAATCCTCAATGGGGATTAACCTAATAATAAAAATAATAATAATGACATGATTAATCCACAATGGGGATTTAATCCAATAACAAAATAATAAGAATGCTCTTTGCAGTTACATTATTTCAACAGTCATGGCTTCATTGTAACTTCAATTTCGACCAATTCTAGGTCTAAATTTTCTAGAATAGGTATTAAATCAGGAATATCTCACCACTTGGCCAAATTTCTCAACTTTCCCATGAATTTAACAACAAAAATTGGGGCTTTTTCCCAATTCCACACAATTGCTGTTACTTTTTACCATGGATGCTCTGCAACTCAAAATTTGGCCACTTTGAAATCAATCCTCTCTGAAATTTCGCTTCAATTCAACTTGCTCAACCCATCCAGACTCACTGTTGAAAATTGAAGCTCTGATACCATATTGTAACATCCCCGACCACCCATGTCGGCGCATGCTACTCCATAAAATTCTTTTGTTCTCTTCTCAACATACTGTAACATACCCAACATCCAACTGAGCTATGCCAGATAATTTTTTTCGAAGTGTATGCAATTAAACACATACACACAAAACTCTTGTGGAAATTTATATATAAAACGTAAACAAAAAAATACATTCTGTAAATGCACGGATTCATACTTAAATAATAGTAAACATATACATTCAAAATATACATGAAATAACCATAAATATAAAGATAGTTACAACCACACATAGGGTAAACCCATAAAAATAAACACATAAATAATAATGCAACATGTAATTTATCACACAATTGACATTTATCTTGGTAATAATATCACCAACTACGTGCATACCTTCCACGAACCTCCTAGCCTTAGACCACACTACTCATCACTCTCACTAGTGGGTCACCCCCAAGCTGGGACTAAAATCCACTCAGGTAAACGGGTTCCTAACTAGGCTGATGTATCACGGACAACAAGAAAGACTCCGTCACAGGTGCCAACTCAAACTAACAACCTACAATCCCTCATTCTCCACATGCTTGTCTCACCCCAGAAAGTGTGCCCCTTCTCTGCTCAACAATCCTTCAACTGCCCCACTTCCTTTTCGGACTTTAGCAACAGGCGAGACAGGAAGTCTTAGAGCCCTGTAGCTACAGTTTAGCACCTTCAAGAAATCAATTCCCAACAATTATCTCACCCAAAGAGAAATTTCTCACGGGCTTGACAATGCGCCTCTTCAATATCCCATGGGCCTGGCAATTTGCTTATTCATTCTAGCTCCCAAGCTAACCAACTACAAAAACATGTATGGATATAGATATAGGCTCAGGTACAGTGACATGAAGGTACCTGGGATAACTCTATGAGTGTGTGAATGTTGATGGATGATTGACTTCCTGACTGAATGAAGGAAGGAATCCAAAAATGGACTAAGTCCTAACAATATGTATGCGTGTCCCCAACTTGACACTTGTCATGTTGGGAGATACTTTGGCCCACTTGTCCCCATCCTTAGGATTTAGGATAAAATAATTATCTAAACTTTATACTTTAAGGAGTATTAATATAATATTCCTTTTTGGCTTAATCTCCCTAGCTTAGCCCCTTTTCCTTAACTTTTAGCCCCACCTTTCCCTAACCAGTGGAGTTTAGTCCCCTATACTCTTTTATCGTGGTTGGTCTGCGCGCAACAATGTATTTTATATTAATGATGAGACATATACAAAAATAGGCGCATTGGACTTTAACATCTAGGATCTCTGGCCTAATTCAAAACATAAGCATCCCAACTTATAATAAATTTCTCACTAGCCTATAAAACACATCATATACACAAAGGCTCCATGGCATCAAAATTGCGCACACTTAATTTGTTGCGCACAGTATCCTAGAATGTGCACACTTCATCATTTTACCGCACAGTGCATGCACGCACTATGCCATGAAAGGTTCCTACTAAAATTATATCAAACAACTCACCATCTTAAGTACATTTTCATTTACATTTACAATTGGGTTCATCCTAGGGATATTACAATCAGAAAAAATTTCCATCCCAGAGTGGGAATAAACCATTCAGAATAGATCCAAGACTAATAACATGAAGAGAGAACCCTTGAAATGTTGGGGTTTTGGAGAGGAACATTTGCTGAGGGACTGTCTATGTAGGCAAAAAAACAATGGGAGGGTATACAATGTCCAAGAGGTTACCATAGTCAATGATGTGGCTAGGAGCCTATCACAAATTTATGCAGCCTTGGATAATAGACAATATGACAACCAAGCTTCAGTGGTGGAGATGGAAGGTATGATTTCCAACCATCCTGTTTCCATTTTAATAGACCCTGGTTCTAATTTGAGTTATGATACCATTCAAATCATTGAGAAATGTAAATCGCAACAAGTTAAACATGTTAAATCATGGATGGTACAACTAGCCAATAGAACTAAATGAAAATTAATAGAGTTCATACCAGCATGCCAATTTGTCTTGAGTGGGTTACCCACCCAAGCGAACTTAAACATACTTCCTCTAGGATCGTATGACCTACTGATTGGCATGGACTAGTTGGATTCCCACAAAACCAAGTTGGATTGTTACAATAAAACTTTGGAGTGTGAAAATGAAGAAAGAAGAAGGGTAACCATACAAGGGATTCAAAATCCTGTCTCAGTGAGACAAATATCATCCCTCCAAGTGAAGAAGTATTGTAGAAAGGGATGTCACTTGTATGAAATACAAGTACTAAACTATGATGAGCATGACAAACCCGGCCTATAGGACCATCCCATATTCAGAGAATTTAAAGATGTATTCCTTGAAGAGGTACCAGGTCTACCACCAAGAAGGAATATCGAATTTTCAATAGAACTTGTACTAGGAGCAGTGCCAATGTCTAGAACGCCCTATAGAATGAGTATACTGGAGTTGGTTGAGCTCAAAATACAACTGAAGGAAATGTGGGACAAAGACTACATTTAGCCTAGTGTGTTTCCATGGGGAGCACTAGCCTTGTTTGTGAAAAATAAAGTTGGCACACTAATATTATGCATTTATTATAGACAACTCAATAAGATGACCATCAAGAATAAGTATCCCTAGGAAACTATTTTATTGGCTCAGACTGAAAAAGGACATAGTTGATTACTTAGCTAAGTGTCTATAATGTCAGTAAGTCAAGGCAAAGCATAGACACCCAATAGGGTTGTTGCAACACCTACCAATTTCCGAATGGAAATGGGAAACCATCTCCATGGATTTCATCACAAGATTATCAAGATCTACCAAATGGAATGAGGCCATCATGGTAGTTGTGGAAAAATTGAGCAAAGATTCTCACGTCATACCTATCAAGTCAACTTGCAAGGAAATATATATTTCTAGCATCTTCATGAAAGGGATATTCAGAGTGCATGGCATGCCTAAGGAAATTATATCCGATAGAGATACAAAGTTTACTTCAAAGTTTTGGAAATGTTTTTTTGCTGGTTTTGAAACAAAATTACTCTTTAGTACAACCTATCACCCTCAAACTCATGCGTATAGAGAGAGGGTAAACCAAGTATTAGAATACATGCTGATGATGCATGTAATGAATCAACCCAAGAAATGGAAGGACTACCGACCACTAGTAGAATTTGCTTACAACAATGGCTATCAAGAGTCATTAAAAATGAGCCCCTTTGAAGCCCTCTATGGAAGACAATACAACATTCCAATCAGATGGAACAACCCGTTAGACAGTGTTACAATCGGTCCATATATTCTAAAGGAAATGGAACAACAAGTAATTCAGATCACACAAAATATGAAGATAGCCCGCGATAGACAAAAGAGCTATGCAGACCTGAAAAGGACTACTAGAGAGTTCAAAGTAGGGGATCATGTGTATCTCTGAGTTAAACCCAAAAAAATCGCTTTGAGCATGGGAGCTTGTGCCAAGATGGAACCTCGGTATTGTGGACTCTTTGAAGTTTTGTATAGAGTGGGACCAATAGTCTATCGGCTAGCACTCCCTCCCACAGTGAAGTCACATAATGTTTTCCATGTTTCTTTATCAAAGAAGTATGTACATGATTCTAATCATATTACTGATTGATATGTGATTCAGGTGCAGGAACTAGAGGGAGAATTCCTACCAGAACCACAATTCATAATAGATAGGAAGGAAACCCCACTTAGGAACAAAACCAACATGTCAAGGTGCAGTGGAAACACTTTGGCCTAGATGACGCCACATAGGAGATGGATGATTCCATGAAACATGCATATCCATTTTTGTTTACTTCTATATATAAAGAACATATCGATGGATAGAACATCGAGGACGATGTTCCTTTAAGGAGGGGGTGATTGTAATACCCTTGTTTCCCCCAGTTTGTAAATATAACTATAAATGACCAAGAGACTATGGTAGACTAAATATGTGTGAATGTTTGATTTGATGAACCTTTGTAGAAAAGGGTCAATGTATGAATTTTATGTTATTAATAGAAATTTGATATGTGTTGCACAAATTTTGAAAGGAGGAAAGTTTGCCAAGATAGACCATGGATCCTATGAGAAAGATAGTGAAGGGAAACCAAAAATGGTTGACATGATCCTCACCAAACCAATACCTATTGGGTGTAATTTCTCAACAATCCTCTGACCCATAAATGAATTACCAGTCAGGAAGGTAGTTGGAAGTCCATCCTCAAGAGTTAATGAGGAGATGGGGCAGGGTACCCATCTATAAGGCTTCCAAGCCTGACCATGAATTGGGATTTAGACCCACACAACCTTGCTAAGGAAGGAAATAAAGGAGGTAATTTTTGGACAGAGACATATCTACAGGATAACAAAGTAGAAAAAACATTCCCCCAAGAAGAGAGGGGAAATATACTTTGACTTTGGAGTTGAGAGGAAAAGATGAGAAATAAGCTCGTTTTGGCTGAAAGAATCCATGGGTAGGGTTTGACTACAAGATGATAAATGAGGTTGAGGATTGACTAAGGAAGTACTCATGCATACCTCCTTTCTTGCAGTAGAGAAAACTAGTTGCCAATTTTCCATGGGAGGAGGAGAGTAACCTTCATTCCTCACTGTCGTGGAGCAAAGAGAAAGAATCTCTCTCAGAGCATCATGGTCTAGCTTGGGGGTGGCCAATGGTAAATCTAGTAGGAGTGTCTGTGCCTATGCTTGGGAGGAAACATGCACCCCTTTCATCATTTTATTCATGTCTTCCGGTTCTGATAAGTATTTTCATACTCTGTGTAATAATGATGAAATGTTTATGTTTATGATTAAGTCCTTCAGTATTCGAAAATATATTATAATGTTATTTGTTTTCTGTAAACTGTTATATCTGTATCATCTTGATTTATCCCAGTTTAGCTGCTAGATATTTATGGGATGTGAGTCTGCAGGATAGCCGAGGTAGAAGTAACTAAAACGTCTAAGTCCCGTCGATCCTTCGAATTCACCTTAGTGGGAATTTCAAGTTCATCTCTATGGAGAAGGGCGTATTCCCTTCAAAATATATATCCATCAGACCGAGGGCTCATGCCCCTATCCTTAACTCCTTTTTTGCAAAAAAGGATTTGTGCTTAACCCCCAAGAATCCCAAAGGGCCCATTTGACCAGGGCCTAGGAACCCTATGCTAGTTCAAAAGGAGATAGATCTTTGGGGTTCAGGACTCGAGGACTTGTGACTCCACAATCCTCAAAAACAGCCAAAGGTTGAAGTCACTAATTGAAAAGGGCCATCGATTTGGGGATTCAATATGGATCTCTCTCAGACGTTATATCATACATAGGAAGGGAAGCATTACACACTTCAACGAATTTCTACTTTGGGAGAATAGGAGTGGTCTAGCACCGAAAATCCCCAATGCCGTAGTCACAGAGTTAATATGGACCATTGAAAATGGAGGGACATGTGCCCACAGATCAACGGTTATCTAGAAAGTCCAGGTATTAAACGATATAGGGACGCATGATTTTCCCCAGAGATTTGCAAGCCGGAGTAAATCCTAGTCATAGATGTTAGGTACGTGTGGTGATAGATCTTTCATGGTCCAAAAGGAAATCTAGGAGATACACACCGAAATCCCAAATTCTGAACTGCCGAAGTGACGAGGATTGTGGATCTTCAGATCCTTCATGATCCCTCTCAATCGTTGATCTAAGAAACCACCCTCGATTACCCAACTGATCGGGAATGTGTCGTGGAGCGACACGTGGTCCTAATCGTCCACTGTCAAATGTTTTTCATTGAAATAGGACCGTTGGATGAGTGGGTACGTGGAAAGAGATCTCGTAGTCTAGAGACTTTTTACTATGGAGGAACCTGGCCAAAAATCTATGAAGTGTAAAAACCGTCAAAGTCACAAACGCCAAAATAAATATCGACCATTGGTAGGAAGAGGATGTGTGTCACTAGATCCGAGAGTCCGGAGACATGGCTCTTTGGGTGATTGGCATCGAGAGGAGTCGGTAAGCTCCGAAGCCCAGAGCCATGAAGTAATGAGGACTGTGGATCTATGGATCCATGTGGGTAAATCCAAACCATATGATGTGGGTTGATGTGGTTCACTGCCATCATCCTGGGTAGCGTGGACCCGCTATCAAGGTGCCACATGTCACCCATATTTTTTTGATTCATATACCCTTTATGACTATTAAATCATGACACATGTCACCCCCTAAGGAGGATACGTATCACCACTTGACCATCGCCACGTACCAACTTCTAGTTCATGTTCGCTTGGCCAACATTGTTGGTGACGTTTCCAGAACTCTAGGAGGCTGGATGGTTTTGGGAATTCAAAAGATTGAAAATAGTATAGATAAGGAGAGTGAAATGAGGATACCTGACCGTCGAATGTCAAAATTACAATGACAATCTCCACTCACCAAAACAGCAAAAGCATGGAATGAAGACCGCCGAACGTCGATCACCGAAGGGCTAAGCCACGTGGCAATATTTGGGGACTTCGGGGGTTAGGAAAAAGGAGTGTTATGCACCAAATACTAAATCCCCATTTTAACCATAGATCTTGATGGAGGATGTGGACCATTGATTCCCTCCACTGTTCGATAATCTGGCAACTCGAACAATGCCATTGAAAATATCCGAAGTGTTGAAACCTTCGATAAGTAGACTCTTAGCTCACGGTTTCCAACCCAAGGTCATGAGGATGACCCTGCTAGTTGGTTTAAGTGCCAGAAGTGTTTATTAGTGTATCATCCCCAACCACCCATGTTGAGGCATGATTCTTTAGAAAACTCTTTTGTTCTTTGCTCAACATACTATAACATACCCATGATCCAACTGAGATATGCCACATAAATGTTTTTGAACTACATGCAACTAAACATATACACACATAACTCTTGCGGAAATTTATATATAAAATGTAAAAAAACAAATACATTCTATAAATGCAGGAATTCATACTGAAATAACAATAAACATATACCTGAAGCATATACAGGCAATACCCATAAATATAAAGATAGTTATAACCACACATAGGGAAAACCCATAAAAACAAAGATGAAAATAATAATGTAGCATGTAATTTATCACATAATTGACACTTATCTTGGTAATAATATCACCAACTGTGTGAAGACCTTCCACAAACCTCCCAGCCTTAGACCACACTGCTCATCACTCTCAGTAGTGGGTCACCCCCGAGCTGGGACTAAACTCCACCCATGTAAAGGGGTTCCTCACTAGGATGATGTATCACAGACAACGAGAAGGACTCTGTCACAGGTTCCAACTCAAACTAACAACCTACAGTCCCTCATTCCCCACATGCATGTCCCACCCCAGGAAGTGTGCCCCTTCTTTACTCAACTGTCCTTCAACTGCCCACTTCCTTTCCTAACTTCAGTAACAGGGCAGACATGAAGTCTCAGAGCCTTGTAGTTGTAGTTTAGCACCTTCAGGAAATCAATTCCCAACAATTCTCTCAGACAGATAGAAATTTCTCACTGGCTTAACAACCCACCTCTTCAATATCCCATAGGTGTGACAACTCGCTTCTTCAGTCCATCTCCCAAGCTAACCATCTACACAAACATGTATGGATACAGATACAGGCTCAGGTACAATGACATGAAGGTATAGAGGATAGCTCTATGAGTGTGTGAATGATGATGGATGATTGACTTCCCGACTAAATAATGGAAGGAATCTGAAAATGAACTAAGTCCAAACAATATGTATGCATGCCCCCAACTTGACACTTGTCATGTTGGGAGCTACTTTGGACCACTTGTCCCCATCCTTAGGACTTAGGATAAAATAGTTATCCAAACTTTATACTTTAAGGAATATTAATATAATATTCCTTTTTGGCTTAAGCTCCCTAGATTATCCCCATCTCCTTAACTTTTATCCCCCCCTTTCCATAACTAGTGGAGTTTAGTCCCCCATACTCTTTTATCATGGTCGATCTATGCACAACGATGTATTTTATATTAATGATGAGACATATACAAAAATAGACACACTAGACTTTAGCATCTAGGCTCTCTGGCCTAATTCAAAATATAAGAATCCTAGCTTATAATAACTGGCTCACCAGCCTATAAAACACATCATATACACAAATACTCCCTTGCCTCAAAATTGCATGCAATTAAGTTGTTGCACGCGATATCATGGAATGTGCACACTTGATCATTTTACTGCATAGTGCATGTGCACACTATGCCATGAAAGGTGCATACTAAAATGATATCAAGCAACTCACCAACTTAAGTACATTTCCATTTCCATTTACAATTGGGTTCCCCCTAGGGATATTACAAACAGAAAAAATTTCCATCCCAAAGTGGGAATAAACCATTCAGAGAAACTCCAAGTAAGACTGATAACATGAAGAGAGAACACTTGAAATGTTGGGGTTTTGGAGAGGAACATTTGCTGAGGGACTGTCTTTATAGGAAACAAAACAATGGGAGTGTATACAACGTCCAATAGGTTACCAAAGTCAATGATGTGGCTAGGAGCCTGCCACAAATTTATGCAGCCTTGGATAATAGACAATATGACCACCAAGATTCAATGGTGGAGAAGGAAGGTATGGTTTCCAACCATCTTGTTTCCATTTTAATTGACCCTGGTTCTAATTTGAGTTATGTTGCCCCTCAAATAATTGAGAAATGTAAATTGCAACACATTAAACATGTTAAATCATGGATGGTACAACTAGCCACTGGAACCAAAAGAAAAGTGACAGAGGTCATACCAACATGACAATTTGTTTTGAGTGGATTGCCCACCTAAGCGAACCTAAACATATTTCCTCTAGGTTCTTATGACGTACTGATTGGTATGGACTGGTTGGCTTCCCACAAAACCAAGTTGGATTGTTACAGTACAACAATACAAGTACTAAACTCTGTTGAGAATGACAAACCCATCCTAGAGGACCATCCCATGTTGAGAGAATTTAAATATGTATTCCTAGAAGAGGTACTAGGTCTACCTCTAAGAAGGGATATTGACTTTTCAATAGAACTTGTACCAGGAGCGGTGCCAATGTCTAGAACACCCTATAGAATGAGTACACCAGAGGTGGTTGAGCTCAAAATATAGTTGAAGGAAGTGTGGGACAAAGAATACATTTAGCCTAGTGTGTCTACATGGGGAGAACCAACCTTGTTTGTGAAAAATAAAGTTGGCATGGTCAGATTATGCATAGATTATAGACAACTCAATAAGATGACCATCAAGAATAAGTATCCCTTGCCAATGATTCATGACTTGTTTGACCAATTAAGGGGTACTACCATCTTTTCCAATATTGATTTGAGGTTTGGATACCATCAGGTCTGAATTAAAGATGCAGACATCCACAAGACAACCTTTAGTACAAGATATGGCCACTATGAATTTGTGGTGGTGCCATTCATGCTTACCAATGCACTAGTCACTTTTATGATCTTAATTAATAATGTATTCATAAATTTCTTGAATAGGTTTGTGTTGGTTTTCATTGATGGTATCCTAATATTTTCCAAGAATGGGGAAGAACATGAAGAACATCTCAAGTTAGTAATCCAAGTACTAAGAGAACATCAATGCTATGCTAATCTTAGTAAGTGTGACTTTTCTAGAAATAAGTCTATTAATTAGGCCATGTTATTTCTGAGGAAGGAGTGATAGTTAATCCTGACAAGATTAAATCCATCATGGATTGAATTACCCCAAAAGATGTATCTAATATCATATCCTTTACGGGCCTAGCAGGATACTATAGGAGATTCATAAGAGGATTCTCCAAGATTGGTTTCCCAATCACCTCCCTTTAGAAAAAGGGGTTTAAATTCATTTGGACATCAGAATGTGAAGAAATATTTCAAGAGTTGAAATACCTTCTAACCATTTCACATGTATTGAAGATTGCAGATCCAAACAAATACTTCCTTGTGTGTACATATGCCTACAAGGAAGGGCTCAGAGGAGTCCTTATGAAAGAACGACATGTGATATTCTACGAGTCCATAAAATTGAATGAGCATGAAGTCAATTATGTGACCCACGATATGGAATTGGCTGCCATAGTGCATGATTTAAAAATGTGGAGGCATTACCTCTTAGGTAGAAGATTTGTACTTATGACAGGGCATAGTGGGTTGAGGTATTTGTTTAACCAACCAAAACTCAATGTGAGACAAGCTATGTTAATGGCTCTCCTTAGTGAATTTTGTTTTGAAATAAAACATATCAAAGGAAAGGGGAACAGGGTGGATGATGCCCTTAGTAGAAGTATGAAAGTATTTCACTTGGCAGTTGTAAGCGCCAGTGAATTAGACATCAAAGAGAGGGTCAAAACTGCACAAGAAACAGATGCATTTTTCAAGACCGTGACATCATACCTAAAGCAAGAGCCCACAGGGATGAAGTATGAAGTTTATGAGATGCTTAATGATGACCTTCTGACTTACAAGGGAATAATATATATCCCAAGTTGTGATGACTTGAAGAGGTTCATAATGGATGAGCTACACAAAAGACCATATGCTAGTCATCTTGGTTATCAGAAAATGATCACAACCACTAGGAAACTATTTTATTGGCTTGGACTGAAAAAGGACATAGTTGATTACTTAGCTAAGTGTATAGAATGTCAAGAATTCAAGGTGGAGCATCAACACCCAACAAGGTTGTTGAAACACCTACTAATTGTCGAATGGAAATGGGAAACCATCTCCATGGATTTCATCATAGCATTACCAAGATCTACCAAATAGAATGATGCCATCATGGTAGTTGTGGAAAAGTTGAGCAAAGCTGCTCACTTCATACATGTCTAGTCAACTTGCAAGGAAATAGATATTTCTAGCATATTCATGGAAGGGATATTCATACTGCATGGCATGCCTAAGGAAATTATATCCGACATAGATACAAAGTTTACTTCAAACTTTTGGAAATCTTTGTTTGCTGGTTTTGAAACAAAATTACTCTTTAGTACTACCTATAACCCTCAAATGAATGGGAAGACATAGAGGGTAAACCAAGTATTAGAAGGCATGATGAGGATGCATGTAATGAATCAACCCAAGAAATGGGAGGACTACCTAGCACTGGTAGAATTTTCTTACAACAATGGCTATCAAGAGTCATTAAAAATGAGCCCTTTTGAAGCCCTCTATGGAAGACAACTCAACATTCAAATCAACTGGAAAAACCCGATAGACAGAGTTACAATCGGTCCATATATTATAAAGGAAATAGAACAACAAGTAATTCAGATCAAACAAAATATGAATATATCCCGAGATAGACAAAAGAGCTATGGAGACCTAAAAAGGACTTCTAGAGAGTTCAAAGCAAGGGATCATGTGTATCTCCGAGTTATACCCAGGAAAATCTCTTTGAGGATGTGCTCTTGTGCCAATATGGCACCTCAGTATTATGGACTCTTTGAAGTTTTGGATAGAGTGGGACCAATATCCTATCGGCTAGCAGTCCCTTCCACAGTGAAGGCACATAATGTTTTCCATGTTTCTTTGTTAAATAAGTATGTACATGATTCTAATCATATTATTGACTGGTATGTGATTCAGGTGGAACTCGAGGGAGAATTCCTGCCAGGACATCAAATCATAATAGATAGGAAGGAAATCCCAGTTAGGAATAGAACCATTGCACAGGTCAAGATGCAGTGGAAACACTCTGGCCCAGATGAGGCCATATGGGAAATGGAGGATTCCATGAAACATTCATATCCATTTTTGTTTACTTCTGTACATACAGAACATATCGGCATATAGAACATCGAGGACGATGTTCCTTTAAGGGGGAGGGGATTTTAATACCCTTGTTTCCCCCAGTTTGTAAATATAACTGTAACTGGCCAAGATACTATGGAAGACTAAATATGTGTGAATGTTTGATTTGATGAACCTTTGTATAAAAGGCTCAATGTATGAATTTTCTATTATTAATAGAAATTTGATATGTGTTGCACAACTACTGAAAGGGGGAAAGTTTTCCAAGATAAACCATGGATGCTATGATAAATATGGTGAAGGGAAACCAAGAATGGTTGAGATGACCCTCACCAAAATAGTACCTACTGGGTGTAATTTCTCAACAATCCTATGACCCATAAATGAATTATCAGTCAGGTTGGTAGTTGGAATTCCATCCTCAAGATTTAATGAGGAGATGGGGTAGGGTACCCATCTATAAGGCTTCCAGGCCTGAACATGAATTGGGATTCAGACCCACGCAACCTTGCTAAGGAAGGAAATAAAGGAGGTAATTCGGGGACAGAGACAGATCTGTGGGATAGCAGAGTAGAGAAAACATTCTTCCGAGAAAAGAGGGGAAACATACTTCGACTCTTGAGTTGAGAGGAAAAGCTGAGCAATAAGCTCATTTTGGCTGAAAGAATCCACGGGTAGGGTTTGGCTACAAGCTGATAAATGAGGCTGATGAGTGACTAAGGAAGTAATCATGCATACATCCTTGCTTGGAGTAGATAAAACTAGTTTCCAATTTCCTGTGGGAGGAGGAGAGTAACCTTCATCCCTCATTGTCGTGGAGCAAAGAGAAATAATCTCTCTCAGAGAATCATGGTATAGCTTGAGGGTGGCCAGTGGTAAATACGTTAGGAGTGATTGTGCCTATGGTTGGGAGGAAACATGCACCCCTTTCAGCATTTTCTTCATGTCTTACGGTTCTGATAAGTATTTTCATACTCTGTGTAATATATTGGATGGGATGATGAAATGTCTATGTTTATGATTAATTCCTTCAGTATTTGAATAGTTATTAGAATGCTATTTTATTTCTGTAAACTTTTATATCTATATGATCTTGATTTATCTCAATTTAGTCGCTAGAGATTCAAGGGATGTGAGTCCGCAGGAGAGTCGGGTTAGGAGTAAATAAAACACCTAAGTCCTGTCGATCCTTTGAATTCGACTTAGTGGGAATTTCAAGTTCACCTCTGTGGAGAAGGGTGTCTTCCCTTCAGACTATATACCCATCTAACCAAGGGATCATGCCCATGTCCTTAACTCATTTTTTGCAAAAAGGGATTTGCGCTCAACCCCCAAGAATTCCCAAAGGGCCAATGTGACTAGGGCCTAGGAACCCTGCACTAGTTTAAAAGGAGCTATCTCTTTCAGCTTTGGGACTCTGAGACTTGTGACTCCACAATCCTAAAAAACAACTGAAGGATGAATTCATGAATTGATAAGGGTCATCGATCTAGGGATTCATTATGGATCTCTCTCAGCCGTTATATTAGACATAGGAAGGGAAGCATTAAGCACTTCGATGAAGTTCTACTTCGGGAGAATAGGAGTCGTCTAGCACCAAAACTCTTAAACGTTAGGGTCACGGAGTTAATATTGACCATTGAAAATGGAGGGACACATGCCCATAGATCAACAATTATCCAGAAAGTTTGGGTATTCAACTATATAGGGATGCGTGAGTTTCCCCAGAGCTCTGCACACTGGAGTAAATCCCGGTGGTAGATGCTAGGTACGAATGGAGATAGATCTAGCATGGTCCAAAAACAAAGCTGGGAGATACACGCCAAAGTCTCGAATGTCAAACTGCTAAAGTGACGAGAAATGTTGATATTTAGATCCTTTAGGATTCCTCTCAGGCGTTGATCTAAGAAACCACCCTCGATTACCCAACTGATCGAGAACACATCGTGGAGTGACACGTGGTCCTACTCATCCACTGTCAAAGGTTGTCCATTGAAATAGGACCATTGGATGAGTGGGTATGTGGCAATAGATCCCGTAGTCCAGAGAAACCTGGTGAAGAATCTACGAAGTGTAAAAACCATCGAAGTCATGAACACCAAAATAAATCTCGGCCATTAGTAGGAAGAGGATGTGTGGCACTATATCCGAGAGTTTGAAGACTTGGCTCTTTGGGGGATTTTCATTGAGAGGAGTCGTTAAGATTCGAATCCCATAGCCATGAAGTAATGACGACCATGGATCTATGGATCCATGTGGGTAAATCCAAACTGCATAATGCGGGTTGATGTGGCTCACTGACGTCATCCCGAGTGGCATGGACTCTCGATCGAGGTGCCACATGTCACCCAGACTTTTCTGATTCACATATCCTTTATGACTATTAAAGAATGGAATGTGTCACCCTAAGGAGGACACATGTCACCACTTGACCATCACTGCATGCCAACTTTTGGTTCATGCTCGCCTGGCCAACATGGTTGGTGACATGTCTAGAACTCTGGGAGGTTGGATGATTTTGAGAATTCATAAGATTGAACATAGTATAGATAAGGAGGGTGCAATGAGGATATTCGACCATCGAAGGTCGAAAGTACAATGACAATCTCTGATCGCCGAAAGCATGGAATGAAAACCATCGAATGTCGATCACCGAAGGGCTAAGCCATGTGGCGATATTTCGAGACTTTAGGGGTTAGGAAAAAGGAGTGTTACGTGCCAAATACCAAATCTGCCTTTTAACTGTAGATATCTGTGGAGGACATGGAACGTTGATTCCCTTCCCTGTTCGATGATCTGGGAACTTGAACAATGTGATTGAAAATAGTCGAAGTGTAGAAACCCTCACTAAGCAGACTCTTAGCTCCCAATTTCCAGCCCGAGGTCACGAGGAGGACCCTGCTAGTTTGTTTAAGCTCGTAGTGGGATATGTAAACTTCGAAGGAGAAAAATAAGATGTTTCTTCTTAGTAAGGGGCCGAAAATGAACCAAGGAAATGCAAAAATTTGATGCCCCATCCCTTGAAGGGGTATATAGGGGTTGGGTGTGTTATAAAATATTTTGACATTTCCATTCACTGTGACACACATATAAATGGATTTATGCATCATGATCCATTCACCAATCCTTGATAGAGATAGGAGAAAAATGGACACCATATATGTGTAGATCCATGACTTATGTGACACACACATAATCTTTATATATGGAACAATACAATTGCTTTCACTTCTACAACTCTGATTTTGTTTTCCAACGATACCATACTCCACAACCAATCTAGCATAAATGTGTTCTTAATAATAACACACAATACTTCAATCATTTCACTAATCAATTAGCCTGATTTCACCCATTGTGACTCTATTCTCCAATGGATTCAGCACAACAAGAATAGTGCCATGCACAATGCCCAATATGAAAGGACACACCAAATACACAACATGATCAATAGATTGAAAATAGATTCTATGTGTTAAGAAACCATGCATATCTACACTCACATGAGAATATATATAATTGCTTGTATCATAACATCTTCTTACCATGAATTAATTTTTTTTTCATTATGACACAAAATAGTCCTTAGGTTTCACCTCCAAAAACCCTTCCACCATGGTCCAAATACATTTAGATAACACTATCCTTCACTATTAATAATATCTAGTCTATTAATATTAGAAAGAACCTCTCTAGTCAACTTGTCATGCCCATAACTTGTCACGTTTGTCCACCTATTTTCTTGTTAAACCTTAAAATTCCACACACAAACCTCTGCCAAAATGAAAAAAAAATAAAAAATGGGAGTGGGATATACAAGCCTTAATTTCTCCCGAGATCATATCTATTGCAAAAAAATCATCACTAATTTTTCTATTGTAATACTTTTGTTCTTCACAAAACACAAGGTTTATCTTGTTTTTCCATCACCAATTGATCTCTACTACTACCATAAGAAATATCACCAATGTTATTTATACGAACCTCAATAAACTCTCAGCTACATTCAAGACAAGATCTCTATCCTTCCTACTGCAATCTCACCATTCCAATTCATAATTAAGTCTACCATGAACCGTTGAATTCTCTAGTGATAAGAATGCAAATTCATTATATCCTTAACTATGATGATAACAAACCAATGGTTATTCACCCAAGAAACTCACTTCCATATCTGAATCAAGGTTTCCACGATTCTAGATTTATCTATAGGATTGTCATCTCAAACAACATGCAAGTTGGAAACCAACCGTTCCTTTGGGAAAAACATTAGTACCACACATATTGACTAGGAACCTATTGTACTCTATGGCCTAACATCAACATCACTATAAATGTTTAAATATTCACCAATATTGAGAGGGGGGGTGAATCAATATTGACCATTTATTACAATTTTTAATCACAACATGTAATTATTAACTTATCAATATTTCCATTCACTTATGATTCCATTTCACATATCATGAACATATAACCATAAATAGTACCATTCAACAATGCATCACATCATACATATTGCACAAGATATTTTTACATGGAAACCCAAATGGGGAAAAACCACATAACTCTTTTTTTATATCATGTCAATAATTACATTGATAGGAAGAACCAACTTCAAATATTATACAACACCAAATGGAAGGAGGCTCCAACCCTTTGTTTATAGGATATAACCTGAAGGATGCTACAACTCCCTAGATTCTCTATATCTAACCCCCTGATTTATAGGCTCCAACCTGAAGGAAGCTCAAACTCCCTGTATTCTCTAGCTCCAACTGGAAGGAGGCTCCAACCCCTATCTAGTTTACAGGAACCAACTTGAAGGAGAATTTGATCTCCTTCCTTGTGTGACCCTGTCGCCTTGAAATATAAATGGATACTCAACCTGTCAATGAAACTGTCACTGATAATCAAATTGTCACTATCACTGATAATCAACCTGTCACTATCACTAATAATCAACTTGTCACTGCCACTGATAATCTAACTGTCACGGTCACTAATAATCAACCTGTCACTCCCATTGATAATCAATGTGTCATTGTCACTGTCACTAATAATCAACCTGTAACTATCATTTATAATCAATGAGTCACTGTCACTGTCACTAATATTGATACATCATCATAATCAAACTATATCTATATCCCAAAATCACCAATAATATCTCTCGAAACATATGCCCAACATCACCAAGATCTGCAATAAACCATGTGCCAAAATGTGCCTCAAGCAAGTGCCATAACATTCATGCTAAACCATAAACCATGTACTAAAAATATACCTCAAATAAGATGCCCAATATCACCAAAATATTTCTCTATCCATGTGCCAAAGACTCTCCAATATATGCCTCAATAATATACCATAACATCAGTAAATAACCTTCAAAACACAAATAAAGTCATACCTTTAATCATGTAGCAACCTGATACATAAGATCATAGACCTAAAGACATTCCTCAACCTTTTCATCAAAATAATAACATATTTATTGACCTTTCCTTCAACCTCGCTGGAAAAAATTAGGCATCTAGTGGTGCCTCACTTCACGAGTGTTGTGCAACCAATGAGGGACTCATAGGACGTCCTATACCTGACAGACGAGGGCTTGTTCAATTAGGGTATTCAGAATCCCTTCTTCTTCTACAGTTCCAAGACTTTCTTCCTTTGCACTCCTTCACTTCCTCATATTCACTACCTTAGACTCACGAAGAGATCACATCCTTTCTTGATGAATTGATAAAATGAGAGACTCTTTGATCTGTATTTGTACTTTTTCAAGTACCTCCCTTGCCTAAGTTTAGGGCTGACCTGTACCTTCTTATTTGCAACAATTTTTATCCTTTAATTAATTTGGGGTTGAATTTTAACTTATTGACCTTGAATCTGGGGATTCTTGACCATACTTTGGGCCTTCAACTTTAAGAGGGCATAATGTCTCAATCGTGAGGAACTACGTGGCATACCACCTACCACTGGAAACAACATGATGAGGACTATCCATCTATGAGGTTTTTTTATACATGTGAAATGTATTTCATCCTCATTTTATTCAAATAGTCTTAGGGATCCATGGCCTCACCTTTGGGGCTTCTTAACCACTTAAGCCATATTTCTAGGGATTCTTGTAGAATTATTCAAAATGTCTTCCTATAAGGGCCTATTGGTAGCCATATTAATCTCTATCTTTTCTTTACAACATGCCTACACAAGGTTTTTTAACCCTCAATACTTGTCGCAACTTTTTAAAACGACACCATTATCTTTCTCTTTTGCATACCTGCTTTTCGTTTTCATTTTCACGACTGCAAGCGTGAAAACCCATAGTCAGAATTCATGTTGATTACATTAAAATGATATTTTGGATTTTCATGAACCTATTTGTTTATGTGGTTATAACTCTTTAACCTCAAACACACCACTGGTCACACATTTATCAAAACACCAAATATTTATGCTTTTGATTATTATTAATATGGTGTTGATTTACAAAATCTTTGATGTAATGGTTTGATTGAACACATTAATTTTGGGGCCAAATCGTGGTTGTATGATAATTCATTTGACATGTTGATTAAAATCCTTTTGGATATGCACTGTTATGATTTGAATGTACAAAGGCGTCGTTGGTTGTACATCCCGACATGATATTCTTGCATGGTTCCAATTTACTCCCCCATCCTCGCATGCATAAGCATTAACACTCTATCTTGCATTTTGGGTTGCCTTTGATTTGTGTTGGGGAAGCTTTGGGAAAATGGTTCTGTGTCTACCCTGTCAAACCCTCTCGACGAATACCCTATTCATTTTGTGCTATTAGCTATGGCTCCTGTAGTGCGAATCGAACCCAACGGTGTCCAAATTTTGCTGTTGTTTGATAACGTCCGAGAGGACCTAGAGAGTAATGGTTGGTGGGTTATTATTGAGAAGTTCGAGGGTTTCAACCTGGTAGTTTATCAACAATTCACACTAACATTCGATGGGTGCAGAGCCAAAATTGGCGACATCCAGCTGGAGTTGAATGAGAATTTCATTAGCTCAGCCACTGGTCTGCCAGCCGAGGGACAAAGATGGTTTAAAAATTCAAAGGTTGACGAAGTACCCTGGCCATTGTTGTTTACCTCAAGGAAGATCAATAGTTGAGACAAAGGTATGCCCGTCACAGCTATTAATTCTATATGGCATGATTTGTTGGCTATTATCAAGCAGTTTGTTACATGTGAGGGTAGATACGGTTTAGTTTTCTTATACCACCTTCGGCTGCTCATGATTTTCATAGATTTTCCCTTAAATATGTTGTATTTTCTCCTTAGAAGTTTATATAAAATGGCTAAGAACTTCAAAAGGGAGAAAGCCGACTCCAGCCTCTTCCACCACTATTTAATTAAAATTATTATAGTTCATCAGTTAAGGTTGAATGACATTTGTTGGGATGCGTTCTTGTTGAGGAATGGTTTCGCCAGTCCTAAAATAGGACAATTTGACAAAACCATTGTTACATAAACCCTTGTCGGGCCTATCATTCCCCCTCCTATGCTCTTGCCCTCTGTTGAACCCTCAACCTACACGAACGCTACCCAACTCGACATCCTACCTAACTCATGTCCAAAAGACGGTGGTAAGCCTGTTAAGAGGTATGCAAAGAAAAAGGGTAAAATAAACAGTGATATCAATTGCAAGGGTAAAAAGGCTGCGTGTTGGGTTTCACGGTGTGCTCGTAATAAACATAAAGAAAACACAGACCAACAGCCAATTCTGTTAAGTGAAGATTCTGATTCTGAAATCGAACGATTTTTGATCGAGGAGTATCCATACTCGCACAGACTTTGTTGAGTTAAGCCCTATGACTATGTGATGAACCTCCCGCTGTGTCTTAGAGATGACCCCAACTTCCCTGGGATTAAACTCGACAATGAACCTACTGTTCAATTAAGAATTTCCTCACCTGTAAATATACGGCCTGATCAACCACAGTGCGACGAATGTAAGTCGTGGCTCGACCGGTATTATACAGACGTCCCTTTGCTCCAATCTTGGATCAAGTCCTTGGAGGACCGAGTAAATGTGCTAACCAAAGAAAACGACATATTGCAAGCTAATGATAAAAGGCAGAAGACCACAGGCTCTATTGTTTTCAAAAACGTAGAGGCGACCACTGCCATTGTCAATTCAAAAATAGCTTGATCAAAACAAATCCCCGAATCCGAGGTATGGTATTTTAAGAGTGATTTTAAAATGATTTCATTTGTGTTTTGATTTTACAACTAAAATGTAATCTAAAATCATGTATTCTTGTGCATTTACAGGTACACACGAATTCTAAAGGAGATTGGATCACTAGTGGCATCTCTGAACATTCTATTTCTTTACATGGTTTTAGATTAGGATGTTAGTTTTGGATAACAATGGGAATTTGGGAGATTGTATTTCCCACGATTTTTGTAATAACTTTGATAATTTCCACAAGGAATGTTTTGATCCTGTGGCCTTTATATATGTATTATTTTTGTAAACAAAGATCATCGCTGCCTGGGGCAAAAAATGATGGATTTATGATTTTCACACTTGAATGAAATATGATACTGGTTGTAGCTTTAGCTTTTCCATGTTGTGGTTTTATTCAAGTTAAGATTGTTTCAATTTGTAGTTAAGACTATTATTGCTTTCACTGTTATGGTTTACTACAGCTTGGGATTGATATAAATTTATATGTATGATCCATGTTCATGTTCCAGATTTATGACACAGTAACCATTTTTTTTAAACCTGATGTACAAGAGATTTATCTTTATCATTTGTTGAACATTCATGCACGAGTTTTCACAGCAGGGTTTATCTTAATGTGGTCACTTGTGAAATTGTAAGATTGCTATCACTATATCTCTCATTTGTTCTATCGTTAGCATTCAAAAGCATTACTGCTTCGCGTTTACGATAAGCATTGGTAAAATCTGATGCGGGTTGGTCTCATCAAACAACAAACGTAGATGCTATGCACATGACGAATAGTAGATGATTTGTCTGTTTGCTAGTTTCATTTTAATAGTTTAATTAATATAAAAAAATTATGTAGTTCAGATACACAGTACAGATTGTTATTTTTATTTCTTAGCTAGATAGCTTCCATTTCATTTCCAGTTCATAAAAGTTATAAAAAATAAAAAAAATACTAGCTTCACTGTCATAAGTCAATTCATATATGATTTTGCAGATTTTGATCAAAACCTGTATTTTGTGAATACTGTAAATATAATAGAGATTTAAATATATCAATACATTGTACATTTAATAAGTAGGATTACTATTTTATAAATATTAATTAGCGAACTGAGAATATATATTAGACTTGTATATAGATTGCAGCAACTATTTTTCACTTAGTTAGTTTCTTTAGTTTAGTTTTTTTTACTTTCCTAGGACTTAGATCGGCCAACGGAGCGGCTAAACCCATCAGAGTGAATTAATCCAAACGGATTGGGTTATTTAGACAACCCTAGACCGGATTCACTCCTCCAGTTGATGAGCAGTCAATTTCGCCTGTCAACAAATGGCGCTAGAAGGAGGGCCTGAAAATTATTAATGGCATTAGGCGGTCGTAAGACTCCTCCACCACCTACCCGCTCACCTATAGTGTCAAGAAGTCATTCAAATGACAATATCGTTCCTCAAACAACAACCACATCAAACGACGATATACGGATCACAATTGAACTAGTAACCCCAAATCCTACAGGTGGTGATGTACAAGAGATTGTTCACCAATCTCTCATAAGAACACATAGTGCCTTCGCCCGTTTAAGGCAACCAAACTGACCTTTGGACCAACCTTTAGATTTATCTGATATCAGAGAACAACTTGGAGGCACTAACCTCACTTTAAACCCTACATATCCAATCCTCACTCCTGCAGCAGGAGGATCTGGAATACCACCCTCACCACCTCCTTCATCCCCTTCTTCTTCAGGAGAAGAATCCTCTGACGAAGGCACTTCCTCATCCCAACCTTTGACACCACCCACACCAATGGCCAACCAGAACAATCATGTCAGACCCTGGCTCGACCAAGATGCAGTAGCCGTACTTGGGCCTCAACATCCCTTACCCAAACATCCGAAGAAGTGGCTCCCTAAATTTGACCCCGACTCTAAATAGATCACATCAAAAAGTTTATGTTAGCCATTAGACTCCGTAATGTCGAGCACAAAGACGTAGTCTGTAGATTGTTCCCCTATACTTTCGAGGGCAATGCCTCTACCTGGTACTTTGCCCAATAGCCCCATACCATTGTGTCATGGGAGAAGTTTGAATCCTGATTTCTTGAGAAGTTTGGAGAGGACAAGTCCCCAAAAGTTCTATTCATGGAGCTTTCGAGTTTAAGAATGAACCCCAAAGAGAAAATCAAATACTTTAACCAAAGATTCTTAACACAAATCCCTACAGATTCGATGCCTGCTGAGAATCTTATTATAGCATACTATATGAAAGCCTTACATCAAAGTATATCCATTTGGGTAAAGAGATCTAAGAAAGCCACATTGTTAGAGGCCTTCGAAGAGGCCAGTTAGATTGAGAAAGACATCCTTAGCTTAAAAGACACTACTAGCAACAAAATAGAGACTAGTTCATCTTCCGAAAAGAAAATCGAAATCCTCCCTAGACCTGCCCAAAACAAAACGCAACCTGAAAGCTCAGATCTAGAAAACTTACAAAAATTCGTTCAAAAACTGTCAAATAAAGTTATAGATTTGAAAAGGATGGCCAAAGAAGCTTCTTCGAGCAGAGGGCCTTACAAACCCCCGTTTAGGAATCCTTTTCCCACCAACCGACCTAATTCAAATACCGAAGGCTTAAATCTAGAAAGCCTGCAATTCGTTATTCAAACGATTCTAGAAGCCCAGGATAACTTGATGTCCCCTGAGATCCCTGAGGAAGTAGTTGAACGAGAGACAGTTGAAGAAGATGAATCTTCTTCGAACATTTTTGGACACTTCTCGGATAGCATTTTTCAAGAAAATTTTGAGACAGTACATCCCTACAATACTAGGAGTAAGACAACAAACAAACCTTCTTCTGAAAACACTACAAATTTGCCCCCAAAACAATCTAGAACAACTGAGACTAAACAGAATTATGCGAACCCAAGTTTAGATTATGATTTGGTTGAAGATCTAAAAAAGTTAAGGGCTAACATTTTTGTTTATGAATTATTAAAATTCTCGTTTCTGCTACAAAAAATGTTATAGAATATCGCAGAGAACAACAAAAATGACAGTCCAAGTAGTAACAAAGTTTTTCAGAATAACCCAAAAGTTCCTCAGAAGGCCTTTTCTAAGAATAATTCTGATCCTCATGAGAAGAGAGACCTTCCTGTAAATAATGTAACAAATGTAGATAAATTAGTTTTAGAGGCTGCGAGTAAAAATCAACAAGCTTCCACCATTAGTAATCGCAGAAATGTACCTCCATTTTTGTTAACTTTTGAAATCTTTAATAGGAACATGCACAATTGTATGGTAAATTCAGGAGCATCATCCAACGTAATGCCATGGTCCATGTGTCAGAAGATTAATGCAGAAGTTGAACCATCCACCTTAAAGATCATCCAACTTGATCGAACTAGTGTTAAAGTTATAGGCGAATTAAGGAATGTGCTTATAAGATTATCGTCTAACCCCAAATTTCATCAAGTAATTGATATTATTGTTGTAGATATTCCAGAAGTTTATGGTTTKTTTTTAAGCAGAGACTGGTCATAACAACTACATGGATATTTCACAACAGATTGGTCTCACTTGTGGCTGCCCGAGAATGGAAAGCCCAACAAAATCAAGGTAAATCGTGAACGTTACCTAAAGTTCACTAAATAGCTGTGTAGTTTCTCTGACCAGTCTCTGCTTAAAAACAAACCATAAACTTCTGGACTATCCACAAAAATAATATCAATCACTTGATGAACTTTGGGGTTAGATGATAATCTTATAAGCACATTCCTTAATTCGCCTATAACTTTAACACTAGTTCGATCAAGTAATTGATATTATTGTTGTAGATATTCCAGAAGTTTATGGTTTGTTTTTAAGCAGAGACTGGTCAGAACAACTACATGGATACTTCGCGATGGATTGGTCTCACTTGTGGCTACCYGAGAATGGAAAGCCCAACAAAATCAAGGTAAATCGTGAACATTACCTAAAGTTCACAGTGACAGATTTAAATGATCCCAATGAACCATTTACACCTTCTTCCGATTCACCCGAAATACAAGGGATGGATACCTTTTTTAGCAATTTCATGGCCGAAACTTCTGCTATCACTAACCCAGAGCAACAGTTTGAAATTGTGGCATATATGCAGCCAACAGTTTCTACCCAATGGTCTCATGCACCCGACCAAAATCAAATATGGTCTCTTTACTTTGACGGGTCAAAGTCTAAGGAAGGAGCCGGTGCAGGCTACGTTATTATTGATCCAGCAGGTAACAAAACCCTGATTGCATGCAGGTTAGATTTTGAATGTACAAACAACACAACAGAATATGAGGCTTTATTGCAAGTCCTCAGGAAAGCATTAGATATGAACGTTCAAAATTTGACTGTCTTTGGTGATTCGGAAATCATGGTTAGACAGGTAAAAAATTCTATCTATTGTTTATCTCCGCATCTTAAAAGCTACCAATCTGAGTTATGGAATTTGATGAATAAGTTTTCTACTTTTAACATAAATTCTATTCCTAGATTGAATAATTTGGAAGTCGATTTGTTAGCTAATGTAGCTTCAAAACTCTTTCCTGCAGAAGGCTTGTCCCCGAATGCATTCTCCGTCGAGCTGTTGTTCAGTCCATCCGTCCCCGACAACATCACGAATTGGAGGGTCTTTGACGACGATCAACAAATTATTAGTTTCCTACATATGGAAGAAACTTTCCAAGGCGTAGTGATCGATGAATGCACTCATGATGAGAATCTTCGTGACTTCACGATAATACCAGATCCGAGATCTCTTGAATCTTCATTGGACATGGTAAATTCTATCCCTAAATCTGTAGCTAGATTAAATTTTTTTTATGATCTTCAAGACAAATTCAAAAAATCAGTAAACTGTAAAACAAATAGTTCCTCTTTAACGTATGAGAAAGTAAATTTGGGAACTAAAGACAATCCACAGTGCATTAATTTAGGGGTAGGGTGTTCTGAACAAGAGAAAGTGACGTTTATTAAATTGTTTAAGGAATTCAAAGATGTTTTTGCTTGGATGTATGACGACCTAAAAACCTTTGATCCCAACATCATACAACACATCATTCCTATGAAACCCCAAATCTTGTCATTTCAACAAAAGTTGAGAAAAATGCACCCAAAACTCGAACTGACTGTAAAAAAAGAATTAAATAAACTCCTGAACGCTAAGATAATCTTTCAGTTAGGCACACGCAATGGGTCTCTAATCTCGTCCCTGTCCGGAAGAAGAGTGGTGAAATCCAACTATGCGTCAATTTCTGAAATCTTAATCGAGCGTCTGACAAAGACAACTACCATGTCCCTCCCATGGAATAGATCCTTCAACATGTATCTAGTTCTAAAAGATTATCCTTATTGGATGGTTTTTCAAGGTATAACCAAGTCCTGAAGTCTCCTCCAAACCAACTTAAAACTACCTTCCACACTCCATGGGGCACCTACGCTTATAGGAAAATGCCCTTTGGACTCATTAATGCTAGTGCCACTTTCCAGAGACCGATGGACATCGCTTTTCGAGGCTTAATCAATCAATCTGTCATAGTTTACCTAGATGACGTTACTGTATTTTAAAAAAACAAAGATGATCATCTAGCTCATTTGAGATCCGTTCTACAACGATGTCGTAAGTACGACATTTCCTTGATTCCTAAAAAAACTATTTTCGCAATAGAACAAGGTAAGCTCTTAGGATTTATTGTATCAAGCGAAGGGATGATTATCGACCCTGAAAGGACTCAAGTCATCTAGAAACTCCCCCCTCCCTCGTCAAAAAAGTCTATGCAGTCTTTCTTAGGCCAAATAAACTTTGTCAGGAGATTCGTCCCTAGTTTTTCAGAAATGGTGAGACCTTTACAGAACTTAATAAAAAAGGACGTACAATACCATTGGGGACCCTTAGAAAACCAAGCTTTTAATTCAATAAAAAAGGCCATAATAGATGATCCTTCTCTAATGAGCCCTGACTTTTCACAAGACTTCACTCTCTACACATTCGCTTCTGATCGCTCCTACGCTGCTATCCTAACTCAAAAGAACACTGAAAACAATGAAGTCCCAATTGCCTTTATGAGCTCAGCCTTCAAAGGCACAGAACTTAATTACCCAATAGTATATCAGCAAGCCTATGATGTTTTTAAAGAAGTAAAGCACTTCCGATCTTATCTTTTGAAATCTAGGACAAAAACTATCGTTCCCTACCCAGCCGTCAGAAATCTGTTAGTACAGAAAGAACTAGGCGAAAAGAGGGCGAACTGGGTCACCTCCTTACAAGAGTATGACATAGAAATCACCCTAGCACAAATAGTGAGAGTTCAAGGGCTATGCAAGTTAGTCATTGACTCAGCGATAGGACAGCAAGAGGAAAATGATGTGTCAAACCCAGGACAACACTACCAAGATTTAATCTACTGTGCACAAAACCCTGTTAGCCCCTGGTATGACGATATAAAAATCTGTCTTGAACATGGGCCAGCCCCCCGTCACCTAGATCCCACTAAAAGAAGAGCGTTAAGATTGAAATCTGCCTCCTTTCAGTTGATTAATGGTATTTTGTTTCGTCAAAAATTTGATGGAGTACTAATGTGCTATCTTGAGAAAGATGAAGCAGAAAAGGTCTTATTAAAATTGCATGCAGGAGAAGTTGGTGGGAATTTTGGTGGAGATACCACTGCCCATAAAGTATTAAGAGCAGGTTATTACTGGCCTACACTTTTTAAATATGCTCATGCCTTGTGTCGCAAGTGTGTTATTTGTCAAAAATAATCCGGACGAATACAAAAACCAACCTTCCCTTTGCATCATGTTTCAGTAGACTCCCCTTTTCAGTAGTGGGGTCTTGATATTATAGGTCCAATCAATCTGCCATCCTCACAGTAGCATAATTTTATCATAACAGCCACAGATTACTTTACCATATGGTCTGAGGCTACCCCATTAAAAGCTATAAATACCAATCAGGTAATTTCCTTTTTGAATTCAAATATTATTACTCGTTTTGGTATCCCTGACTGTCTAGTATTCGATAACGCTTCCTATTTTTTGTCTCTTGATATGAGTGATTTCGCTCTAGAAAAAGGAATTAAATTAAAATATTCTACCAGCTATTACCCTCAAGGCAATGGATTGGCAGAATCAACTAATAAAAATCTGATTAAAATCATCAAGAGAACGGTATCTGAAAACCATAAAAATTGGCATAATGCACTGTTAAACGCAATTTGGGCTGCTAGAGTAACTCCGAAAACTATTGTGGGTAACTCTCCCTTCTTTCTCATCTATGGAAGAGAGGCAATTCTGCCACCACATATTCTTCTTCCCTCACTGCAGCTATCACAGAAAATACAAGAAGAAGACTGCCCCCCTTTGGAGAATCGAATTAACGCATTATTAAAATTAGAGGAAGTGAGGGCTCAAGCAAAACGAAAATTGGATCAGCATCAACTTGTGGTCAAAATATGGTTTGATTCCAACTCTGCCTCTGACAGGAACTTTGAAGTAGGTGACCTTGTCTTAAAATGGGACAAACCACATGAGGGAAAGGGAGAGCATACGAAGTTTCATAACTTATGGCTAGGACCGTTTTTTATTGCTGAGAAATTGGGTCCCAACTCTTTCAGATTACAGAGTCTAGAGGGATAGCCAAACACCTATCCGGTGAATGGCCAATCTCTAAAAAGGTATTTCACTTGATGACAACCTTGTGTACACTGTATAAATATTTTTCCTTTGTTTTCTTTTCATTTTTCTTTGTTGTTTTGGTTTTGATTTCTCCCTTATGCTTATCAGTTTTTACTTTTGAAATACATATACCTGCATCATGAACTATTCAGACTAAGAGAATAGAAAAATTTCTCCTCTGAAATGACTGCTGAAAGTTTGTTTAAACATCAATTATGATATGCCTCTGAAGTTTACAGCCATGTTGAACAAAGCTTGTTGCTTGAAGGATGTTTCTTGATTTCAATCTGTAACTGAAGCTTTTCATGATCATCCATTTCTTCTTACGCTATCCCTGTTCCTTAAGAGAACAACTCAGATATGTCTCCATACCTTTGAAGGTTGGTTTATCAATAAACCATCTCTATATCTTGATGAAGGACAATCAAAAAAATTCTCTCAAGGTCTGTAATTTATTAAAATATGTCCAAAATATCACAATTTTCAGCGTCACCCCGCTTGATTATATATCTTTAAAAACCAAATAAATCATTAAAGATCTTTGGGAAGTGCTTGTAAACCCATCGGGATACTGAATAGGTCTGCTGGCAATGGGTAAATGCATGCATGAAACCAAGATAACTTCACCAGGGTACTGAACAGGCCCGCTGGCAGCGAAGCAATGTCGGGTATATGAAAATTCTCAGATATGGAATCTTTTGACCTTAAATGTCCTTTGTTCTGATCTGGAACTTCCTGGCAGGATACGAATATTGGAGTGGGTTAAATGGCAACCCTATCGAGGCTATGGACGCCTACTGGAAGCAGTGGCTCTATCGACAGTATTGGAGATTTTAACTTTAATATCGTGACTCGCTTTTGTTAAGATTGTCATCAATTTTCATCTTTTAAAATAACAAGCTGGAATTTTTTATGATTGATCATGATATTCGAACAATTTTCTGGTTGTTTTCGAGTTGGAGTTTTTCTCATTATCCTAATCTAGACTTGTTTGTTTGGTAGAGATAACTTCTTTTACTAGTGTGTCGCCATTGTTGGCAGCCATATTAATCTCTATATTTTCTTTACAAGCTGCCTACACAAGGTTTTTGAACCCTCAATGTTACACGTCAAAATTGCTCAGCTGGATAAGTGTCGCATTATCCCTCTCAATTGTTGTAAATGTCGCATCAAATTTCGCAAGTGTCACAAGTGTCACAAAAGGTGTTCAGACATAATACTATGATAACGACACTAAGGAGGCATTTATGACATCTCATATGACTGATTTGAAGGAAGAGAACTGGTCTACTGAAGACAAACAACTCTTGACACCTGAAAGCAGCTCTGAAACAGAGGTTTGGAGGGGGAATGCTCCCCTACTTCAGCTCCAGAAGCAATGGCGCTCCCCTATAATGCTTTAAGGAGCGTTATAACGCCCCCATCCCCTTTTGGAGGAGCACTTCTCATCTTGAGAGCGCTGGCACTTCCCTAAGGCTTACCAAGGAGCGCTACAATGCTCTGAGACCCCTTCTGAAGGAGTGCTCCCTAATCTGGATCAGTTGTTAGCTCGTTGAGGAGAATAAGGGGAGGATCATTCGAGATTAGGAGGTAGTTGTGCTCGAATTCTTGGTTTCATCAACAGATCCCTGATCTAAGGAGAAGGTTCCCAACTTTTTCTAAACATAACTCAAGAGGTTAGGCCTCTCCCAACCTATATAAATAGGATCTATGATGGTGGAAAGGGGGAAGAATTGAACATGTGAAACTTATGATCTTGAAGGAAATTGATAGTCAGCCAAAGGAGAGTGATCAATGAAGTTGCTGTTATCCAKATTGTGGAGCTTTCAGGCAAGGGTTAGACGAAGGGGACTTGACGAAGCTGTCGCATTCGCATCTACGATTGTAAGTACTGCTGTCGTTATTCTCATCAATATGACACGCTTGGCCTGTTTCTTTCTAGTTTGTGTCTGATGTTACATGAGCTTATCATTGAGTGATAGATTTGTTTTCAAGCTAATATCAATAGAGTGGGAAGTGGTCGTATCTTGTTTTGTCTGTAGAACTTAGCGAGGAGCAGAAGATTGGAGCGCAACTCGGAGCGTGCAGGGACAAACGTCGATAACAGGTACTTCTGTCATCCTTCCTTCTCATGTGTTAGTTTAGATATATTTGAAAGAAATTCAGTGTCCACGTTAAGCACTTTTCTATCTAGGGTTAAGGTCAAGCCTTAGAGGTGATCTACCTGTCCGCAGGGAGATTTTCCTACAACAGAAACTGGCGACTCCACTAGGGAGATAGCCTCAAATCGAAACCTCTTGTTTGGATTTTTCTCCTCATTGACCTTGTTCTATCCCTTGATTGTTTCAGATCTGGTTTATTCCTCTTTTGATTAGTTCCATGAGCTGATTGGCTCCTTGTCCCATCACACTCAACATACTTGTCAAGTTTGAATCTCATTTTTTTTTAAATTTTTTGACATTTCCGGAGCTTTTAGACCCTGGTGCCCCTTTCCTAGTGTTAACAGAGTGCCAGCACTCCTGAAGATGCTCCTTGCCCTTGGAAACAGAGCGCCAGCCTCTTTTTGGCCCAAAAACCTTCCAAAATTGCATTTTTGGGTTTTGCTTCTGTGTTCCTCTGCTGAGTAACCTTGTGAGTCAGTCTTTCTTCCTTTTCAATCTTGATATCTGTCTTTTAATTGAAGAATAAGCACCTTACTATTTGAATCTTGTAGCCTCCTTCACCCTTTTCAAGAAATTTTTCCTATTGAGCGAAATTTGAAACTTGTGCATTGTTCTTCTCTCCTCATCAGCTGAGTAGAAACTCTGGTGAAGGTCATCAAAGGCCTACAGACCTCTTTGTCTTGATTTCAGTCAAGGTCATTGTTCTTCAACTCTTTCTTTTTGGGTGTAAAATTTTGTTTTCTCTTTGATTGTTTCCTTTCTTTCGCTTTTTC
>ML787910.1:264219-299591 GCA_009831015.1 Picea engelmannii | reverse complement strand
CCTTTTAGTTGGTTTCGGGCTTGATACCCTGCCCATACGTTCGGATCGAACTATCGACTGTTCCCGCCCAGGGGCTGACTGCGAATTGGTAACCTTAGTGGCCATAATATTTAGGGTCTTACACAAGGTGACGGTGACGGGAAGTCTCACTGTACCTGGAGAAGACATTGGTCAAACTCACTCAGGCTCCTTGGAGGGTAAATCCACAATTACTGCGTGGAAGTTTGCACCAAGGTGTAAGTCTGTTAAGCAGGTCGCCATTGTAACTGTTCCACCCTATCCCCACTCCTTCTGGACTTGATCACGCGATGTTGGATTTCATCACCAACTAGTACGATCATCAAATAAGGTCTTGTTTTCTTGGTTGTGATTCTTAGATTTGTTAGCGTGTGCTATATCTTTTCGCTAGTTGGCCATAGATTTATTTCGTCGACTCTTTTCTACCAACATCGACCCTCCACGACGCTCACGGAGGCTACAGGGACTTCCTCCAGAAAATATGGAAGGAGACATCCCCTTTCCCCCTCATTCTATGGACCAATCTCCTCCACAGAGAGAGGTTCAAAACACTTCAACTTCCCAGGAAGAAGTTCCCATTCCTTTGGAGAAATTTTGAATTGTCTCAAAGTCTCCGGAAGCTTATCGCATTCCGGAGGGATACGAACGACAGATCCTCCACCTGAATTCCGTTGGAGAATTTACTGTCATAAACCCTGCTGACATTCCAGCCATTTCTCCTCAAAACCCTTTAGCCAATGATCCTTTTTGGACTGCAAACGTTGTTCGAAGTCCACCACGCTTGGTGCAAGATCTATATGGAACAGGAGAAGGTGCCGATGCATCTTCTTCCTACACCGTACCACCAAATCATTTTACCTGTGCCACCACTTTTATAGCCACACCACCCGTTGGTCCGAACGTACCGTTTGTTGGCCCAAGGTCTACAATTCCCCTCCAGACGGCCCATTCGACATTGACCCCGCACATTCCAACTATCCCTGCCGGTAACGCGGTAGTTAACCAAGCCCCGATTGGCACACCTGCAACACCAAGACCTAATCTCCCTTTTGGATTTAGGGCACTGAACGCATCCACTATCACCACTGCCCAAACCACTACTCAAATTGTACCGAGAAGTTCCATACCCATCCAACAACCCGGAGGGACTGTCCTTGGTGGACCTAACCCAATCGGCAATACTGGTCAATCTTTCACGTCTGGCCCTCAAATCACGGGAACTCTAACTCAAGCTGGGGGGCACCCTCCCACCGGAGGACAAATTCCATTCAGGGGGAACCCTCATGCTGGGGGGCAACCTCAAGTCGGAGTCCACCATCAACCACATGGACAAAACGTGTCTGTCGCGCCCAATCTGTGGAGCGTCCCTTTTCAAGGAAATCCGCATGCCTACACGGGACAAAATGTTCCCGTTGCACCTAATCTGTGGAGCGTCCCTTTTCAAGGAAATCCACATGCCTCCACGGGGAAAAACGTTCATACTTCGCAACAACCCCCTCATGGACAAATGACCAACCCAACATACAATCCACAAAACCCATCCGGTTATCCTCCGCTCACAAACACTTCTCAAAACATATCAAATCCTATGTACCTTGGTCAAAACCAACCCAACATGAGAGGGCCCACAAGTTATAATTATCCACATAACCCAGTATTGGGCCCCACTGGTGTCCCTCTGCCACATCAACACTACCCACAGGTTAACCGACAACTACCCTTTATGGCTACGCTAGATCTTCCAGATTTGTCTCGGTTAACGAATGATCCCATTCATCATTCCACGGTTTGGCCAGCCATTCCAGCAAAACTTCCCTCTGATATCCCGAAATTCGACGGAAAATCAGGAGAAGACCCAAACAACCAGGTAATGACCTTCCATTTGTGGTGTTCATCAAACTCCCTCATGGATGATTCAATTCGATTGCGTCTTTTCCAGCGAACACTTACGGGTTCCGCCGCGAAATGGTACATTGAATTACAACGCGCATCCTTTCACGATTTCAACTCCCTCGCCATGTCATTCCTCACACATTTCCAACTACCCATTCGATACGAGATGGGTACTGAACTGTTAACCTCCCTTCGTCAGACAACTTCCATACACATCTCCGATCATATCCATGAATGGAGACGACGACGAAGGCTAATTAAAGCGGTCATCCCCGACCAATTATTAGCGGAATGGTTCACGAAATCACTATTACCCTAGATTGCTCGTGATGTTTCCATGGGTGGCGTAGTTACCGAGGAAGAAGCCATCGCCCAAGCTCAATACCTAGACTTATTCTATTCACAATCCGGTACCCTGTATGAGTTGATACCGAATGCTACCCGTGCCACTAACGACCCATCCAAACCATCGACTGCTTCACATGCGGATGGAGTTATTGGCTCTGTCAAAACTCAATCTACCACCCAGTCCACTGGAACGATTCAGCGGCCCGCTTCAGCGGCTACTCCCGGTTCGACTACACCCTCTTCTACCCCCCCCCCAAACTCAAGTCTCCGATGTGAATGTGGTCGAATCAACCCCTTCACAACAACTCGGGGGAAAGAAGAAAGCGAGAAACAAAACAAAGAAGAACAATAATAACGATCAACCCAAAACCCAACCACAAACCCCTTCTGCCGGAAAACAACCACAGCGAAAACCGAAATTCCCATGTCTCATTTGTGGTGATGATCACTACACTCGAGATTTCCCACATCGCGATGAAGTGGCCAAAATTTTCAAAGGAAATTCGCAACCCGTTGTGCTTACTCAGCCTTTTCCACAGCAACAATCGTTGGTTGCACAAACCCCCACGCTGGGGGGCAATTCCAGCCAACCCCATGATGAAGCCTTGACAAGCGCACACATTTACATGTTCAACGGGGTTAATCTAACCACTCGTTCTGTGACATACGACACGCCAGTTAAACTGGATAAGCCGAAGACTGCTAATGGTTCTTTGCTAGATCCTTTACCATCCTCTGTTAATCCTCCATCTGTCAGCCCTCCATCCGGGCCACTTCAGATTGAGAAACCTTCTTTTGACTCCATCTTACGCCCTCCTAAGAGCACCATCCGGAAATCCACTTCCAATCCTAATTCACGGGCTGCCCAAAACTACAATATTGTAGAAGATTTGGCCCAAGCCCCGTGTGCCATGTCCGCGTTGGAAGTTCTACATCACTTTCCAAATCGACGTAGAATGATCTTAGCTTCCATTGGCGCTTTCGATCCTGATTCATCGAACTACATCACGTTTAATCTGGACGATCAGCAACCGTGACTCTCCCACCAACTAGCTTTCCAAATCGACGTTGTTGTTCATAACCAACAAATTCATCGAACTATCTTGGATGAGGGAGCCTCTACTTGTGTCATGTCTCTAAACTATTGGAAAGGTTTGAAATCACCTGCCCTTAATAAATCCCCTACGATGTTATGCGCCTTCGATGGATGAGGTTTCCATCCTCATGGATTACTACAATCCCTTGCCATCCAATTGGGCGGAAAAACTGTTACCATTGATGTCGAGGTGGTCGATGCACCCCTCGATTACAACCTATTACTCGGAAGAAGTTGGTTTTACACGATGACCGTCATCGCCTCATCGGTGTTTCGATGCGTATAATTCCCCCATCAAGGCAAAATTGTTACCATCGATCAGCTTGATTTTTGCACACCCGACGCTCGCATCCCTGCTACCAACAACATTCCCTTTCTGGGAGACCACCTGGTTACGTATGAAAGCGTTGATGTTGGCTTATTGAAAGATTCTAGCCTCATGGGTACCTTCCCTACACCACTTCCACCCACCACACATCATCTTTCCACCGTCAATATGATCTCGACTATGCCTTATCAATCCTTGGAATCATCCGACCCTTGGGTTGTGCCTAGTCCATTGGAATTCGATGCACTCGGGGACATAATTCCACTGAGCCCAGTCGAGGCCGCATACATAGCCATTCAATATGCCTCTCCCTCTTCAAACACTTCACATTCACTGGCACCCGACACTTATTCGGTGCCCTCGTGGTTAGATTCCCTATCATCCGCCGTCGATTACATTTCCCAGATTTTTCCTTCGGACGAATCTATCATGGAAATGCTTAGCATTGACAATCTACCATGGGATGACAACCACCACCGATCTTCTTTTCTTCCACCTCTGGAAGAAATCCAAGACATATGATCTGTCTTCCCCCCCGATGTTACCGATGCTCCACAATCCCCTATCACACAAGACACATTCTCTGAAGGGAACATGGGAAACATTTCTACCACAGTCACGATTGGCATTTCAATCAAAGAAGGATTCGTGGAAAACATCAACCTTGGTGCTAATTGCACACCCGACGAAGTGGTCTCTTACACTGCTTTATTCAAGGAATTCCGCGATGTCTTCGCATGGAGTTACAAGGAAATGCCAGGGATCGATCCTTCGATCGTCATACACGAAATCACAACTTACCCTGACGCAAAACCGGTTCGACAGAAACTCCGCCCGGTTCACCCCAAGAAACTGGCAGCTATAAAGGCAGAAGTTGAAAAACTTCTTAAATCTGGCTTCATCTACCCTGTCCCTTTGACAGAATGGGTCTCTAAACTTGTTCCGGTCACCAAGAAACAAGGGACCATCCGTGTTTGCGTAGATTATCGTGATCTCAACAAAGCTTGTCCCAAGGACAACTACCCTACACCTTTTATCGATCAGATCATCGATAATTATGTGGGAAGCGTAATCTTCTCTTTCATGGATGGATTTTCTGGATATAACCAGATCAAAATCTTACCTGTCGACCAACATAAGACAACCTTCATCTTCCCTTGGGGAACTTTCGCCCACCGAAAGCTACCGTTTGGCCTTAAAAATGCTGGTGCCACTTTCCAGCGAGCCATGTCCTACGCTTTCCATGACATCAAACATATCGCAGAGCCTTACCTCGATGATTTACCCACCCATTCATCCAACCGACCCAATCACATTGGTCACTTGCGGGCGATTTTTCTTCGATGTCGCTTCTATCGTATTCGACTGAACCCACATAAATGCATTTTCGTTGTCGAATCCGGCCGACTCCTCGGTTTCATCGTCTCCAAAGACGGGATCAGGGTGGATCCCTTAAAGATCAAGGCCATTCTAGCCTTACCCCCACCTACCAACTTAACCCAACTTCAAAGTTTGCAAGGCAAAGCAAACTTTCTTCTCCATTTCATCTGCAATTACGCCGAGATCACTAAAGGATTTATGCGGCTACTGCAAAAGAACGTCCCTTTGATCTGGGATGACACTGCCCAACGGTCATTCGACGCTCTCAAGCATGCTTTGACCCACGCTCCTTTGTTACATCCTCCCGAATACACAAAGGATTATATCCTTTACTTGGCCGCTTCTACTTCCACCATTGCGATGGTGTTAGTTCAAGAGGACTCTAACGGCGAAGAACACATGATTTATTATCTGAGCAAGAGTTTATCCAGACCCGAACTCAAATATTCGCATGTTGAGAAACTGGCTATGGCAGCCGTCATTGCTGTCCAAAGATTCTGCCACTACATCTTATTACGCACCACCACGGTAATTGCAGACTCCAACCCCATGTACCATGTCTTGAAACGTCAAGTACTTGGGGGAAAATATTCGAAATGGATCGTTATTCTTCAAGAATTCGATCTCGAGTTTACAAAAGCTAGAGCCAAAAAATCCCTGGTGTTTGCTGAGCTCATCTGTGCTCTCCCTTGTGCCGATGAAAACATTGAACCTAGAGATTCTCTCCCCGATGAATCTCTCTTCCTCATCAACACTTCTGATCCTTGGTATGGAGACATTCTCCTCTACCTTCAAACTCAACATTTTCAGCCCAACATCTCTCGTGAAGAGCGTCGACGCATCCGCCACCACTCTCGCCATTATCTCATCCTCGGTGACACTTTATATCGCCGTGGTATTGACACCATTCTTTGGCGATGCTTGATTCACGAAGAGGCTGAACGTGTTTTGAATGATTGTCACCTTGGCGCTTGTGGCGGTCACCTTTCCAGGATGGCCACAGCCCAAAAAATCTTACGTGTCGGCCACTTTTGGCCCTCGATTTTCAAAGATTGCATCGAGGCCATCAAAAAATGCCCACCCTGCCAAATCTTTAACAAGAAGCCACACACCCACCCTACTGCGCTGCACCCCATCATTGCCATTGGCCCCTTTTCCAAATGGGGTATCGATTTCATGCAGTGTAAGCCTACCTCAGCCGGGGGGCACGGTTACATCATCGTCACCATCGACTACTTCACAAAATGGGCTGAGGCTATGCCTACCTTCCTGAACGATGGCCATACTGCAGCTCTATTCCTTTTCAACCACATCATTACTCATTTTGGTATACCACATGCCATTGTCACCGACCATGGTGCACATTTCAAAAACTAGATGATGAGTGAGTTACATGTCAAATTGGGTTTTCTCCATGAAAACTCATCCCCTTACTACCCTCAAGCGAACGGGCAAGCAGAAGCTATCAACAAAGTCCTAAAAACCATGATCCAATGCATGGTAGGGGAAAACAAGACATCGTGGCATTTACAACTGTTTTCCGCTCTCTGGGCCTATCGCACCTTTGTGAAAACCTCAACTGGATTCACTCCTTTCCAGTTGTTCTATGGCATTGAGGCCGTCCTACCAATCGAGTGCAAGATTCCATCACTAAAATTGAAAGTAGAACTCCTACCCCATACTTCTGCAGAAGAAGAGCGATTCTTGTATCTATCCAAGCTGGATGAAACATGCCGTGATGCTACCCTCATTAATGAGGCACATCAGAAACGAATCAAGAGTCAATACGACAAACTTGTCCGACCTCGAGCCTTCGCAGAAGGAGACTTAGTCCTCGTTTATGACCTAGCTCACGATAAATTGGGAACATGAAAGTTAAAACCTATGTGGCACGGTCCTTACATCGTGAAGCGTGTTTTACACAGAGGTGCTTATGAACTAGTATACCATGATGGAATTTCCCCGGGAGAGCCCCGAAATGGGCTTTACCTTAAAAAGTACTATGCCTAGATCACCTAGCATCTGTACTTTGTACATTATTGTATTTTAGTTTGGTGTTTCTTTTCTTTCGCGTGCTCAAGTCTTTACCGTTGCCACTCATGACTGTGCCTGTCTTKTCATGCGCAGATGACGTCTACCTTTCCTATCTTTTTTGGGTTTGCGGATGGCACTAGCTGACATACCCGAAACATTGCTTCAGCAGCTTGGGTTATTTACCAATTTGACCAGGTGGTGAGTTCAGGAGGCATTTGTTTAGGGCCAGCAACCAACAATATGGCAGAATATCACGCTGTCATCGGACTACTGACCCAAGCTTCCTCTCTAGGCATCTATCGCATCATTGTTTACTTAGACTCCCAACTCGTGGTTTATCAACTCAACCGCATCTACGCTATCCGTAGTCCTATCCTGCTATGCCTACACTTGCAAGTTCGTCGTCTCGAACAAATGTTTGATTACATTGAATATAGACACATTCCAAGAGAGCTTAATAGTGTTTCAGATTTGTTAGCCAATTATATCATGGATCGATACCTAGCCCATAGATAAGATTCAAGGAAAGCAAAAACTGTACATTACATGTAAATTAAAACACATCACAGACATCATCATGTACAAATCTTTGGCATCTTAGAAACTTGAAACTGTATATATATATATATATATATATATGGCGTGACTGAAATTTTTGCATTACATCAAAAAGTGTGTAAGAGAACAAAATATTGGGTCCATCCGCCCATACAACATCGCTTGACAAGGCATACAAAAAACATAATCATGGGAAGACTCTAATCTCCCCTCACTACGTTGTGCTGCGATTAACATACTACTGCACGCACTACACGCCTCAACAGAGAATTGATATTCTCTGGAACCCCTACAGTGTGCCGCTGCAGACGTAAAGGCACATCCCCCCTCCGCAGAGGAGGGATGCCCATAGTAAGGCCTTGGAGGTTTCTTTCGACCTCCCGGAGACCCATCGCTGGTACCACCGGATCTGCTGCAGCTGGGGCGCCTCCGCGATGCCTTGGTACCGGTATATCAACTGGGCGCACTGCTCCCTTGTCTGCATGTTGAAAACAAAGACATTTGTTAAAACTCTTTTTACACACCCAAAAAAATACATATATATCAAAAACTTAAAAAATGGAAAACTAGACAAGGAATGGTTTAGTCTCTTACCTGACTCATCCCAATCTTCCCCCGCGGGTAAAATCAAGTCCATACTCCCACGGAAGTCTACATCGGCGTAGGGGAAGTCCTCTATCCAGAGGTACTGCCATCTCAACTAGGCGAAGAAGTCACCAGTAAAGTGAAACTCTGACTCTGAGACTAGTCTGGGGGACAGACTATTCCACCTCTCTATCCGAGGCTCGTCCACTGGTCGTACTGCCAGTGCTATCTGAGGCTGCATCTGAGGGATGCGCTCTAAGAAAAATGAGACTAAGAATGAACCATAACCGAACTGTTTCTGGCCATTTCTGCATCCCGAGATCTGTTCCTTCACATTCTGAAGGAATGTTACACTCCAATTGAATAGTGTTGGTTCTAAACATTGAACACCATAGGCCACCTGTGATATCGATGCCAAGTGAGCACTAGTGCTACCGGTCACACTCGTGATAGAAAATAATATAGATAGAAGAGGCAGATCTTGTATGTCCTTGATAGGGATCCTTCCCCCTACCAACCTTGCTCCCGGAACGCAATGACGTGCCAGATACACGTCCACCTGCTCAGGTAATTCCCTCTGCCCATCAAAAGCTATGGGGACCCCTCTTTTCGAGAGGCCGGTCAGAAAGTACACATCTTCCAACTCGATGGTTAGGAGTTGTGTACTAATGCGGAATCCATGTTCCGTAACGTCCCAAAGACCAATCATGTGCTCAAGCAGTAGAATCTCTCTTTTCATTTTTTGCAATTTGAAAAACTTGAGCAAGCCAGAGGCCCTCAAAGAGGCCCGCGTACGGGGACTCCGTAGAGCGTCTAAATCATCCATCTCGTGTTCCCTCTCTTTCCACTCGATCATGATTGCCGAAGACACCTACGAAACAAAAATCAATAATTTCATCATTTCTCACGTTTTTGTGAATTCAACGATTTTCAAAAAGCATTTTAAAACATAAAATCAAATGCCCATAACACCTAAAAGCAACCAATCACCCTTTTTAACCACCACACCCTTTATTATTTACCAAACAATGATTAAAAAGTGTTAAAAATGCAAAACAATTTGAGGGGGTGCGTAGGCCCATGTGGGGAATTTTCATGAGTTTCTTTTGCTAAAATGGTCGGTCTAATCAATTGAAAAAGTGTAGGCATCCTAACAACCCTTCTCCAATGCATTTTTGTGAAAGAATCCCCCCATTTCATTGACTTTTAAAAGGAGGCCGATTTGGTTCAAAAGGGGCAACCTAGGGCTTTGTGTTTTAAATTAGCGATGCCATGAAAATCAACTTGAAACCGTGCAATTGAAAGAGTAAAAGATGAACACCTACCTGGTCTGAACGGTGAGTAAAATGGTCGATCGTAGCTCCGGCACCAAGAAAAACGAGATTTGCTTCAATTTGAGACCCTCCACAACTCCAAAAATCCTTGCAAATGAAATGGTAAATGAGTTTTCAAATCAATTGATATATATAAAATTTCATTTTTTATAAGCTATGGTCAATTTGGGTTTCTCTAATGATGCAAATAACTTCACTAAACTCTGGCTTGTAGTTTCTGGCATTGCAAGTTTACCGGCAGTTCAAATGAATTATTCACCTTGTCGTATTTATGAGCATAGTCTTAGTTCGTTCTCGAGCTCGACAATGTGAGAACGCAACCGGGTAAAGTTTTATCCCTTTTTCGGGCCTGTAGGATACGAACACACGAAAAAGGAACCCCCCTGGAGTCTCCTTTAAACCCTTTTCAGACTCACTAAATATGAAAAGATTGTCGAGTGATATTGCTTTCTTTCACACTCGTTAAAAGGTCAGAAAGAGCATCTCGTGAGCGATAGTTTAACCCTTTTTCTGTCTCGTCAGACTACTGTACGGAAAAGGAATTGAGAGAGTTCTCTTTTAAGTGTTTTTCCAAACTCTATAATCCCAAAAAACCTTCGAGTTTTCTGTCTTTGGACTCGTTAAAGCATACATCGGCAGGCCCATATGGGACCGATCCCTTACTTCTTTCGGTTCGTTAAACAAAGGAAGAGGAACTTACCGAAGGTGAGTTATATCGAGCATGTGTTATCCTCCTCGAGCTCATTAAATCAAAAAGAGGTACTCATCTATCTGGATGGGGAGAAAATTGAAAGGAACAAGCCAAGCAGTCTCTTGAGAACATCATCCAACACTTCTTAGAGTCGCCCTTGAACACGGCACTTTGTCATCTTGCACATATCATAATCCGCCGAACCTCTGCACTGAGCCAATCCTTTGAGTTTCCTTTCACTCCTTTGAGTCACCTGACACAAGTCACGATACCCACTGCATAGTATTGGTCCCTGTCATGTTTTGTTGTCGTGCCTCAGTGTTCAAGGGAAGTATCCGCCTCGAGAGTCAACCATCCCAAATATCTTGCCTCAAAACCTGTGTCAGTCCATGTCCATCTGATCTACCAATTACATCTCTATGTCCGTTTCATGTCGATTGATGGGGGATACATCAAGGGCCTCCCTCGACGAGTCTATTCCTATTGACTTCAACACATTATCCGGTAATTAGACTTAGAAACCATTCAGTACTTTGGGACCTGCATGCCTCAATGGAAGGCCTCCTCACATTCGACAGTGGGTTTACATCATTGACCTCTGATCGAATGATTCCATGAGTGTTCGACTTCAGCTCATTTATTCACATTCGCTGGAATGTACTAGGGTACCTTGGGAATCATTGGCATTAATGATGATCTCCCTCGCACTTGTTAACGTTTCACACCATTGACCGGTAATCAAGTGGTTTCTACCATGTTCGACGTCAAAACATTCATTCACATGGTCAGATTCGTACCATATTGGGATTGGCAGGAAGACCTTGGGTTGAGCCATTGAACCATCACCTTAACATACGCTTTTCCCAGGCTGCGAAGGAGTTTTTATTGGACCAGAACACATATGTTGTCACATAGATCCACTTTGTATTGGTCGTGGCTATGTCTTGTCACCTCATAGATCCACTATGTATTATTCGTGGCTACGATCAGTCCGAGTCATCAGAGTATAGATCCACATTGTATCTTTGGTGGTTGTACCCTTTTATCAATACAATTATGGATCTGCAGTGTATTTTATGGCGGCCATATCCTGCCGAGTCTTGAATCATCCAAGCATAGGTATGCCTGCCTTAGGTTTTTGAAATATGTCATGATGTTTGTTGGATGTTTATGTGCAGCTTCTGTTAGGTTCTCCGAGTCTATACCCTTGCTTGAGCATCTACAAAGTATTTCAGTTATCAGTTGGCATATTCTAACTTCATACTTTGGGGGGAATTCTGTTACATGTCAAAATTGCTCAGCTGGATAAGTGTCGCATTATCCCTCTCAATTGTCGTAAGTGTCGCATCAACTTTCGCAAGTGTCACAAGTTGGTCACAAGTGTCGCAAAAGGTGTTCAAACATAATACTATGATAACGAAACTAAGGAGGCATTTATGACATCTCATATGACTGATTTGAAGGAAGAGAAATGGTCTACTGAAGACAAACAACTCTTGACACCTGAAAGCAGCTCTAAAACATAGGTTTGGAGGGGGAACGCTCCCCTACTTCAGCTCCAGAAGCGCTGGCGCTCCCCTATAATGCTTTAGGGAGCGTTATAACGCCCCCAGCCCCTTTTGGAGGAGCGTTGCTCATCTTGAGAGTGTTGTCGCTTCCCTAAGGCTTACCAAGGAGCGCTACAATGCTCTGAGACCCCTTCTGAAGGAGCGCTCCCTAATCTGGGTCAGTTGTTAGCCCGTTGAGGAGAATAAGGGGAGGATCATTCGAGATTAGGAGGCAGTTGTGCTCAAATTCTTGGTTTCATCAATAGATCCCTGATCTAAGGAGAAGGTTCCCAACTTGTTCTAAACATAACTCAAGAGGTTAGGCCTCTCCCAACCTATATAAACAGGCTCTATGATGGTGGAAAGGGGGAAGAATTGAACATGTGAAACTTATGATCTTGAAGGAAATTGATAGTCAGCCAAAGGAGAGTGATCAGTGAAGCTGCTGTTATCCAGATTGTGGAGCTTTCAGGCAAGGGTTAGATGAAGGGGACTTGACGAAGCTATCGCATTCACATCTATGATTGTAAGTATTGTTGTCGTTATTCTCATCAATATGACACGCTTGGCCTGTTTCTTTCTAGTTTGTGTCTGATGTTACATGAGCTTATCATTGAGTGATAGATCTGTTTTCAAGCTAATATCAATAGAGTAGGAAGTGGTCGTATCTTGTTTTGTCCGCAAAACTCAGCGAGGAGCAAAATATTGGAGCGCAACTTGGAGAGTGCAGGGACAAATGTAGATAACAGGTACTTATGTCATCCTTCCTTCTCATGTGTTAGTTTAGATAGATTTGAAAGAAATTCAGTGTCCACGTTAAGCACTTTTCTGTCTAGGGTTAAGGTCAAGCCTTAGAGGTGATCTACCTGTCCGCAGGGAGATTTTCCTACAACACTCAATACTTGTCGCAACTTTTTAAAATGACACCATATCTTTCGCTTTTGTATACCTGCTTTTCGTTTTCATTTTCATGACTGCAAGCGTGAAAACCCACAGTCATAATTCATGTTGATTACATTAAAATGATCTTTTGGATTGTCATGAACCTATTTGTTTATGTGGTTATAACTCTTTAACCTCAAACACACCACTGGTCACACATTTATCAAAAAACCAAATATTTATGCTTTTGATTATTATTATTATGGTGTTGATTTACAAAATCTTTGATGCAATGGTTTGATTGAACACATTAATTTTTGGGCCAAATAGTGGTTGTATGATAATTCATTTGACATGTTGATTAAAATCCTTTTGGATATACACTGTTATGATTTGAATGTACAAAGGCGTCGTTGGTTGTACATCCCGACATGATATTCTTGCATGGTTCCAATTTACTCCCCCATCCTCGCACGCATAAGCATTAATGCTTTGTCTTGCATTTCAGGTTGCCTTTGCTTTGTGTTGGGCAAGCTTTGGGAAAATGGTTCTGTGTCTACCCTGTCAAACCCTCTCACTGAATATACTGTTCATTTTGTGCTATTAGATATGGCTCCTGTACTGCGAATCGAACCCAATGGTGTCCAAAGTTTGTTGTTGTTTGATAAAGCCCGAGAGGACCTAGAGAGGAATGGTTAGCGGGTTTTCATTGAGAAGTTCGAGGGTTTCAACCTGGCAGTTGCTCAACAATTCGAACTAACATTCGATGGGTGCAGAGCCAAAATTGGTGACATCTAGCTGGAGTTGAATGAGAATTTCATTAGCTCAGCCATTGGTTTTCCAGCCGAGGGACAAAGATGGTTTAAAAATTCAAAGGTTGATGAAGTACCCTGGCCACTGTTGTTTACCTTAAGGAAGATCAACAGTTGTGACAAAGGTATGCCCGTCACAGATCTTAAGTCTAGATGGCATGATTTTTTGGCTATTATCAAGCAGTTTGTTACATGTGAGGGTAGATACGGTCTAGTTTCCCTATACCACCTTCGGTTGCTCATGAGTTTCATAGATTTTCCCTTAAATATGCCGTATTTTCTCCTTAGAAGTTTATATAAAATGGCTAAGCGCTTCAAAAGGGAGAAAGCCGACTCCAACCTCTTCCACCACTGTTTAATTAAAATTATTATAGTTCATCAGTTAAGGTTGAATGGCGATTGTTGGGACGTGTTCTTGTTGAGGAATGGTTTCGCCAGTCCTAAAATAGGACAAGTTGACAAAACCGTTGTTACAGAAACCCTTGTTGGGCCTGTCATTCCCCCTCCTACGCTCTTTCCCTCTGTTGAACCCTCAACCTACCTAAATGCTACCCAACCCGACATCTTGCCTAACTCGTGTCCAAAAGACGGTGGTAAGCCTGTTAAGAGGTATGCAAAGAAAAAGGGTAAAAGCAACAGTGATATCAATTGCAAGGGTAAAAAGGTTGCGTGCTGGGTTTCACGGTGTGCTCGTAACAAACCTAAAGAAAACACAGACCAATAGCCAATTCTGTTAAGTGAAGATTTTGATTTTGAAATCGAACGATTTTTGACCGAGGAGTATCCATACTCGCACGGACTTTGTTCAGTTAAGCCCTATGACTATGTGATGAACCTCCCGTCGTGTCTTAGAGACGACCCCAACTTCCCTGGGATTAAACTCGACAGAGAACCTACTGTTCAATTAAGAAGTTCCTCACCTGTAAATATATGGCCTGATCAACCACAATGCGACGAATGTAAGTCGTGGCTCGACCGATATTATACAGACATCCCTTTGCTCCAATCTCGGATCAAGTCCTTGGAGGACCGAGTAAATGTGCTAACCAAATAAAATGACAGATTGCAAGATAATGATAAAAGGAAGAAGACCACAGGCTCTGTTGTTTTCAAAAATGTAGAGGTGGCCACTGCCATTGTCAATTCAAAAATAGCTTGATCAAAACAAATCCCTGAATCCGAGGTATGGTATTTTAAGAGTGTTTTTAAAATGATTTCATTTGTGTTTTGAATTAGCATACAGGATTTATTTTCTCAAATCACATCTATTTCTGTTTTGATTCAATTGATAAAACACGATTCTGTTTACAATAATAACTAGCTACAGAATCGTGAGATTCTGTAGCTAGCTATTATAATTTGAATTTTTTGATTTTACAACTAAAATGTAATTTGAAATCATGTATTCTTGTGCATTTACAGGTACACACGAATTCTAAAGGAGATTGGATCACTAGTGGCATCTCTAAACATTCTATTTCTTTACATGGTTTTAGATTAGGATGTTAGTTTTGGATAACAATGGGAATTTGGGAGATTGTATTTCCCACAATTTTTGGAACAACTTTGATAATTTCCACAAGGAATGTTTTGATCCTGTGGCCTTTATATATGTATTATTTTTTTAAACAAAGATCATCGCTGCCTGGGGAAAAAACCGATGGATTTATGATTTTCACACTTGAATGAAATATGACACTGGTTGCAGCTTTAGCTTTTCCATGTTGTGGTTTTATTCAAGTTAAGATTGTTTCAATTTGTAGTTAAGACTATTATTGCTTTTGCTGTTATGGTTTACTACAGATTGGGATTGATATAAATTTATATGTATGATCCATGTTCATGTTCCAGATTTATGACACAGTAATCATTTTGTTTAAACCTGACATACAAGAGATTTATCTTTATCATTTGTTGAACATTCATGCACGAGTTTTCACAGCAGGGTTTATCTTAATGTGGTCACTTGTGAAATTGTAAGATTGTTGTCACTATATCTCTCATTTGTTCTGTCGTTATCATTCAAAAGCGTTATTGCTTCGCGTTTACGAGAAGCATTGGTAAAATCTGATGCGGATTGGTCTCATCAAACAACAAATGTAGATGCTATGCACAGGACGAATAGGAGATGATTTGTCAGTTTGCTGGTTTCATTTTAATAGTTTAATTAATATAAAAATCTTCTGTAGTTCAGATACACAGTACAAATTGTTATTTTTATTTCTTAGCTAGATAGCTTCCATTTCATTTCCAGTTCATAAAAGTTATAAAAAATCAAAAAAATACTAGCTTCGCTGTCATAAGTCAATTCATATATGATTTTGCAGATTTTGATCAAAACCTGCATTTTGGGAATACTGTAAATATAATATAGATTTAAATATATCGATACACTATACATTTAATAAGTAGGATTACTATTTTATAGATATTAATTAGCGAACTGAGAATATATATTAGACTTGTATATAGATTGCAGCAGCTGTTTTTCACTTAGTTAGTTTCTTTAGTTTAGTTGTTTTTACTTTCCTAGGACTTAGATCGGCCAACGGAGCCACTAAACCCGTTGGAGTGAATTAATACAAAGGGCTTGGGTTATTTAGACAACCCCGGACCGGATTCACTCCTCCAGTTGACGAGCGGTCAATTTCGCCTGTCAACAGTGCCATGCTTAAAGATAATCCATAAGGGGACCACTTTGGAGTCTTCTTAAAATACACCCATTACTTTTATAGGCTTCTAAACCTCTTCTAGGGTTGAGATCACACATTACCTCTCGAGGTTTCTGGGCCTTATGAAAATCTTCTAGGTTTGACATCAATGACAACCAACTTTGAAACAATATCCCCCTTTGGCATTCATGGAAACACTCATACTCCCCTAGTGACCATTTCTCTTCCTATCTTCATGCTCTTTGATTTTTGTCTCCCTCTTCTACATCAATGGCAAAGGGTAATTCCCTCTGACAATATAACTTCTTTTAACAATCTCCCTCCCCTTGTCTTCATGCTTCTGATCTTTTTCTCCTAATTTTTTTCTTTCTCTCTCTCTTTGACATTAAGGGCAACTCCTTTTGATGATTTCTCTCCCCCTATCTTCTTATGAAAGATTCCATGTAGATAAATATGGGGATTCTTGCATAAGTCTTCTTTCCTCTCTTCCAGTGCTTATTATCCATTAGTGATTTATATTATTTTAATCCATTGATGTATATTAAAAACATTCATGTCAATTTTTCTTCAACACTTGACTTCAATTCTACATGGCTTGTCATTTCTTCACTGAGTTGACATCGATTACATAATCATTCAATAATTTTCCCTTGTCAATATAATTCCTCCTGATGGTTTATCTCCCCCTGTCTTGTTGTTTCTCTTACGAATTTCCTTTCTCTGAATGGCTAGTTCCACCTGTCAATATTCTTATTTTTTGAGTCATACGCTTTATTGAACATTCCTCTTGATGAAAATGCCAACGGGTCTTTCTGAAATTTCTCTTTAGCCCATTCTGTCATCCACTGTCAAGTATTATCTTCTAGACCTTCCAAATATATCATGAATTCATATATGTCCATATGTCATAAAAACCATCCATGAATCTTCTACTCAACTCCACATTTTGTTGACTAATATGCTACTTCATTGTTCTGAGAGCTTCTTCGAATTTGTTGCAACTGATCACTACATATTCCTTCTTTTCAAGCTAAATCAAATATGTCTAATAGTCATATTTGTATTCAAATCAAACTCTACAAGTCTGCATGGGGATAAAAAATTCTTCTTAATAAACCAATATGTCACAAGACATTTTGCACATTTGTCATCAAACCATTCTAAATATTCCTTCCCAAAATCTACAAACACTTCAGACTGCCCGAAAGATAGTTCTCCAATATGTAATAGCTGCTACTTAGTCTCCCCCTATTCAATATTGACATTACTGGGAGTCTCCAATTTGGATGGATTAGAAAAATATATAAGCCTGCTCTGTTGTAAGATCATCATTCTAAATTCTGACATCTTCCTCTTTACTTGTAGATTCATCATGATCTCACAACTCTGTAAACCATGTGAGTATGATCTTTCGAAGTTTTTCATTCACCCGTTCTTCCTCTTTTTCTTTCCTTCTCCAAATTTTCTTGTATCTGATATCCATGTTTTATTTCATGGAAGTATACATCACGTTTCTACAACCACGAGCTATGTGTCCATAGTTTCCACATAAACATTTCTTGCTTGAAATTTTCTTCCATAAGCTTTGTAATCTACAACTTTATGTCCAAAATTATTACAAGTAAAACAATAAGTATAAAAGAAACTTTGATACCTAGAAGTAAATGATCTTCTTTGTGATGTAGTCCTTCTGAATTCATGCCTTAGCTGATTTTATCTTCTATTGTTTCCTTCAAAATGATTGAATCTTCTTTGATACATGGAAGTAAAAGTTCTTCTTGGATATCTATATCTTCTGTAATATTTTTCTTGAGACTTCTCCATCTCTAGAATGTTCTCCTTTGAGGGATTTCATTCTTCCTTCTTGATAGGTCCTTTGATGACTTATGAATAACTCTTAGCCTTCTCTTCATTCTTTCTTTCCAACAACCTGTAACATTTGTCTTCAACTTTCTTTATTGGCGGCATGGAGATTCCTCTCTCTTCAATGTTATTATTGATTTTGACAACTTCAACCCTTAATGTGACGACTTATTCTTCAGGCTTCTCACAATATTCTTCTTTATTCATCATCTGGATCTTCATTATTTATTTTGTTCTCTTAGCTTCTTCAAGTTTTGTTTTCAAGGAGATGATTTCTACTTCCAGTTTTCTTTCTTGTTGATTGAATTCTGCTTCAAGCTTGTTTAATTCCTCGTATATTTCTTTAATATGACTTGTCAAAATTTATTTTCTCTTCTCTTCTTCCTTTCTTAGTGATACTATTTTGGCTTCCAAATACTATTTTTTGAGTGTTTCTCCAATCAATTAGGCTTATTCCAACTAAATCTTTTGATTTATAATAATTTGATGGAATTCTTCATAGTTTTTGTTTGGATTATGAGAACCCTCCTTTATCTTGATCAATTCCTCCTTGAGAGACTTGTTTTTCTTCCTTTCTCTTTTTACCTCACTTAAGGCATTGATTATTTTTGCTTCAAGATCTATTCCATCATCATCATCATCATCTTCTGAATCTATATGACATGATGAGATTATTTATTCTTGTTCTATCTTAGCATATTATTTATCTTGATCAACATGTTTTGGATATGTGATAAGAGGAGATTCCTTACAGTAGATATTATGTATCTTATCCCAAATTTATTTGGATCATGAACATTGTCCCACTTTAAATTTTACCAAATCATGCAACCCATTTAGGATGGAATCCATTGCTATTTTTTTGTTACTTTTTAATTCCTTCTTAGTTACAGTCTTTAGAGGGTTCTTTGAAGTGATGTATCCTGTAACAACTGATTTCCAAATGTCAAATCCTTGTGCTTGTAAAAATGATTTCATCTTGTGGCTCTAGAAGGAATATTTCTAACCATCAAACATTGACATTCCATTATCTGTGCACTCCATCATCTACCTTCCTATGGTTAGAATATTTCTGAAGAACTTGATCTGATACCAATTGTTGGAATATTCACTAATACTGAGAGGGGAGGTGAATCAATATTGAACACTTTTTACCATTTTTAATTACATGTAAATATTAACTTATCAATAATTCAATTCACTTATGATTTAATTTAACATATCATGAACATATAAATATAAAGAGTACCATTCAACAATGCATCACATCATACACAATGCACAAGATATTTTTACGTGGAAACCCAAATGGGAGAAAACCTGTTATAGCTCAAAATGCCACTACTATGCATTTTTTACTTTGGCCTACTCATTTACACATCCACCAACCAATTTTTCTAAGGTTCCTCTTAAAAAACACCTTTTTTCATGGTGTACATACGCTAGATGCATGCCTGACAACTTGTGTATACTCTAAAAAGTTGTAAAAAATAAAAAATTCCACGCTTTCAGGTGGAGTTTACGAGCTATGTCGGGTTGCATAAATTTTTTACACCCTGTATCCCTTTTCCGAACCAATTTGTCATATGTTTTCCATATAAAAGGGGCCCTTTGGGGCTCATTTGGACATATCAAAGAGGAGGCATGTGAACTCTGCCAAATTTTCTCCCTTGTATTCCAAACCTTTTTGCATCCTTCTCTAATTTTCATCCTTAGCATTCCCTACCATTTATCCTCCTTACAAAATCCATCCTTTTCCCCTATATTGGCATGTTGGTTGTGAGGATAGAATATTGGGAATAGTGCACTTGGAGTCAAAGTAGAGGAACCCAGGCGAGGTTCATGGAGTGACATTAGGAAGATTCAGGTTGTAACTTCCAATCTTGTTATCAATTAAAGAGAAACTTCTTGTCCCAGATCTTTATATGTTTATGTTTATATTTATAAATGGTTTACATGAATATCTAACCTTTTAGATGATCCTGATAGTTGTTCATATGATTTTATAGTTTCTTCTGTGAAGTTGTTTCAGGCCATCTTTGGGAGTAGGCCTGCAATTTTGGAATGGACAACAACATAAAGGGATCTATGACAGATGAAAGGATTTCAGGTACATATTTCTATCTTCTCTCCCTTTTCTTAATTATAATTAGGTCTTGTTGGATTTGGGTAAAATAGAAGCTTTTTTGTCTTTTAAGGTGTCGAGGTTCCGCTTGGTTGCTAGACCTAGATTAGGGGGATTTTTCCATATAGAAGAATTGGTGACTCCATTTGGGAGTCTCTCTAGGGTTTTGTTAGGAGATTATTTCTGGTTTGAATTCTTGTTGTTTTTTGTGCTTTCTGACTCTGCAAGAGTCTCTGGTCACCTTCCACGTGTTTCCAGTTTTCCTAATCTGGATGATCACTCTAAAATTTATCTCTTTTTTGAATTGGTTGAACAATATACACACCCTTCTTTATACACAACACATGTACGTACATGCTCTGAGTTAATCCAACATGCATACATCCGCAGTTTGTCTGTGTACAACACGCATACCTGTTCTTTTGAAAAGTTAAAAAAAAAAAATATTTTTCTTCGAGGAAACCTTTGGTCTCTCTGGTCCTCTTGAGTACCAGAGACCTATGCTAACTATTGTTGAGGGAGATTTAAGTCTCATATTTCCTATGACGTTGTAAATAAATCTTCTTGTATAGTTTTCTTTGTCTCTTTCTGTCTTTTATCAAGGTTGAAGGTAGGCTTTTAAAATATAGTTTCTCCTTTGGATTATGGTGAATCCTTTCTTTCTGGAAGTGGCCTAGGACTTGATTCATTCTCTGGGTTGTTCCCCTTCTCCCTTGGTATGCTTTGAAAATAAACATTTTTATTTTGTTGTTTTCATTTTATAATCATATAAAAATATTTCAATTTTTTTTTGTAGTTAAGTGTAAACTTTCTTTTTTCTCATCGCTTTCCCTTGTATTAATTTTGAAAAAAGAAAAAGAAGTTTCTTAGCTATACTTGCATGTTACTTTGCATTTTTTATTTGGTTGTAGTAGCTTAGGTTTTGTTTATAAACGAAAAGATTTCTCAACCCAAAGTTCCTTCTTGTCTTTTTTCTTGAAAGTTTAAGTAGTTGCATTGCATTTGGAACGAAAATCATTCTAGGATAGATTGCATATTAGGATCTTGGTTTTCGTTTTGAAAAGTTTTCACCATTCATTTGTAGGAGTAGGAGGTAGTTTGATTTCATTTTCATTTAAAGAACAATGTTCTAAAATCTCATTAACTCTTCTCTTTCGTCTCTCAAAGAACACCACAAGTTTCACTACTGTACCCCTCAGTAATCAAGAAACTAAAAATAATGCTTAATGTTAAAACCAATTAGAATTTTTCGCTTATAGGATACACCAATTAGACTAGGCTTTAGGGCCTTGGATTAGGTGTGGAGAGGAAAATATTCAAGGCCACTAAATAAAATTAAGAGTCTGATATAGGGAGTGTTGAAGTCCTGTTTCAAAAAAGTTAGTCGGGACCCCCCTCTAACATAGGGGATAAACATGAGGTCACGTGAGGAAAGGTGGAGGAGATAACCCCTCCAAAGTCATACCAAACATAATGGGGATCGTTTTTGAGAGTCATTCTTGGTATTTTACAGATTGGATTTGATTACGGAGCTTTGTGGACCTCGAATCTGTTTGATATCCTCAGTTGTATTCCGAACCATTTTCCTTTGGTACCCTTGAAAGGTTTGTAAATAGCTATCCTGCTCATATGATCAACCTGACTGTCGACTGTACCCGCTTGGTGACTAACTGCAAGCTAGAAACCTGGTTACCTTTTATAGGGACTCACACAGGTGACTACAGGGGTATACCGCGATTCCTAGGATAGAATTCAGACCACGCTTCACAGAGTATACTCGTAGGGTGTTTCCGAGTTTGAGTTACACTTGCACCCGTAATTTTTTCTAGTGTTGGTTGGAATAACTGTTCTTCCTACCATTCTATCGATTGCTTGATTTATCTTTAGGGAGTTTGTAGTGTGTGATTTGTGCTTCTCCCTATATTTACGTTAGTTTTTCAATTGATGATTTCACAAAGTGGAAGATCAAAAGCTCTGTCGTTCGCTTAGGCTCCACAACCTTCTGCTAGTAACTATGGAGACACCATCGCCACCGCTGAGACGAAGGTTAGATCAAGAAAGTTCTTTCAAATCTATTAGGCCACATGATATTGTGCTCGATACTGTTCCTAGATAAGACATTCTTGCACTAGAGGATACTATCATTTCCGACCTCAAAGATAAAGGCTTTAGGCCCGTAAACCCTCTGATCACCGATATTTTGGCGCCAATCCTTGTTCTGATAGTCCCTCTTGAGGTGATTAATCCTAATCACCGTCTCATTAGGTGACTGGATATGGAAGCGAATGACTCTATTTCTTTTTGGAAACCTCATACTCCCATCTCGATCACAGGTGCAGGGGGCATTATTCCCCCTCCCCCACCTTCACCTACAAGGAATACCTCTAGTTAGACACCTACTACTTTTGGTAGTGGCACAGTCCCTACCACGACTTTGACCATGTTCATACTTATACCGTACATAATACATATGGCGCTCCTTTCACATATGGGATGTCAGGTTTTGACACAATATCAAATTTAACCTACTCTACTTTACAGATCATTGGTCTGGGGGCAGGAAGTTCTTATGCTCCCTTGCAAGGATTCCTTAGGGACACTTATACTACATACAATGTAGTCCCTTATGGTAGGGGTCATATTCCTCCTCCATCCCCTTCATTCGAAGGATATTTTCAACAACCATTCAGGTTTAGTACCAGTTCCAGTTTGTTTAGTGGAGGGATTCAAGGGCCTTAGTCTTTTATGACTCCGGTTGGGTCCATGTCGTTCTCCTTATTTGGTGATTTTGGGAACAAAATATTCTCCTCATCATCATTTTCGTCAAGGGGAAACACCTTTCTCAATCAACCTAACCCTATGCAGGGATTTGTTCCTACAAAATGAATGATGACAGGAGCCACCTCCTCTTAAGGTCTTGGAAATACCTGGCAAGGTTCTATACCCCTTCAAGGGATGTTGACCAGGGGAAACGCCTCCCACGTCTATTGGAACCTCGAGAAAGGTTAAGTTCCTATGCTAGGGGTATCGGCTAGGGGAAACCTCAACCAAGGATTTTGGAATACTATGCATGGAGAAATCCCCACTCAAGGTATGTCATCAAATTATTCGAATCCATCGATGATGGAAACTAGTACACAAGCCCCTTACATTGGCCAAGGAAACCATGGTTTTTACTAGAACCCTGGTTAACAGGAAAAAATTTCCTGGCAACTTGGTGCTAGCCAAAGTCTAGTCCCATATTTTCCTTTAAATATGCCACAACCGAGGTTACCCTTTCTTGAAAATTTTCATCTTATAGTATTTTCAAGATTATTAAATGATACTATTTGTCATGATCCACGTTGGCCTCCTATGTCGACTAAGTTTCCCTCAAATATACCAAAATTTGAAGGTAATCTCGGTGAAGATACAAGCGTCATGTTACAACTTTTCACTTATGGTGCTCCTCCAACTCGTTGAATGATGAATCTATAAAGTTGATATTTTTTCAATGAACTCTCATAGTGGGTGCTGCAAAGTGGTATATTGATCTTGATGGCTCGAAGTAATCTTAATTTAACAATATCACGATGGTTTTCTTAAAACATTGTCAGCTACTGATGAGATACGATGCTGACACAGAGTTGCTGGATAATTTCGAGCAGAATAAGGTCATCCCTATCTCTAATCATATCCAAGAATGGTGTCACTAGAAGAGGTTAATTCAAGTAAAGGTCCCTCCTATGTTTTTACTTGAGTGATTCCTTAAGTCTTTGGTTCCTTGCATTTCCAAATATTTCGCAACTTCCAGAGTGTTTTTTGAGGGAGTGACTATAATGAGGGCTCAACAAATGGAATTGATTTATTCTCAATCCGACATGTTGTATGAGATTTTTCCCGATGCACCGCAGTCAACCTTTGACTTGAAAAAACTGAAGTTTGCACCTCATGTTGATGATATTGTAGCCTCAACACAAAACAATCCCACAGATCAATTGTCTAACCAAATGCAATAGTTGTCGTTACAACAAACTGTGGCCAACAAACATTCTAGTATAGTTTCCCCCACCACCCACACATCGTAAGTACACAATGTGAATATGAAAAACCCTAAGGAAAACCAACAGTTCGAGGGGAAAAGAAAGGGTAAAGGAAAAAAGGGTAATGGGGGTAATGATAAAAACATTTCTAAAAATGTTGGTGATGAAAAAAGAGAAGAAAAAGGTTAAGTTTCCATGTAAGAATTGCACTGATGATCACCTGACTCGTCAATTCCCTCGGATCAAGGAATCCTAGAAGATTTTTGTACAAAAAAAACCTATTGTGTTAATTAACCCTTTCCATCAAGAGAAGAATATGGCACAAGATTCCTCATCCACAACCGCACCTGGGGGAAATTAGGCTGCCTCCACACTTAATGCTAATACTTGAGCCTCAAATGTATACATGATGAGATTGGATGCTCATATTCATACCAAGGTTCATGATTATGGAATGCATGAATCTGCTAAGAAGAGAAAAGAAGCTTCCAACCCATAACCTCCTCTTAATATTGAGAAGACCATAGGGGAAACAATGACTCGCATCCCCAAAGGTGAATTTAATAAAGCTTTTCATAATCCAAATGCAAGCTTTTCATAATCCAAATGCAAGGGCCACCTAAAATTATTTTTTAGTTGAAGATATTTTGAAAACCCCTTGTGAAATGTCTACTCTATAATTTTTCGAGAGTTTCCCTGAGAGATAAAAGCATTACTATCTTCTTTGGGTGGTGTTGAGCGAACTAACTCAAGAGATATCAGTTTTTACCCTTTCAATCACAAACCTCATTTGAATAACCATGTCTCCTTCTAGATAGTAGTGGTTTATGCCACAAAATCATTGACACGAAATATTTTTCACACAGTGGTAGATGAGGGTGCATGAACTTCCATTATGTCATTGGCATGTTGGAAGGTTATTGGTCAACTCAAGTTCTCTCTGTCTCCTATGTTGTTAACTATGTTCGACGACCGTTATTTTCGATCGCATGGCATAATATCCTCCTTCCCCGTGCAGTTGGAGGGAAAACATATGTGTTCCAGGGTCGAAGTAGTTGACGTGCCTCTTGAATACAACCTTTTTTGGGCTGAAGTTGGACTTACACAATGAAAGCGGTTGTATCCTCCATTTTTTGTGTACTATGCTTTCCTCATGAAGGTAGGATAGTAATTGTTGATAAGTTGTCCTTCTCTTGTCTTGAACTTTCATCGAGGGCATCCATGGTGCTGATTATTGATAACCTGCAACAAGCTATCATCAAATTAGGTGCTATATTGTTTCCATATTTGACAGGTACTTTTGATTTTCCACCACCTTCGAATGATGCTAAGTTTATTTCAGTTGTCCCTGATTAGTCTAAGGCTATGTTTTTCCAAGTAGCTTCATTTTGAATGACTTATTTTAACGATTCATGGACTTTATGTTCCCCATTGACTTCGATGGAAGGGGTAAGGAATCCTATCATGGATATGCCCCTATCCATAGTTGAGGTTGCATACATTATTGTTCAACAAACCTTGACCAACTCTGATCCAACTCCTCCTCAAGAGCTAGATTCTATTCTAGAGCCTATTTTGGATCAAGAGTCTCTTACTTCACATGATCCTTTGGACTTAGTCTTTCCCTCTGAAGAGGTGATTTAAGAGGAAATGAAGGGTTCGAAGATACCTTTGGATGATATTCATCGTAGATCATACTTTTTACTAGGAGAGTGGAAGCATGAGTGTTTACTATGACCATGAATGGAGATGTCACTCGTCCTGTTAACCCTTTGGAAATGCACAAATTATATGCCAAGGGAAACATGGTGATTCTAGCTGAGATGATTCCAGTTGATATCTCCAAAACCCCTGGCATCGTTGAAAACATATTCATCAGAGAGGATTGTTTCCCCAAGGATATTTAGGTGTATACTGAGTTATTTAAATAATTTTGTGACGATTTTTCCTGGTATTATGAGGAAATGCCAAGAATTGACCCTCGTATTGTCTAACAAGAGATTATAAATTATCACAATGCTATCTTGTTTGAAAGAAGGTTTTGTTGGTCAACCCTTGGAAGGAAACAACTATTAAATCTAAAGAATTAATTAAGGTTGGTTTCATATAACTAGTTCAATTGACAGAATGGGTGTCAAACCCTGTTCTTGTCAATAAAAAACAAGGTATTATTCATGTGTGCATGGATTTTCATGATCTAAACAATGCATGCCCAAAAGATAAATTTCCTACCCCATTCATTGATCATATTATAGATGAATGTGCAAGCTGTGAATTTTTTTATTTTATGGACGGTTTCTCAAGGTACAATCAAATTCAGATCAAGCCCGAGGATCAACATAAGACTGCTTTCATATTTCCTTGGGGTAATTTTTCATATAATAAAATTCCTTTTGGCCTAAAAAATGTTGGAGCTACTTTCTAGAGGGCCATGTCATTCACCTTCTCACAAGAGATCTGATCATCCCGCTCACCTTCAACTTATTTTTGAGAGGTGTCGTTACTACCGGATTCGCCTAAATCCAAACAAGTGTAGTTTTTGTGTTACATTGGGATGATTATTTGGTTTTATCATGTCCACCAAAGGGATCATGGTCAATCCTCTTAAGGTTGAGGCAATAGCTCCATTCCCCCCCCATGTATACTTCCCCAACTTCAGAGTCTCCATCTGAAAGCTAACTTCTTACGACGATTTATTGTTAACTATGTCGAAATAACTAAATGGTTTATGCGTATTTTGAAGAAAGGGATCCCATTGTTTTTGGATGAAGTGGCTCAACACTCTTTTGAGGCATTGAAAAGTGCCTTGACGTCTACCCCTCTGCTTAGCTCTCCTAATTATGGAAAATATTTTTTGTTATACTTGGCTACAACAGATTCCACCATCTGTATGGTCTTGGTTCAATCGGATGACGTGCTCCAGGAAAATGTTATTTACTACCTCAATCGAGGCTTAGTCGGACCAAAAATAAACTATGCCCACGTCAAGAAATTGGATTTGGTAGCTTTCCACGCTGTCCAAAAGTTTCATCATTATATTCTACCTTGTAAGACCACCGTCATAGCCATCGTTAATCCTTTTCAATATGTGTTGACATGATGGGTCATCGGTGGGAATTTTGTCAATGCATAGTTATTCTTCAAGAATTTGATTTGGACTTTATTTCAGTGAAGTCTAAGAAATATTTAGTCTTTGCAGAATTAATTTCAGAACTTCCGATTGAGAGTGGCAATGATTTCCCCGAAGAGTCATTGATTAGTGATGATCTCTTCCTTATTGCATCTTATAACCCTTGGTATGGAGATATACTTGTGTATTTAAAACTCTGAAGTTCTCTTCCTCTGCTTCTCGTGATGAGTGTCGATGGATATGCCATCAAACACAAAATTATATTATCGTTGAGGATAATTTGTATCATCGAGGAGTTGATTGCATTCTTCGTCGTTGTCTAACTCATGAGGAAGCACAACTTCTACTAAATGAATGCCACACCGGATCATGTGGAGGTCACTTGTCTGTGTTGGGAATAACCCATAAAATACTTCGTGTTGGATACTTCTATCCCTCGTTAATCAAATATTGTATAGTGGAAGTTAAGAAGTGTCACTCGTGTCAGGTCTTCTCTCAAAAGATGCTGGAACACCCTGCTCCTATGTTTCTAGTTATTGTTGTTGGTACCTTCACTAAGTGGGGAATTTATTTCACCACATGCCACCCAACTTTTTCTAGGGCACATTGTTATATCATTGTGGTAGTATACTAATTCACCAAGTGGGTAGAATCGATGCCAACATTTAGTAATGATGAGGAAATGGTAACACTCTTCGTTTTCAACCAAATTATCATTAGGTTCGGTATACCAAAAGAGATTGTCAGGGACCATGGAAGTCACTTTCAAAATAATATGATGTTTGAGTTAATGTCAAATCTAGGGTTTAAAAAAGAACATTTTCCACCTTATTATCTACAAGCAAATGGTCAAGTGGAGGCGGTCAATAAATCTCTAAGGACTATTCTCCAAAAGACAATCAATTCGGCCAATTCAAATTGGCATTTGATGTTGTATTCAACACTTTGGAGATATTGAACTTTCGTCAAGAATTTTACAAGAGTCTATCATTTTCAACTTGTTTATGGGATGGAGGCAGTCTTTCCTATAGATTTTCATATTCCTTCTCTCAAGTTGGTAGTGGAACTACTTCCCAACACAACTGCACTTGAAGAACGTCTTATCTATCTCGAGCAACATGATGAATAGTGTTGAGATAAAGCCTTAGCTAACGAGGATCATAAACGTCGTGTCAAGTGTCAATATGATCGGTCAGTCCGCCCTAGAGTTTTCTTAGAAGGCGATCTTCTCTTGGTCTATGATCAAGATAAATATCCCTTGAGGGAAGGAAAGTTTAAACCCATGTGGTTCAGACCATTTATTATAAATAAAGTTTTGGAAAAAGGTGCTTATGAATTGGTTGAGTTTGAAGGAAATTTGTTTCCTGGGCCCAAAAATGGGATTTATCTGAGGAAGTATTATGATTAGATTGGTCACCTGAGTGTGGCTTCTTGTAAATAATGTATTTATCTATATACTTTAAAATGTCTTTTTGTCTTAAGGAAGTGTAATTGTTTTTCTTTCTACTTTGTGGTAGATGTCAAGAGAATCTGAGGTTTATGTTGTGTTCGTGGACAGTGCTGACTGAAACACTTAGAGGCTTGCTTCTGCAGCTTGGGTAATCTTCATGCCCACTAGTCAGTTGGTATCTTATGGAGGTGCTTGTCTAGGAGAAACAACCAATAATTGTTTTGAGTATAGTTCTATACTAGACTTACTACATGATGCGTTGTCACATAGTATTTCTCAACTCTGGGTTCATTTAGATGCCTAACTGGTTGTGTCACAATTAAACAGAGTGTACCACATCCACAATCCTACCTTTTACCAATGATTCCTTAGGGTATGTCTTTTGGAATGCTATTTTTATTATATTACATATATTCATGTTTCTAAGTGATCTAATCAACTAACTGATACATTGGAAAATCATGTTTTAGATTGACATCTTTCACATACATAAATGTAGAATCATACACATATACACACATGTAAATATATTTGTAAAAAATATGTTTTCTCCATCAGGAAAAAATATATGTATATATATATAATGTGTCCAAAAATGATGTCACAATACAAAATCTGGGCCATATCCCTCAAAAGTGTCAAGTATACATCATTGGGCTTAAGACCTCAATACATAAAAGAGATACAAAAATGGGTGCTCCAGAACGCATGATGTCTGGTACCAATCTAAGATGTAGGCCTATTGGCCCTACTATAATGAAATATGGCATTGACTAGACACCATAATAATTGGACCCATGTCCTAGGTACTCCTATGACATGAGGCTACATAGATGGTGGCAACTCCTCGATATCTTCCATAGGAATGCTACAGGTGAGGGATGTCAAGTTCCTATCTACTCGCCTTAATACTCTCTCAGCTTCGGTTGACTATGTCCCTGCTACTTCTGTAGCCCCTCCGGGCAATATCTTCTCTTGAGGATGATGCCTAGTCTTGGGGAGTTCTCCACATTGTTCCCACATCTATACATAACATATTTTCGAGTTAGTACTGTAACGTAAACAAAAATATGTTTTCTTTCTTGTAGATAAACATAAAGAATTAAAAAATATAAGAGTACATATCTATATCGCTGCATGTTACACCAGGGGGCATAGACATATCAATATCTCTCAAGAAACGGATCCCTGTGTAGGGTTAATCCTCGATGACTAGAATCTATCCTCTCCACCAATAAAATAAATCATCACCATATGACTCTCGTACTCTCCTTGCTCCTTGTAAATACATAAAAACATCCCATCTACATAGTGTTGGATAGGTGGCTACATGACCTTGCATGCTCTCTTTCATACTTATGCCCAACTGAAATCAGTAATAGAGAAATTTAATCCATTTTAACCATATAATCCAAGGGTTATATCAATGTAGCATTATCATCCAATAACTACAGAGTAAATAAGCAATGAAAAAATGAACAATCATACACATACACAGTACACCAATGTTTTACGTGGAAACCCAAAGCAGGAGAAAACCACATAATGTTTTTTCTTATATGTCTTGAAGAATTACATTCATTCGAAGCAATGACTTCCTTTGTTTTCCAGCTGCAACTAGAAGGAGGCTCCAACCCCCTAGCTTCTTAGGATACAACCTGAGGTAATCTCCAACTCCCCAATTATCTGGCTACAACCAGAAGGAGGATACAACCCCCTATGTTCTTCGGCTACAACCCAAAGGTGGATACAACCACCTGTCCTTTCCCCATACAACCACCTTGATGTATAAGTAGAATGATGGAACCATTGTCACACTATCACTGTGAGATATACTGCTAAAAACCTGTACCAATCAACCTATACCAAACAACCTATACCAATAACCTGAACCATGCATCAACCATGCATCAACCTATACCTGAACTTGTAATCAACGTGTACCATAAACAAGTGAATCAATCATGCACCAACCTGTAATCAACTTATACCATAAATAAGTGCATCAACCATGCACCAACCTGTACCTCAAGTACCATGAACAAGTGCATTAACCATGCACCAAACCTATACAAATAACCTGTCAAAACAACCTATCACAACAACCTATCTCATCAATCTTATCAACCAAATCAGATCAGTCACTAAGATAACTCTCAAAGATGTGCATCAACCAAGTATAACACAAAATATCATAATCATCACCAAGATCAATATGTGCTTCTGATAATACAAGTACACTACATCATCCATAAACCATGTGTCAACAATACTACTAACAAGTGCCTCCAACCATGTACAAAGTATGTACCAATCATGTATCAACTACTCATCAACTATGACTCATCAATATGTATCAACATCATCAACTATACACCTCATGTATGTGCCAACTCATCAACTACTTGTCCCAACCATGTACCCAACATGTACCTCAACCAAAAGCCCTCATCAATTTCATAATCCAAATCTGATTTGTAACTATGTAATAGATCTGGTGTATATGATAACATTCATGCAAACCTTCCTTAACTTTAGAAACAAGAGACTAGCATTTTCATCAAACTTTTCTTTAGTCTCACATGCCTAGTTTTGGATTAGTCAACAACCCTAACTTGAAATAATCATAACTTTGTACCTGTAATGAATAAAGATCTGAAACTAATACATAATGTTCTTCAATGTTTTTTATACAATTCATCCAAGTGTCACTACTTGGAACCTCTCATAAAAAGAGTTATAGCAAAAATGGCATACCTTGCTAAATTTTGGGTTATTCTAGAGAGTGACCTTGTAGAGCATGCCCCACATCGAATATTTATCGAATCAATATGAAAATATTACACAGAATACTAAATACTGTAATCTAACCAACACATTTTTTATTACTCAATTTGGATATGTTATGAAGAAGTTATGACCTTTTTACCCGAAACAACTGTTTTAGACTAGTTTGAGGACTAGCCACAAACCCTATTTTCCATGGAGTGTAACTCCAAAAATAAAACGATGGACAAGATGAATTTTTTACCACATATACTTGGATATGTTTCCTCAATTTCATAGAAATTTCATGTTCTGAATCATTCTAGAAAAATAGTTATTGCGGAAATGGTGAGATGACCTGTAAATAACATACCTTAGAAAGCATCATCAAAGGAATTTATCCTTCCTTGAATTACGGCCTTATTTTCTTCACCTTTCCTCAGAAATTAGGCTTAGATATAATTTGGTTACCTTAGAAACCTATATATATTCAATATTCTCAAGTGTGATGTAAAATGAGAGAGTCTTGCCTCTTATTTATACTCTCCAAGTAGTTTCCTTAAAAACATCTTCTAGGTCACTTTGCCCACTTTCCTTATTTTAGGGTTAACCCACTTCTAATTTCTCCATTAAATTTATTATTTAAGTAATTTATTTTATATTCACTTTGAATTATAGTGCACTCATCACTTCACTTTATTATTTACCTTTAAAATCTCTTAAACCACTTTGACTACTTTGACCTTTCGAGGCTTCTAGATGACATATGAGGGTCCTCCAACTTCGTAAGGCCATAAATCTCAAACCGTGAGGAGTTATGTGACGTTACACATACCAACATAAATGGAATGACATTTAATATCTATATATAATAGTATTACCTAAAAATATATCAAAACTCATATCGTTATTTATCAAACAAACTTGGGTCCATTACCCAAACCTGGGTTCTCCAACTTTTCATGGCCATAACTCTCTAACTGTGAGGATTTATGTGAAGTTCCACATACCAATGGAAATGGCATGACAATAAATATCCATCTAGGATAGTTTCACTGAAAAATTCACTGACCTTCATCTCATTATTCCACAAATAAGAATGGGTTCTCTAACCATACTTCTGGGATAACTTAATCCGCAAAGCGTCTTCCCATGAGGGATTTCACCATAAGAGGACCACTTTGGAGTTCATCCATATGTACTTCTTATCAACCATGACAAGACAATAATGAGTCATCTTTACATAAAAAAAACTTGGGTGCATTACCCAAACCTTTGTGCTACTGGAATTTTCTACCGTACTTTCTACAAGGGTTGACATCAATCTACAATATCACTCTCCAATAGTTGACATCAATGACAACCAACAATCCATACCAACTATCCATCAACCTAAGCCAACTATATGACAACATCCCCCTTTGGTATTGATGGAAACACTTAGTCATGATAGAATTCATGCTTATACTCTTTATCAATGTTTCTATCTCTCCCCCTTTGACATCAATGGAAAGGGTATCTCCCTTTGGGGATGCTCCCCCTGACTGAAATCTCCTTGGGGTTGCTCCCCCTGTCTACATGCCTTTGATTTTTTTTTTTTTTTATAATCCTTTGATTACTCTATAGTCATATCTCTCATTCTTCCCTTGTGACAATCGCTCCCCTTGGAAACATGCCTCTATGCTCTCTCTCCAAGAATTTACCTTTTGCATCTGATAAATCTCTCCCCCTTTGTCCTATTTATGGTTCTTCCTCATGTACATCTAAGACATATAAGGTAAGAATTCAAAAGTATTCATTTTGGAGTAGAAATTACTCCTATTCTCTGGCGAAGATACTCAAGAGATTCCCATGGAAGCGGTTTTGTAAAGATGTATGCCACTTGTTCTTTTGTTCCCACATATTCAACTCTGATGTTCTTCTCTGCAGCCCATTCCTGTAGAAATTGATACTTGATTGGAATGTGCTTCATCTTGGAGTTCATCACTAGGTTTTTTGAGATGTTTATGGCACTTGTATTATCATAATAGATTGGAATGGGCTCATCATACTCAACCTGTATATCTGTTAGAGTTTGTTTCATCCAAAGAGCCTGTGTACAACATGATACTGCAACAATATACTCTTCCTCAGCTGTAGATAAATATACTTATGATTGTTTCTTTCTTAGCCATGATACTAAACACTCACCCAAGTAGAACGCTACTCCACTGGTGCTTCGTCAATCATCAATACAACCTGCCCAATCTGCATCTGTGTAGGCAATAACTGATAGATCCTTTCCTTTTGGATACCATAATCCAAAATCTTATGTTCCTTTGAGATATCTGAAAATCCTCTTCACTGCTAATACATTTTATTCCTTTGGTGATACTTGAAATCATGCCACCTGTCCAACTGCCTGCATTACATCTAGTCTAGATGTTGTCACATATAGTAAGCTACCAATCATTGACCTGTATTGCCTCTAGTCTGTATAATTTGAATCATCATCTTTTCTCAACTTCCAACTAGTTTTCATAGGAGTGGTAACTGGTTTGTAATCTTCCATTTTGAACCTCTTTATCATTTCTCTGATATACTTAGTTTGAGAAATAAATATTCCTTGGTTTCTTTGACATATATGAAGACCCAAAAAGAAGGATAGTCCTCCAAGTAATGACATTTCAAATTCATTTTGCATATCCTTTTCGAATTTCTGGCTTAACCTATCATTAGTACTTTCAAAAAAATATCATCAACCTAAATTTCAATTAATAAAATATTACCTTGAGTTACCTTGATCTAGAGGTTGTTGTCTTTGCTTCCTTTCCATAGTTTGTAGGGAGTTTTGTCATTGTTGTTTCTGAGCATTACTCTGTTTTGAATGTGAACTGATGTATGCATTGCATGTGTCCCAAAAATATCTGTCAATTTGGTATCCATTAGAATTGTTCAAGCCATTTCCTATGTAATTATCATCCATTATGATAATGTTCATTTTTCTTTGAACCACTCTCTGAACCAATGTATGAATCCATTATGTCGTCCACTATCATATATCTATCCAAACCTGCTAAGTGTTCTTACGAATCCATCTCTGTCCATACTCTCCAAGACTCTACTTGCGCAATTGTCCATAATGCTGACCCATTTATCACTATACTATCATGAAGTTTTGATTAATCTATCAAACTATACTTCTGTTAACTGATTGGTCTGAATCTATCTTCTCAAACTCTGCAAGATGCTCGAAGGATGGTTCTTTTGTCTGTCACAACTATTGCATAGACTCCCCCTATCTAATATTCATATTACTTGGGAGTCTCTTAGCCGGATGACTTAGAACAATTCCTTCTCTGATGTGTATTCATCATCATTGTCATTGGTAGATTCATCATCATCTTCATTGGTAGATTCATTATCTCTCTGAGCTTTGAATTATTTATTTCTATATGTGGATTCATCTTTCACTATAATGCCTGAAAGTACAATCTCTTGAACCTATTCCTTATTTACTTGTCCTTCCTTTCTTTCAGTTATTTTCCAAACCTTTCTATATCTGACATCTTTCCTTTTATCTATAGAAATTTCTTCATCCTGTTTTATTGCCAATCTTGCGATCTCTCGTACCTAGTCTTTGTTCATTTATTCTTCCTGTTTTCTTATCCATAATTTCTTATATCTAATATCAGTATTCTCTTTCATGGAAGTATCAATCATGATTCTACAATCACTGGATATGTGTCCATGGTTATGACATTTGTGACACTCAATGTTACGTGCGACCACCTAGGCACAGTCTTCTTGAACATTTCTTTTACAATCCATGCAATATGAAACCTTATGTCCAAAGTTA
>ML787910.1:242501-264169 GCA_009831015.1 Picea engelmannii | reverse complement strand
ATGTATCTTCAATAGTTTTCTTAGATTCTGGTTGACCATGATTCCTTCCTTTGAGTACTTCTACATAACTCTTTCTATTTTCTTCATTCTTCTTTTCTAGCAACGTAGAGTGCTTCTCTTCATTCTCTACAACTGATGTGGATATTTCTGTCTCTTCAACGTTCTTGTTGAGTTTGACGATTTTGACTCTTAGTGTGACAACTTCTTCTTCAAGATTCTTAACCTCTTATTCTTTCTTCATTATTTGAGACTTCATGACCTCTTCTGTCCTCTTTGCTTCTTCAAGTTGAATTTTCAATGTAATTATTTCTTCTTCCAGTATTCTCTCTTCTTGAACAAAATCTTCCTCAAGTTGGTTTAAGTAATTGGTTCCTTCCTTTATATGATCCATCAATATCTTTTCTCTCTTTTTTGATTCTTCCTTTTGTGATGTTATGTGGGCTTCTAAACATTTCTTTTGATATTCTATAGTTTCTTCAATTCTTTTGGCCTCTTCTAGTTGATCTCTTAAATTCTTGATGACCTGTTGATGCTTTTCGGAACCTTGAACACTTTTCTTTTGCTTCATCAATTCTTTCTTGGATGACTTGTTTCCTTCTCTTTCTTTCCTTAGAAATTTAATTTCACTGGTCAATGTTTCTCTATAATCAACGTATGCTTCATCATACTCTTCCTCTTCTGAATCTATTTGACATGATGAACATCTTTCTTCTTGTTTTGTATCTTCATCTTATTTGGAATTTTCTGAATCTACGATGGGTGAAGAATATATGTCATGTAACTTATCCCAAATTTATTTAGCTGATGAACATTTACCAACATTTTCTCTTATCGGTTTAGGTAATCCTTCCCAGATGAAATCCATTGCTATTTTGTTATTCTTCTTCAATTCCTCCTTGGCTGTAGTCTTTTCCCTTTTTGAACTATCATATCTTGTAACAACTGATAGCCAAATATAATGTCCCTATGCCTGTAAAAATAATTTCGTCCTTCTGCTCCACATATCATACTTAAAACCATTCTGACCATTAAACATTGGTACTCCATTCTCAAAATAATCCATGATCTCCTTCCAGTGGTTAAACTATTTCCTGAAGGAACCTCACTCTGATACCAATTGTTGGATTACTGAGAGGGGGGTGAATCAATAATAGAGAAATTTAATCCTTTTTAATCATATAATCCAAGTGTTATATCAATGTAGCATTATCATCCAATAACTGTAAAGTAAATAATAAATGAAAAAATGAACAATCATACACATACACAGTACACCAGTGTTTTACGTGGAAACCCAAAGCGGGAGAAAACCACAAAATGATTTTTCTTATATGCCTTGAAGAATTACATTCATTGGAACCACCAACTTCTTTTTTTTTCCAGCTACAACTGGAAGGAGGCTCCAACCCCCTAGTTTCTCAGGCTACAACTTGAGGGAAGCTTCAAGTTCCCAATTATCTGGCTACAACCTGAAGGTGGATACAACCACCTATAAGTATCCAACCGGCCTGACATATAAGTAGAATGATGGAACCCCTGTCACACTATCACTATGAGATAAACTGCTCTAAACCTATACCAATCAACATGTACCAAACAACCTATACCAATAACCTGAACCATGCATCAACCATGCATCAACCTATACCTCAACCTGTAATCAACCTGTACCATAAAAAAGCGCATCAACCATGCACCAACCTGTACCAACCAATCTGTAATCAACCTATACCATAAACAAGTGCATCAACCATGCACCAACCTGTACCTCAACTTGTACCATGAACAAGTCCACCAACCATGCACCAAACTTATAAAAATAACCTGTCAAAACAACTTGTCCAAACAACCTATCACAACAACCTGTCTCATCAATATTATCAACCAAATCAGATCGATCACCTAGACAACTCTCAAATATGTGCATCAACCAAGTATAACAAAACAACTCATAATCATCACCAATATCAATATGTGCTTATGATAATACAAGTATGTTACATCATCCATAAACCATGTGTCAACAATACTAGTAGCAAGTGCCTCCAACCATGTACCAAGTATGTACCAATCATGTATCAACTACTCATCAACTATGATTCATCAATATGTACCAACATCATCAACTATACACCTCATGTATAGTTACCATTTGGTACCTCCCTAGGTACACTGGGTGGTAGCACAGGGAAATGGGTAAAATACACCCCATTCTTAGACAACCCAGTGATGAAATAGACATCCTCCTCCATGGGATGATACCATAGATCAGGACCAACCTTGAACCCTTGTCTTGGATTATCCTAGCGATGAATCAACTGTTGTAACAATGTAGATTTCCCCCTAAGGGATGTACCCTCCTGATAAAACTTCAAGAGGACAATATCCATCAAACGGTCATGTGTATGTTGTGAAATAGGGTGAGGGTACAACTCCCTATCCCTCTCCATGGCCTCCCACTCATGCATAAATGCATGTGTCTCAACCTATTTCCACTTCACCTCCTCCTCCTCTCATCGTCATCATCTTTGATTCACACACAAATATTGTTAGACACACACATATATATAGACAAAATAAATTGAAATTCTAAAACAAATACATTTATAAATGACGTTTATTTAAAAAAATACAAAATTAAATGTTTTTTGCAACAAATATTTAAAATTAGTCGGTGCATCACCAATAGAACATACACCTCCAAGATGGTGCACTATCTCAAAAACCAACACCGTTAAGTGGTTCTTCCCATAGTACAATCCACACCAACTCAATGCTCTTAACCTCATTGTTTCAATGCTTTTAACATCACTGGTTCATTTTGTTAACAAAGATGCATCGCAATGCTAAAACTTTTAGCGTGAAAATTCATGGTGCCCTTTGTTTGTAGTATACCTATGAAGGTAATATGGGGTACCTAGGGAGGTACCAAATGGTAATGTGGTTATGTATATTCAATTTAAGGTGGACTAGGTCCACTATATTATTAAATAAGACCCATTATGGTAGTTAGATATAATAAAAGTGAGAAGGCTCTTTAGAAGGTTCCTAGGAGATATAGAGGCCTATATAAAGAATTGTAAGCAATGTATTGAAGCATAGTGAAGAATATTTTGAATGTATCAAGCATTGCTTGAAGAATGTTATCCTTTCTTAAGGATTAATATATGGTTTTACCCTACCTCAAGGGTTTTATCTACATTCTTGTGTTGAGTATTTTGGTGAATGGCTTGGTTTATTTGTGTTGATATTGTGGGTTTATTTTTATATTAAGGGTTATTTCTGAAGTATATTTTTATCTCTATTAAGGTACATACAAATTGGTATCAGAGCACTTTCCTTAGCAGGAATTGTGGGCAATTTGTTTTCTATTTTGCAATTTTTTTCAAAGAAGAAAAAGAGGGTCACAACATTCAGATTATTTTTGTATATTTATGTGAAAATTTGCAGAAAATGGTTGTATATATGAGTTCCTATCAGAAAAACACCCAATTTAAAAAAAAAAATCATTTGAAACAGATTCTGGGAAGTAAAGTTATTGGCATTTTAAAATATCCTATTTTTCAGGGATTTTCTGTGAACGACCACACAATTTTTCTTATTTTAGTAGTATATGGGGCTGAATTTTCCAAAAGAAATTACAAATCTGATTTCCTCTTTCCAAAATAGTTCATTTAAAAAAAATCACCCAAATCAAAGCTCCAGAAGTGAAGATATAGCCAATTTAAAATCAATCATTTTCTAGGGTCTTCATGATGACAAAGGGACTGCATAGTTCATAATTGTTCATAGGGTTCTCAAATTGCTACCAAATTAGTGCCATTGGATAGAGTATTTTCAATGATTTCTTCTAGCATATTATATGAGGTTTTTCCGATGGATATGTGATGCACTTCAACCTCTGCAAAATTTTCGATGTCCCTAAAATCTCTCGGTGATATAATAAGGGAACACCTTCAGATTTATCCCTCCATTGTGACATAATATGCTCAAGAAGAACTTGCTTGGCATGCTTTTGAGCATGATTATGATTCTCGGTACTTTACTCTTGCAATGCAGGAGATACAAGAGAGATATAATAGGGGGATCATTAGCATTTACATCTTGGGAGAATACAATCAAGAAAGATATGTTTGGTATGATTACAAGGACATTTGTGATGATTGGTACATGGAGAGTTGTCGTTTCTGGGATGTCAATCACTTTCATATTTTATTTGATGACTATACTCGACCTTTTGTAGATAAAATAAATGTGAAAAATCAAGAGCCAATTATGACTACAAGTGTCAAACCTGCATATTCTACAATGGTAATATTCCTTCCTGATTCAACTATGACCCTTTCACACTATGTGGATGGATATTTTTATTTGGATCCACATGACAGGTGTCAATCTTTGGAGCATCATTTTCAGTTGGTTATTGTGTTCTGATATCTTCCATGTGGAGTTCACATGAGAAATTGGACATGGGACCCCGATTTATAATGGTGGTTAGACTACTTCAACATGGTGGCTTTGATTTCTACATGGGACCCTAGTTCTCTAGTATACTTTATCCCTATTGTCCACACTTATCCATGGAACCTGGGTATATCTTTATAAGCCCTCATAATAATCATTGAGGACAACTCTTTCATAAGGGGGATGGAATGTTAGGTAGATAGAGAGGTACTGGAGGCCATTCAATGTAAGGTGGACTAAGTCCACTATGTTATTAAATAAAGACCGCTATGGTAGTTAGATATCTTAGTATAGATATAATAAATGTAATAGGACTTCTTAGAAGGTCTTGATTCTAGAAGATTCCTCCTCTAGAATATTCTTAGGTGGTTGGTAGAATTATATAAAAGGGTTCAAGCAATGTAATGGGATGTGAAGAGAAGTATTGTATTTGGAGTGGTAGCTTAATAGGAGGATGGCCCCTTGAAGAGGCAAGTGAAAAGGAGAGGATCCCTTCCATAATAGGATTCATTGTATGGTGTTTCCCTACCTCAAGGGTTTTCTTATAATAAAGTGTGGTTTCTTCTATATTTTCCATATATATTGTGTGGTGATTGTATTCATATATCTTTGGTACTATTGTGGTATTTTGTATTCCAGTCTTTTGTTAGGAACTAAATATAAAAATAGCATAAAAACTTTAGAATAAGTAATCAATGCCTTGACAAATAGAGAAATTCATATAATACTCCTCTTCAAGGGGGAAACCTCCTTATACATCATATGAATTCACAAATACAAGATGATTCCAAATTAAAAGGTCTCCTTTATATATAAAGGAGACTAGGAAGTATAATTACAACTAATGGACCCAAGCCAACATAAATAAAATAACAATACTAATGTAATATGCCCCAATTAAGGGGTAATGTGTCACTATTTAGGGATTAACATGCCCCTCCTCTTCAGACAAGTTTTTTTTTCAACGCTTGAGTAATTATATATGCTTATGTATAAGAGAATCATCTTCCCAAGTGGAATCTTCAACATGTAGTTTCTTCCACTTAATGAGATACTATGAAATGGTTCTTTTCCTCATCTTGCAAATTCTTATGTCAGTGATAGCTTCAGGCTCCAATATTATTTTTCCTTCCTCATCAATTTCTGGAAATATAGTTTGAACTTGGACCTTCTCACCTATAACCTTCTTTAAGCATGAAACATGGAAAATTGGGTGTACTTGTGAAGATGCAAGCATCTCTAATTTGTATGCCATAGTACCAATCTTTTGCAACACCTTATAAGGGCCATAGTACTTTGGTGGTAATTTATTATCCTTCTTAGCTTTCTTGAGGGACATATGTTTGTATGGTTGTAGTCTTAAAAATACCCAATCTCCTACTTCAAAATTTCTTTCACTACGATGATGATCTTCTTGTTGTTTCATGTGATTTTGTGCCATGGTCAAGTTTTCCTTTAAGAGTTGGAGAACTTGTTGTTGATGCTCGATGTGATCTTTCACTACTTGAACCTTATATTTTTATTTTAGAGAAGAAGTGATGGACGGTGGGTGATATCCATAGAGTGCCATAAATGGTGTAATTTTTGTTGCAGTATGAAAGGAAGAGTTATACCACCATTATGCCAAGGGTAAAACCATTGTGTTTGTTTATTAGAGACAAAGCAATGAAGGTAGTCGTCCAGAGATTTTTTCACTATCTCAGTTTGTCCCTCAGATTGAGGATGATAAGATGAGCTATGAACCAATTGAGTACCCAAACAAGAAAATAATTATGTCCAAAAATGTCCAATGAATATGGGATCTCTGTCACTTACAATAATCTTTGGGATTCCAAGTAGCTTTTGAACTGTCTCCATGAATGCAATGGAAACTGTACTGGCTTTGAAAGGATGAGAGAGTGAAAAAAAAGTGTGCGTACTTGGTCATTCTATCAACAATCATCAACATGGCACTCTATCCTTCGGACTTTGGTAACCATGTGATAAAATCCATGGAAACCTCTTCCCAACATTGGCTTGAGATGGCTAATGGTTGTAAGAGACCTAGGGTCTTAATTGTTTCCATATTGTTTTGTTAAAAAACCAAACATTTTGCCACAAACCTTTGAACATCAGTTTTAATGCCATCCAAAAAAAATTCCTTCTTGATCTTGTGATAGGTTTTAAAAAAAACTGAGTGCCCTCCTACCAGATAGGTGTGCAATTCCAAAAGTATATTTTTTTTTACATGGTATCTCTTACATAAATATAAGCAATCTTTGTACCATAGTGAATCATTTTTCCATGTAAATGTATCTAATGCACTAGAATCATACTGCAACCTTTGAATGAGAGTCCACACTTTTTCATCATTCTTCCATTCACACCTTGTTTCTGATATAAAATTAGGTTGGATGATCGCAATAGCATAGAGAAAGGCCTCATCATATTCATCCTTTCTTAAGAGTGCCTATGCCATGACATTTTGCTTCCATTTTTTGTAGATGATTTTAAAATCATAACCCAACATCTTGGTCACCCATTTTCATTGTTCTTTTGAAGATAGTCTTTGTTCCAAGAATTATTCAAGACTAGAATGATCTATTTTGACCTTGAACTGCCTATCTATTAGGTATTCTGAGATATTTTCATCGATGTGACTTATTAAAGAATTGTATTAAATGAGAATAAAATGAAGTGAACCATAAATAAGGAATAAATAAATAATGAAGAGACATGTGCATCAGATTTGAACACAGAAAACTTGATAACAGAGTTCATCCCTAGTGGACTACGTCTCCAGGTCTTTCTCTCAAATGGGCAGACCTTTTTATTAACTCAACAAAATAATTTGGTAAAATACATAAGTATACCTCATCCTGGAGTTAAGCTGCAAAAAATGTTCTCAAATCAAAAAACAAATAGCACCACTGAATTTGTGGGGTTGAATTACCCAAAAATGAATGTCTCCAAGCCTTGATCCGAGTCTGGAACTTTCAGGCCCATGAGAAATTTCATCTCATTTTTCGTTCCTACACCTGCAATAAATTCATGGGAAAACGTCTCGTTTTCTATGCCTCGTCCGTACGGTCATGTGCCCCTGGTCTTCCCTTGCACTAGAGAATTTAACAATTTAAGTAATAACGCGGGAAGACTATACCAAGAAACACCCCATCCCAAGTGGTTGGGTGGACATTTCAAAGGCATAGTGGTTAGGGGAGATCCCAAGGTCGAACCCAAGTGCCTCCCATTTTTGGTGTATTGTTACAACTACACGGTATATTTGGTTGGTGGATTGGTTAAGTTTGGTGGAGTCTGTGGTGGATATGGTTAATTTTGGTGAAGTGGTTACATCTGACCAGATTTGGCGGAATCCATATTAGATTTGGCAGATTGGGGGTTGGCAGCAGCCAACCCTGCCAATTTTTGAAAATCTGGTTGTTGGGCATCCTTGTGCATTTTCCCGCTGCCACATGGCTGCCCATGACTAGGCCACGTGGTGTCCTTTCATTGGACCCCATCGCCACATTGCATCATCATCACCATGTCATCCCTTCTCGTTCCGTTTTCCATGCCACCTGCTAGGTGGTTGTACAGTCTTCCATGTGGTTGTACAGACTGTCACGCGACACTTTCCCATTAGTTCACAGACTAACCAGAAAAGTCCAAAATTGAGTGACACATGGCAGCTTCTCATGCTTCCACATCATCATGATGATATCATGCTAATGTCAGCATGACATGTGTTCCCCTATACATGTGCTAGGTACCCTATACGGATGCTGACATCAGCAGTACAGATGCTGGCATCAACAATACGGATCCTGACTCATCCTTGTTGATTGGGATAGGTTGACCAAAACTTTGACCATGAATATCTTTTGATCCATAACTTTTGTTTGATGAAACGTTTACGTCATGGGAAATTTTGCTACACAATCTTCACGATGATGTCGATTTCATTGAGTTTTAAGGACTTTGATTTTTTTCCCTTTCATTGTCTGTTGGTGCCATTCTGATCTTCCTGAGGTGCTTCTGCAAACTAAGTTATCCTTAGACTTCTCTGGATCCTTTTTGGATCATTAGGTAAGGGAACCATTTCTTCAATGCATGTAGTATTTCCCTCATTTACTTCTTATAAATGGGTTTGTGTAAATCCTTTCCCTTGAGTGGACAACTTTCAAAAGTAAGGGGCCTTCCTTCTTTCATTATAACAACACCAAATCCATTTTCTGAGGCATCACATTCCACAATAAATGTTTTTGTGAAGTCTAGTTTGGTCAAGACAAGAGCTTTGTACATCGCCTCTTTAAGTTGCTCAAAATCTTGAGTTTCCTATAGATTCCATGAAAATTCATCCTTCTTATTTAATGTCATTAAAGGTTCTAATATTATTCCACAGTTCTGAACAAACTTGCGGTAGTAAGTTGTCAAACCCAAAAATCCTCTAAGATTCTTCAATGTTTTGGGAATCAACCGTTCCATCATGGCCTTAATATTGTTAAGGTCTAACTTGACACCTTCATGAGATACAATATGACCCAAATAATCTACCTCCTTCACCCCAAAGAAACATTTGGATGGTGTGGCATAATGTTTTTTCCTTTAGTAGTTGTAAAACCCTATCAACATGTCGAACATGATCCTCCCAAAACATTCTATAGATTAGTATATCATCAAAAAATACTAACACAAATTTTCGAAAGAAGGGATTGAAAATATAATTCATCAACCCTTGGAATGTGGAAGGTGCATTCATAAGGCCAAAAGGCATTACCGAAAATTCATAATTGTCTTCATGAGTTCAGAATGTTGTTTTTGGTCTATCTACTTCCTTCATTCTAATATGATGATACCCTGAACGAAGATCCAAATTTGTGAAGTATATTTCTCCATGTAGTTCATCTAAAAATTCATCAATGAAGGGAATGAGAAAATTATATTTAATGGTGATCTTGTTGAGCTCTCTATAATCTAGACACATACACCATGAGCCATCTTTCTTGAGTACCATTACCACCAGTGCAGAGTAAGAACTTTGGCTAGGTCTAATAATTCTAGCCTCTAACATTACTTAAACCATACACTCAATTTCACTCTTCTAGGCATAAGGGTATATGTAAGGCTTGGTGTTAGGAGGAACAATCCTAGGAATTAGGTGAATAACATGATCATGATCGCGAGTGGGTGGAAGACCTCTAGGAATATCTTCAAATAATTTGGAATGGTTATCAATGATCCCTTAGAGATCTAGAGGAATAGATGGCTTAGATGTTTGAACATCTAGTGAGAATAATTGTACAATTACACCCTTATGCCCCTTTTTCAATAATTTTTTCAAGTGATTATAGCTTATCACCTTACTGGGTTTCCTTGTGATACCCCTTAACTCAATATCCTTTCCTTCCAATGACAATTTCATGAAAAGTTATTGAAAATTAAAATCCATTGTTCCTAATGATTGTAACCATTGGACTCATAGTACGACATCAACACCACCCATGGGTATAACAATCATTGGAATATTCATTACATATTCCATGATAGTAATATTTATCTTATGAAATTTTCTTGAGCAATTTATAGTTCCTCCATTTTCAATCATTACTTGAAACTCTAGTGATGGATATATAAAGCAATTGAGAGCTTTGGCTAATTTAGAGTGAATGAAATCATGAGTACTATTAGAATCAATTAGGACTATTAGCTTTTTCTTTTTGATATATCCTTCGATCTTGAGGGTTTGAGGAGTGCTAATTCTAGCCAATTCATTACATGATATGGTGGGAGTCAAATCTTCAGAATAAATCTATTCTACATTTTCATCTTGAGATGTTTCTTTTTCTTTTTCTTGTTCTTGTTCCTCTTCACGATCTATGTAGAATAATTTCTTCTCACCACACTTATGTCCCCTGTTGTACTTGCTATCACAATTAAAGAATAAACCTTTTTCTTTTATTTCCTCCAATTGTTGAGGTGTCAACCTTGTAGGTTGAGGTGGTTTAGAAGAAGGAACATTATTCTCTTGATAGATGTTAGTAGTGGTCCTTCTAGTAGCCATAGCCATATTTTAACTTTCAACATTTCTTGCCACCCTCAATGCATTCTCCAATGATATGGGTTCCCAAAGGAGAACCTCATGTTGAATGTTATCCTTTAAAGTTCCTATGAATACATCAATCAAGTGCTCATTTGGAATATCCGTTATCTTTATATTCAATCTTTGGAAGTTCTCAATGTGCTTCGCACCTGAACCCTTTTGCTTGAGATTTATCAATTGGCTGAAGAAGGCATTTCTCCTTGTATCCTCATAGTGTGCTATCATTTCTTCTGTGAAAATTTTCCAAGTGACAAGTGGTTTTCGAGAAACAATCCATTGATACCAGAAAAATTGATTGGGTTCTAAATATAAAGACACAATTCATACCTTTTGTGTGTGTGGCACATCATGTAGATCAAAGAACTTCTCCATCTGGAGTATCCATGTGATTGGATCCTTGCCATCAAACTTCCTCATATCAATCTTAGGAAACTGGTTGGTATTCAACCCAAAGTTAGATTTTATGTAGTCTTGATTCATCTTCCTTTTTTCCTCATCATGAATTTCATGGGATACATTGTTATTTTTAGGTGGCCTCTCTATTAGCAACTTTTTCAATCCTTCCATGATATCCCCTTTTAAACCGTCCATCTTAGTATCCATTATCTCTTCCATATTAGCTTCAGTTGAATCCATCATCCCTTGTAGTCCATCTTTTGCTACTACCTACTTTTGTAAATCATTTATTTCCCTACACATTTCTTCACCTTCATCAAGAGTCAAAGTAGGGTTGCATGTTGGATTATCTAGTGTATAAGTTCCCTTTTTTGGTGGCATGTTGGCCAAGTATCACTGCAAGGTAGAAATTCCTAATTTTCTTAGGTAGAGGTCCTCACAGACAAGGGAATGTCAGGTGATATATCTCTCTAATATACGTTCATGGTCCAACAATAGTACTCAACTCAATATCTTAGGGCACTAACTAAGGAGGCTTGACCATGCCCTTAGTCATACTATCCGACTACCCAGGTACTAGAGACTGATCTCCTTGAGTGTTGTTTTTGGTGTACTATAGAAATAAGAAGACGAAAAGGTTTACTTGGTAAGTCTCAAGATTATAAGGAGTCTCTTGATATATGCTAGATATGTGGGAGCTCAAATCCGTAGTAGTGTTGTCTAATGTGAAACCATTTGAAAGGGTCCTTTTGATATACTCTAGGTACATGGAAGAACCACATTGTCCCCGACTTGTAGCACTAACCAGTAATGAAAACTCCTACGTTTAGAGACGTCGGAACACGTCTATACCTTAACAAATTCCCTATGTTTCTCTCAAATTTAACTCATACTCCTTTTATCCCACTTTATTCTACTTTTTTAATCACCCCAATTTGATCTTGTAGTCAAATAGTATGCAAATTTCCAAAATAAAACACACCTTTTAAACCTTGATTTGGAGGTTGTTCTGCTAGCCGACCTTTCTTCTATTGTATCTTTACAATTTTGGCCCTTCTAGGTATGAAATTACGTTATGTAGTTCTATTATATGTTGTCTCTACAATGACACATGTATGATCAAAATTGGATGTTCCAAGTGGAAGTTATGATGACTTACCCATGCCTTGTTGATTTTTGGCCTTTCCAAGAGAGTGTACTTGTAAATTGTTCCAAGCGCACAATATGTGGTATCTTATTCTGAAAATTGGACCATAAATACTACAGATTATCCACTATCCATTTAAACTAGTCTCACTTAATTTGGATACTCAATGAAGAAGATATCATTGTTTTACCTCGAACACCTTGATAATTATTTTGAATATCCTCCGAGTTTCAGGGTCTGAAGCATCACAAAAAATAGTTTATAGTGAAAATTCAACGATGAATGAATTTAGGATGATTCAAGAACCCAATCTTCCACATGAAATATATCCAAACTTATAAATCCCCAGAAGTTGATATTTTAACCACAAGTACTTTGATCCGTCTACTAAATATCCCTCTAGGAGTTCCTTCTGAAACATCGTAGAAAACAAGTTATAGAGAAAATTTGAAGGTGTCTCAGATGCAGCAGTGAAACCCCAAGACCTTGAGCTTTGATACCAAATGTTAGGAAACAAATATAAAAATAGCATAAAAGCCTCAGAATAAGTACTCAAAACCTTGAAAAATAGATATATTCAAATAATAATCCTCTTCAAGGGGGAAACCTCCTTATAAATCATATGAGTTCAAAAATAAAAGATGATTCCAAATGAAAATGTCTCCTTGGTATATATAGGAGACTAGGAGGTACAATTAAAACTAATGGACCCAAGATGACATAAATAAAATAAAAATACGAATTTAGTATGCCCCAATTAATGGACAGTGTGCCACTATTTAGGGTTTAACATCTTTGGCTCTTAACAATTGGTATTAGAGAACTTTCCTTGGCCAAAGAAGGTGTTAGTCCCTAAAGTTGCACTTAAATGTGAGAGGGAAAGCTAGGGCATCATTATGTTATTGCAATGGTATTTTTTAGAGGGTTTTGAAATATATTTTTAGAAAATGGTTGAAATTTGGTTTAAGGATTCAAATAGACATATAACTCAAATGTAAAAGCAAGAAAACATCCCACTGATTTAGTAAATGGTAGTCACCTTAATAGAACATAAAATAATGTAAATAAAGAAGGGAATATATGAGAGTATCTAGTTTTTCAACTCCATATGGATTTCGTATTTCAAAATATCATTGAGAAACAAGAACATGTACTTGAAGACAATCTTGATAATAAACAAAAACAACAAGGTTTTCACTGTGTTACTTAAAATCAAGAAATCAAATGCATTGCAACAGAATAAATGACTTCAAGTAAGAAAATAAATAGAATAATATATGAAAAAGGATCTGACCATCAACATGCCTTTTCCATTTAGTATCAATATGGAATATAAACTGTCTTACAGTGGATTTTTATAAAAAGGTCCTTCAATGCCCAACTAATCGACCCCTAACTTCTCCTTCTACACTGTTTATATAGAAAGAATACATATTTATCAATATCCAAAAGAAATGGATCTAAAAAATCCTAATCTATATTTAGTTTCTTTTTTCAAATAATAAAGGAGAAGATCATATCTGATCTCCAAGTCAAATTGATGAAGTGGCTTGTCAACTGTTGTCCATGAGATGTTTTTGGAAGATAAATCTGACAAATTCCTGAAACATAAGGTCCAGAAATATCTTTGTATCTCCCACACTGTGATATCTATGTAAAACCCAAGAGATCATTTTTTGAAGGGGCCCGTTCCCAAAAAAATCCTCTTTTGGTTTCCAAAAATTCATCCCCAACTGTTCTGCAACCTTGCCCAAAATTAGTGACTAAAACAGGAAATTATTTATTATGAAATCTCTGAAAAATAGGCCTCAAAGATATATCTGAACCTCCTAAACTATGATATTTTTGTAAAAATCGAGAGAGGTATTTTTGAAGAGGATAGTTCCCAACAAAAACCTCTTTTGGTTTCAAATAATTCATCTCCATTGCTTCATAAACTACTCTTGAATATAAAGACTGAATAGGGAAAACAAAACAGAGTATTCATGTATTGATTTTTGTCTTTCTTCTTTTGATATTTTCTTTGTGTTTTTCTTTTTTGCTTACACTGGACTTATTCTTTGAAACTGGTTTACTCTCGGTTTGAAGGTGCTTGGAATATTCAGGTTCCTATTTTGGGACCGGAAAATTTCCTTTAATTGAGTCTCTACTTTACATATTTTTCAGAAATTTTGATATGAGAAGTTTGAATATCATGCTTCTTTGACACACAACACTCTTTTGGTTCTCTCAAACCACACCCTGAAATGTTTGAAATAGGCCTACTCCTTTGCAGTGTGTTATCTTTCCCAACCACAGACTCAACATCCATGGGGATTGATAGTTCTGATTTCATACCACTTTTAGAAAAAATCACATCACATGACCATATGGTATCATCCCAGTTGAGTCCCAACATGCAAGCTTCATGGAAGAGCTTACTCAAGGGACAAAAATGTTTTAAAGAGTCCTCAATAGGCAACTTTCTCCATCTCTTATGATCAATAACTTTTCCAGTATGCCTTGAAAAAGAAGTTAAGAACATTTCTGGAAAAACAACAATATTTTGAACGACAGATGGTGAAATGCATTCCATGTCGTTGTTATTTTCATAATTCTTTGTACAATCCAACAACTTCTCAAAGTTAACATTTGATATAATTTCTTTATGGTAGAAAGAAAAAAATACTAATTTCCAAACTCGATGACAATGGTGCAAGATCAAAATGGTACATGACTTGTTTATGAAATTGGCACTCTACCATGACCACATATGAGATTAAATTATCTAAGTGATATATTTTCCTTTGTTTCTTTCTTCTATGATCTTGGTCATAAATTTCACTCTCCACTCTTGTCGCTTTGCATGAATCAAAAGATAGCAACATTCAAAGAAATCTTCATTTCTTCTCTGCACTTCACTACTATATATTCATTCAATGTTTTGAATATCTTGAACCACAAGCAACATATCACATGATCAACAATGTGTTCTTTTGAATGATCTATGCTTTCATATTCAATGTGATTTCCTACAACTTCTTATGAATGATTTGTTTGTTGACCCCAAAAATATGTAACAAAGCCCTTAATTTCCAAACATTCCTCAAAATATTTGTTAAGATGATTTGAAAGGTTTTCCAAAATCATGTCATCTCCTGCGTTTTAGTATTTGGAAGTTTCAAATTCTGGGAGTTGTAGAAGAATTCTTTCATTTACAAATCATGCATGAACTAATACACATACCAAAATAGATAAATTTTGACTTCATACATAGAGAATCATAATCAAAAAATGATGATTTGATATTAGGATAGCAAGTACAACCCGATCCATTTGAATGAGTGTCATCATTGAAGAATATAACCTAATATAAATCATAAAAGGTATGTATATCTTGTGGGAATGATTTTGAACATTAGAACACGATCTAGGTAAGGTGGCGCATGAAGAACTATCATTACTCCCGACGCTGCAAGAATAACACTATTCTTGTAGTGCCCTTTCCATTTTGAAAAAAAATGAAAATTCAAACGAGAAAAGGACAAGTGATGTGAAATAAAATTTTCATATCAAATCCTAATCTTTAAAAACCTAAAAATCATTTAAAATGTGCATAAAAGATTGAAAAATAAGCTTCCAAGCTAAGAGGGAAAAACAAAGCTTAACAAAAAATCATGGAAAATGGGTAAAATAGGGACTAAGGACACCTAATCAGTCAAAAACAAGGTTAAGGACTAACACTGGCTCCTTCTAGGGATAAAGTTTCATGGTGAAGCTTTAAGAACTTGCTAACCAATGCCTTCACATCCCTCATCATCATCAACTTTTACTCTAATAATTTCATTGTCCAGCCATTCTTTTACGAAGCGCCTTTTGGCACAGCCTGTGGTCACCGCCAGTGGTCACATGAAGGGAAGAAGCTAGTGGTGCTAAGCTCCATATCAGAGTCTCGGCGATCGCAACTTGGAGTATTGAGATCCTTCATCATAGGAATCACGATATCTGAGATCGCAATGAGATCTGGACCATCAAATCATTAGAGATCTCGACCGTTGATCATGCTTGATGAAGTTCATAAGTTTGCGAAATACGAAATGCCTTTTGGCACAGCCTATGGTCAGTGCCGATGGTCACGTGAGGGGAAGAAACTAGCAGTGCTAAGCTCCATCTCAGAGTCTCGACGATCACAACTTGGAGTGTCGAGACCCTTCATCACAGGAATGTCGAAATGCGAAATCACGAAATTCAAATTCTATTTAGCGCTCGGTCACAGCTAGTGGGCATATGAGATAAATGCAAAATCATGTGGATTTAATCCAATGGTGTTGGTTAATTGGAAACTTGATCAAAGGGTTATTGTTTCACCTCACAGGTAATCGATCAGTTACGATTTAGTTAGTAGAACTGAATCATGGTTCTTGGATGGTTGGTGATTCAGTTGCTAAGGCGTTTTTGCCCAAGAAAATTCGAGGTGTAACTGAAGAGGAGGTGAATAAATGAAACACACTGTGACTATGCACGTGCAGCTATGGGGGGTGAAAAATGAATTGAACTATATAAAGGTAAAATTACAGTATGCGCAGTGTAAATAAAACTCAGTGATGACGAACAAAAGTGGAATATAACATAATAGGTTAAGACAACAAAATGTGCACATATCAAAGATGCATATCTGTGAGAAGAAGATAAATCTGAGGTGTGCATGCTGAAACATAGGAGAAGATTAGAAAGTTGAAGAGGATGCAAGAAGGAAGACACTGATGTAGGCAGAGAAGAGTGGCATAGAAGAACAGTGATAAGCCTGGTAAGAAAATGAAAACTATTGAATCACTGTAATAAATTCACAAAAAATAATGTTTTATATTTCAGGGTGGTCGGGAGGTGCTAGGGAGGACTATTGTCCTCAGAGGTTCAAGTGGGTGCTTGAACATAGGGAGTTGTAGCTTCCATTTGGTTGCATCTAGAGAAACTAGAGTGGCAGGGTGGTGCAAGGGAGAACATTGGTTCTCTGATATACAGATCGGTGCCTGTGTAATTGGAAGTTGGTGCTTCCATCCAGTTGGTGTTGGAACTCTTAGGAAGTTGGTGCTTCCATCCAATTGGTGTTGGAACTCTTAGGGAGTTGGTGCTAGAGAAACCAAAGAGTTGGTGCTCTCAACAAGTTGGAGCTTGTAAAACAGAGGTAGTAGCCTCACTTTGAGTTGGTGCTCAAACATAGATGATGTACAGAACTTAAAAGACTGCTTATCATTTCGAAGAAGAAGTGGTTTTCTCCCTTTATGGGTTTCCTTGTGAAAAATCTGTCTCTGTGTATATCTTATGTGTTATTGATGTTCATTGTTTATGTTGTTCACATGATGTATAATATTTATGGTCACTTGATGAAAGATTAAAAATGGTTTAATAGACTTAAAATTGTTTAAGCATAGTAACAACTGATTCACCCCCCACCCTCTCAGTTGTCTTAGTAATTTCAACAATAGTCTTTCCATTGGGCTATAGTGTCCTTATTCTTACATATTGAAAACTTGAAACTACTCTCATACTGTAAATTGATCTTCAAATTGAAACCAACATGCTCAAAAATAAAACTTATTTATGTACAAATCCTACACAACTAACCAATAAGTTCCTTGATCAGGTCACATAAAACTTCCAATGCATCCATGAAAGCATTTGACTGACAAGATGGTCTTCTTCCTTGCAAGTAAATAAGAAAATGTAGAAAAGTTGAGATGTTTGCAGTAAAAAATGAATGGGTAGCCCATACATACAGCTGCAATTTGCTTTAATTGCAAATGATGAAAAATTTTGAACCTTTGGAAACACTGACTCCATGTAGACGACTACTGGATCATATATAATATGACAAAATTCTAGCTAATGAAACAACCCAAACTGCTCCCATGCAATTTATGTTGTATTTGTGAGACCATAATCCAGTTGATTTCCTTGAAACAACACATGAACATCACTTGTTTTATGACAGTGAACAACAACATGGTGGATAGGCTGATTTCCTTCATCTATTTCTCCAACATCATATTCATACTCATAAACAACGGGCTCACTATTGCACAGGTTAATGAATGCTGATGTGAAATTCTACTCTTCTCCATTTTCATATTCATCATTTACAGGTTGACTATAAAAAATTCCTGAATTTTTAAATTCACAAAATTTTGTTTCATTATGCTCTTCAAAGAAAGAACACAAATGAACAACCTGGTCTTTTGGAACAAAAAATTTCATTATGTCAATCCAATAAATTTGTTTTCATACAATCCATGACACTATCATCAACAACATCTTGAAAAACTTCTCCTTGAAAATAAGAATGAGAGAAAGTTTCATGAATGATCAAATCTTCTTCATCATGATAGAATGGAGACTTTTGATTGATTTCAACTGGCAATTATAAAACAAAATTGTTCACCATCAATATAATCTTCAATAATTTCTTCTTTAAAATACTCTGCTTCACAAATATTTCCAGTAGCAAACTCTTCATGAAGATACCCATTCGAATGGCCATCAAAACTGCTTGGAGAATTATGAGAACATTCCAAAATATCTTCACTGATCTCATCACTAAAGACCTGCTGAAATTTTTTGCTAAGAGGTTTAAATTACTCACAATAATCATTCAAGAGGCATTCAGCAGGATAAATCCTCTTACAAAATGAATCAAAAGCATCATGGAAATCATTTAATGATAAAAAACTGAAAACAGGAAGAGATCGATATCATTGTCTTGCCTCTCCTTCCAAGGAGTACATAAACATTTCCAGAAATACATCTTCATGATGAATATCAAGTTGGTCCATGTATTGATGAAAACCAATCAAGTGTTGTGTAGGATTATCATGATCATCTCCTCTGAAACTTGGAAGGTAGTCTCCCCATTCATGCATAGTAGGTACAACATTTGGAAAACCATGAATACCGAAGAAATCAAATGGAGAAAACCTACGAGACAAAATGGCTTCCATGGCCTTTGACATCTCAGATCAATGGAGTTGCCAATGGATTCCTCCTTCATGGAGTTTCCAGGTGAATGATACAGCCAGAAAAAGTGTCCAACTCTTGTTAACCATCAATATATAGAATTGATCGTTGTCGTTCTCCCATGGATAAATTCTTCGTTCCTCCGTCCCCGACAACGACGCCAAAATATGTTAGTCCCTAAAGTTTCACTTGACTGTGAGAGGGAAATCTAGGGCATCATAAAGTTATTGCAATGGTATTTTTTAAAGGGTTTTGAAATAGATTTTTATAAAATGGTTGAAATCTAGTTCAAGGATTCAAATAGACCTATAACTCAAATGTAAAAGAAAGAAAACATCCCACTGATTTAGTAAATGGTAGTCACCTTAATAGATCATAAAATAATGTAAATAAAGAAGGGAATATATGAGAGTATCTAGTTTTTCAACTCCATATGGATTTCTTATTTCAAAATATCATTGAGAAACAAGAACATGTACTTGAAGAAAATCTTGATAATAAACAAAAACAACAAATTTTTCACTGTGTTACTTAAAATCAAGAAATCAAATGCATTGGAACAGAATAAATGACTTCAAGTAAGAAAAGAAATAAAATAAGATATGAAAGAGCATCTGACCATCAACATAAATTTTCCATTTAGTATCAATATGGAATATAAACTGTCTTATGGTGTATTTTTACAAAAAGGTCCTTGAATGCCCAACTAATCAACCCCTAACTTCTCCTTCTACACTATTTATATAGAAATAATACATATTTATCAAGATCCAAAAGAAACGGATATGAAAAACTCCTCATCTATATTTAGTTTCTTGTTTCAAATAATCAAGGATAAGATCCGATCTGATATCCAAATCAAATTGATGAAGTGGCAAGTCAATTGTTGCCCATGGGATTTTTTTGGAAGATAAATATGGAAAATTCCTGAAAAATAGGGTCCAGAAATATCTTCATATCTCCCAAACTGTGATAGTTGTGTAAATACCAAGATATTTTTTGTGAAGGGTCCCGTTCCCAACAAAAAATTCTTTTTGTTTCCAAAAATTCATCTCCAACTGTTCTGCAAACTTGCCCAAAATTAGTGACTAAAACATGAAATTATTTCTTGTGAAAGCTCTGAAAAATAGGCCTCAAAGTTATATCGGAATCTATTAAACTATGATATATGAGTAACAATTGAGAGACATTTTTATGAAGAGGATCGTTCCCAACAAAAACCTATTTTGGTTTCAAATAATTCATCTCCATAGTTTCAGAAACTACTCTTGAATATGAAGACTGAATAGGGAAAAAAACTGAGTATTCCTGTATTGATTTGTGTCTTTCTTCTTTTGATCTTTTCTTTGTGTTTTCCTTTTTTTCTTATAGTAGACTTATTATTTGAATCTAGTGTACTCTCATTTTGAAGGTGCTTGGAATATTCAGGTTCCTCTTTTGGGAACAAAAAATCTTCCTTTAATTGAGTCTCTACTTTACATATTTTTCAGAAATTTTGATATGAGAAGTTTGAATGTCATGCTTCCTTGACACAAAACACTCTTATGGTTCTCTTGAACCACACCTTGAAATGTTTGAAATAGGTCTACTCCTTTGCATCATGTTATCTTTCCCAGCCATGGAGTCAACATCCATGGGGATTGATAGTTCTGATTTCATACCACTTTTAGAAAAAATCACATCACATGACCATATGTTATTGTTGTGGGGTATTATACCCTACGGACTAGCAAGCTAGGGTTTTAAACTTACATGTAGATCATGACCCTTCATAATATACTTTCAACCTTCTACCCGAATCTGAAACCCTTTTTCTCAGGCAAACACGAGAAGAATCAACTAACCTTTTCACCGACGGTTGAAGTAGATCCTCCATTGAGCTTTTATCCCCTTGCTGTTGTTGCTCCTTCCAAAAAGATTTCTGGCAATCAAGACAAAACTATGCATGCATGCTACTAATCTACTAGAGGGTTAGGGATTAAACATAAATCAAATAACATAGATAAGACTCATGTATTCGGGATGGGAAAAGTATCTTTTTCATTAATCTCAATATGAACCAACTTACAATGATTTTGAGACCGGCCACCGTTCCTCGATCCTGATCATGGGCTCCTCCTCTTCTTTGTCCTCCAACTGCTTTGCTTGAATTCTCCTAAAGCTTGAGGAAAGGCTAAAGGGTTGGGACAATAATGGACTTGGCTATTTTGGCAGAGTTTCTTTGCTATGATTTTTCCTCCTTGAATAGTACCCCTACCCCTCCTTTTATAGGCTAGAAGGAGCTAGGGTTTTTGGCGAACTCTCGGCCATGCATGGATGGGAGTTCCAGTTAACTGACAAAAAGATCTTCGTCCCGGCGGAACCTTTCCTGATTTTTTGCTTTGTTAGGTAAACGCGGGTTGTAGTGGGCTAGCCCGCGGTCATCTGCGTGCAGTAGAAGGCCATCAAACGGTCCAACGCACCCAGTGAGAGGTTAGGGCGCGGGTTGCTTGATTTAAGTGGTTTTTTTGAGGTTTTGTTCAGCATGGCTTTGGCTAGGAAGAGGCATGAGTTGGCCTGATGCCAGGTAAACCTGTGTGGTGCATTTTAGGG
>ML787910.1:148196-232102 GCA_009831015.1 Picea engelmannii | reverse complement strand
CTGTGTTAGAGGGGGGTCCTGAATAACTTTCTGTAACTGGACTTCTACACTCCCTATTGACAGACTCCAATGTTTGGTTTGGGTGGCCTTGGAGAATTTACTCTCCAACCTATTCCAAGGCCCTATTCCTGAGCTAGTGTATGAACCCTACAAACATAAAAGTCTACTTGATTTTATTTAGCATTGATTTTAATGGGCTTCTTTAAGTCACAAGGTGCGAAAGTGAAACTGATGATGTGTAAAAAGACTCAAATCAAGATGAACAAAAATGCTTGGAAACAAAAACTCTTACTAAAATGCAAAACCAACAACTTTTCAATGAAAGACTTCTTTTCTTTTTCAAATTTACTAAGATTTCATGCAGTAAATATGAAGGAATTTCACTCAGATCTGCGAGCTACTTATACTTGACATGCACTACAAAAACTTATGCAAAACGACTTCTTTCCTAGCTACTGATGCAACAACACAATCTTCAAACCAAGAAGAAAATGAAACAAGGAATTGTTTTTTATTTCATTGTAAAATAACACAACAAGGAAAAATGATGACAAGAACAAAACCAAGAGAATAAAAAGAAAACTCTGGCTTAAAGCGCAGATCGCAAACAGAATCAGAGCACAAAAAATGCAACAAAGCAATCTCAACAGCACCAATTCTAACACTTGCCTAAAAACCATAAAACAAATATTTTTTCTCTTTTGTCTTTTCTATCAAAACATCAACTAACAACACAAGCTAAGGATAAGATACCCTAAATTGCTGACTGTGTCCCCCTAGACTCCAAACCCTGAAAGGAGCACTTCTCACCATAGGAGGGGATGACTGCCTCACCCAGGCTGAAAGGCAACCAAACAGACCCGCGACTGTCACCAAGACAGAGTGCGGTCAACCGCGTGATGAGCTATAACAGCCCGTGGGTATCCACGCTCAAAACTAAAGTAGCACGCGGGTAGGTATAAAATCTGAGAAAAAATCAAACATAGGCAGCCCAGACCTGAAAAAGGCCTCTGGTATTGACAACCAGGGTCTCTGAAAGGCTTGGATGCTTCCACTTCGACAGAAAAGAAAAATTCGCAAAAAAGAAAACAAATGCAAAGAACAGTCAAAACAATAAGGCAGACTAAAAGCAAGACAGTAAACCAATCAAGACCCAGACAGGATCCAGAAAGCCCCCTGAGAAGGTAAACTTCTGACAGAGAAGAGGAGACTGCCTCTTAAGCTTCCTGGGCTCTACACGCTACTGAAACCACCACAGCAAGCGGTCAACCGCGGGCTGTATAAGGCTAGGGTGCGGGTTACCTGTGGGCAGGGCTTCTGCAGGCCGCGGGTACCTCTGTGTGTTCCGAGAATAAATGTCAAGCGTCAGTCAAGGAAAACTGGTATTGATAACCAGGTTCCCTGCTAGCATTGACCTAACAGGCAACAAAATAAACAAAGAAACAGAAAATGAACTTCTTTAAACTACCCAAAAAATCTTTACCCAAATCCGGAAACCCTAAGAGTAAAAAATCCCCAGTGGAGTCGCCAATTCTGTTGTGGGGTATTCTACCCTATGGACTAGCAAGATAGGGTTTTAAACTTACATGCAGATCATGACCCTTCATAAGCTACTTTTAACCTTCTACCCGAATCTGAAACCCTTTTTCTCAGGCAAACACGAGAAGAATCAACTAACCTTTTCACCGACGGTTGAAGTAGATCCTCCGTTGAGCTTTTATCCCCTTGCTGCTGCCGCTCCTTCCAAAAATCTTTTTGGCAATCAAGACAAAACTATGCATGCATGCTACTGATCTACTAGAGGGTTAGGGATTAAACATAAATCAAATAACATAGATAAGACTCATGTATTCGGGACGGGAAAAGTATCTTTTTCATTAATCTCAATATGAACCAACTTACAATGATTTTGAGAACGACCACCGTTCCTCGATCCTGATCCTAGGCTCCTCCTCTTCTTTGTCCTCCAACTGCTTTGCTTGAATTCTCCTAAAGCTTGAGGAAAGGCTAAAGGGTTGGGACAATAATGGACTTGGCTATTTTGGCAGAGTTTCTTTGCTATGATTTTTCCTCCTTGAATAGTACCCCTACCCCTCCTTTTATAGGCTAGAAGGAGCTAGGGTTTTTGGCGAACTCTCGGCCATGCATGGCTGGGAGTTCCAGTTAACTGACAAAAAGCTCTTCGTCCCGGTGGAACCTTTCCTGATTTTTTTCTTTGTTAGGTAAACGCGGGCTGTAGTGGGCTAGCCCACGGTCACCCGCGTGCAGTAGAAGGCCAGCAAGTGGTCCAACGCGCCCAGTGAGAGGTTAGGGCGCGGGTTGCATGATTTAAGTGGTTTTTTTGAGGTTTTGTTCAGCATGGCTTTGGCTAGGAAGAGGCATGAGTTGGCCTGATGCCAGGTAAACCTGTGTGGTGCATTTTAGGGTTATAAAAGTTATCATCCTAGTTGACTCCCAACATGTAAGGTTCATGGAAGAGCTTCCTCAAGGGCCAAAAATGTTTTACAAAGTACTCAATAGGAAAATTTCTCTGTCTCTTATGATTAATAACTTTTCCAGTATGCCTTGAAAGAGAAGTCAAGAACATTTGTGGACCAACAACAACATTTTGAAAGACATATGGGGAAATGCATTCCATTTCGTTGTTATTGTCAAAATGCTTTGTACAATCCAACAACTTCTCCATATCATTCATCAAACCTTTCAATGATTTAAGTAGATACCCAAAGTTAACATTTGATATAATTTCTTTATGGTAGAAAGAAAAAAATACTAATTTCCAAACTCGATGACAGTGGTGCAAGATCAAAATGGTAAATGACTTATTGATGAAATTGGCACTATGCCATGACCACATCTGTTATTAAATGATCTAAGTGATATATTTTCCTTTGTTTCTCTCTGCTATGATCTTGGTCATAATTTTCACTCTCCACTCTTGTTTCTTTGCATGAATCAAAAGATAGCAACATTCAAAGAAATCTTCATTTCTTCTCTGCACTTCACTACTATATATTCCTTCAATGTTTTCAATATCTTGAACCACATGAAACGTATCACATGATCAACAGTGTTTTCTTTTGAATGATCTATGATTTCATATGAAATGTGATTTCCTACAGCTTCTTATGAATGATTTGTTTGTTGACCCCAAAAATCTATAACCAAACCCTTAATTTCCAAACATTCCTCAAAATTTTTGTTCAGATGATTTGAAAGGTTTTCCAAAATCATGTCATCTCATGCGTTTTAGTATTTGGAAGCTGTCAAAGTCTGGGAGCTATAGAAGGCTTCTTTCATCTGCAAAGCATGCATGGACTCATACACATACCAAAATAGATGAATTGTGAATTCATACATATAGAATCATAATCAGGAAACTATGATTTGATATTAGGCTAGCAAGTACAACCTGATCCCTTTGAATGAGTGTCATCATTGAAGAGTATAAGTTGATATAAATCATAAAACGTATGTAGGTCTTCTGGGAAGGATTTTGAAAGTTAGAACACGAACTGGGTAAGGTGGCGCATGCAGAACTATCATTACTTCCGACGCTGCAAGAATAACACTATTGTTTTAGTGCCCTTTCCATTTTGACAAAATTTGAAAATTCAAACGAGGAAAGGACAAGTGATGTGAAAGAAAATTTTCATATAAAATCCTAATCTTTAAAAACCTCAAAATCATTTAAAATGTGCATAAAATATTGAAAAATAAGCTTCAAATCCAAGAGGGAAAAACAAATCTTAACAAAAAATAATGGAAAATGGGTATAACAGGGACTAAGGACACCAATCAGTCAAAAACAAGGTTATGGACTAACATAAGGGAAGAATTTTTTGGGTCATTTTGTAGATTTAGAAAAAGAAAAGAGAAAGGTGGAAGCACACTTCAATTCTAGATATGAAACTTTATGAGCATAATTTTGCAAAAAAACTTGGATATTTGAATTCCTCTAAGAAAAATACCCAATTTTAGAAAACAAATCAGTTGAAATGGAGTCTAAGAAGTGAATTTATTAGCATTTTAAATTTGACAGTTTTTAAGGGTTTTTTCTGGAAAAAGATGCACAATTCACATAGTAATATACAGATCTATTTTGGGGGTTTTCATAGAAAGATGTCTTTTACATGAAATCTTGATGGCCACAGTATTGAAGAAGTCATAAAAAATAGGAAGTCATTCAATAAAGAGAATTGGAAAGTGATGATAAATTTGAGTTTACAAAGTGATGCAACCATTTGGTGGAATTAGTTTAACTATAGCAAAATGATGGCACTCTCCGATGAAGAATTTGAAAACGTATTTTTAGAAAAATGGTCTCATTCTTAGAGTAAGGAAATAAGCAAGGGTTTATTTTCATGTGGCAATTCTATATTATTGGTTCATGGATGTATTCATAAAGAAAATATCATTGTTTCTATTAAACGTAGTTTCCTGCATAATTTTATCAATGTTTAGTTGGCTAATAGATTGCAAGTTCCTACAAAGAATGATGAAAGAACACGGGTTAAGGGAAAAAATGTTCACATTTTTAAATATTTGAAGATCGCCATGGACACATATGTGTTGCATTCAAATTTGTTTTCTATGGATATTGGTGAAGTGGATATGTTTTTGGGATATCCTTGGATAGAGTTAATGGGTACCATTAATATTAATGTGCAAAATAAGTATGTGAAGTTGTGGTACAAGAAGAAGAAAATCTCCTTGCAGGATGTGTCTCTTAGTAAGAAAGATGGGCCCATGGTGGCCAACAAAGAAGTTACTGTAGAGTCTGAAGTTGAATCATAGGTAGATTATACTGAAGGAGATGAAGAAAATCCACAAGAAGGACACAATAATGAAGCCAAGGAGGTCATTAATGACTCAAAGGCACAATGTGTTACAAATTTGAAGAAAAAAGAAAAGATTCCTACAGTTGTTGTATATCGACATCCACATCATATAGAGAAACAATAGTCATCAAGGAAATGGCATGATATTCAACACATTTATGCACCGGCGGGGCACCATAAAGGAAACCTATCAAGAGGTAAATGGAGGAATACCAAAACTACAGGAAGACATCTAGCTAGCGAAACAATCCCATGGATAAACAGGCACATGCAGATCAAAATTAGGGTGGCAAGGTAGTAGTTGGACATCATGTTTGTCTTCCATTAGGATAGATGGATGGTAGTACTTGGTATCAATTGGCTACATTGCTCAGTCGATCATATTGTATGGTTTCTTCTCGTTTTTTGAGGATGAAACATGTGAAGGGGGATGGAATGTAGTATGCCTAAGGAGTTAATATGGGGTACCTATGGAGGTATAGAATGGGAATGTTGTTATGTATATTCAATGTAAGGTGGAATAGGTCCACTATATTATTAAATAAGACCCATTATGGTAGTTAAATGTAATAAATGTGAGAAGGTTGTCTAGAAGGTTCCTAGTAGATATAGAGAGATATATAAAGAAGTGTAAGAAATGCATTAAAGAATAGTGAAGAATATTGTGAATGTATAAAGAAGCGTTTGAGGAGTGTTATCCTTCCTTAAGGATTAATATGTGGTGTTACCCTACCTGAAGGGTTTTGTCTACATTCTTTTGTTGAGTATTTCGGTGAATGGTTTGGTTTATTCTTGTTGATATTGTGGGTTTATTTTGAGATTAAGGGTTATTTCTAAAGTATATTTGTAGATATATTCAGGTACATAACATTGTTAAACTAAAATAATTGGTGCACCATGTCTACCAGAGAACCGACATGTTATCTATTGGTGAGGTTGTCTTTATGACAGTGGTGCGTTTGTTGGATTGATGGGCATCGTTAAGTTAAAATTCATTATCACAGTTGAAGCATTGCTATGTGTTACTATTAATGCATCGATATCTTCGTGAAAGTGGAGCACCAAATTTTTGTACCTCAGTGCATTGTAAAGGATATAGCTCTGGGAACAATGTGTCCAAGGAGATTCCCTGCTATGATAATTCAGGAAATATATGTTTCAATGGATTTATTTATACAACATCGTGTTTTAAATTAAAATGTTTATACTGCTATGGTTAATTGTATAAATCATTATGTTATAAGTGTCATTAGTTAAGTGAAGTGTATTGATGCATAATGTTCAATGACACTGGTGCGATTTATTCGGTGAGTGTATTTTTTTTAATAAAGTATGGTTGCAGGTTTGAACATTGGCATGTTGGGGTGTTATTTTTCGGGTACTCCCCAATGTCATTGGTTAAAATTGGTGCATGGTTGGGTTAAATTTTAAATATCATTGATCTAGTGATTTTTTTAGTGAAGTTAAATGTATCGCTAAAGGTAGAATACCATTGTGTGTTGGTTTTAGGGCATTATGAAGGACACACCACATTTATTTTTAATTATTTATTGTGGTGCACTTTGTTTAATGACACCAGTGTAGACATATATGAGATGCATCGATGATGATTCTCAATGTGAATTTAACACAATATGAATTTCCTCAGGGAGATCTGAACCATTCAAATGCAGTGTGCGAAATTGAAAAAAAAAATGAAAAAATGCCAAAATTCAAGCTAAATTCTAATTTTGATTGGATGAAAATCCAAATAAGAAGGTACTAAATAATTTAGCTAGTCTCTTTTGTCCCAAGGAGGCATGGTTGAACCACTTAGAGGAAATGAAAATTCATGGTAATTTAAAAAAATTGGAAATATGTTAAGTGCACCAACAGAGCTATCCAATTCGGTGTAGAGCACTTGAAACATGGCATCTTAGGAAGAAAGGTGAGAAGAGGTGCTTGCTGGAGATTTTGGAAGCATGTGATGCACTGTAAGAATTGAAATTGGTTTGGTGATTTTTTATTTATCTACCCTACCCTGGTGTTCCTAACGATAGTGAAGCACTACGGTGTGTAATGTTCAATGACATCGGTGTGATTTATTCAATGTGTTTATTTTTTTTATAAAGTATGATGGTGCATTTGAACATTGATATGTTGGGGAATTAGTTTTAGGGTATTCCCCGGTACAGTTGGTTAAACTTGGTGCATAACTATATTAAATTCTATATATCATTGAGCTAACAATGTGGTTAATGAAGTGAAATGCACAGGTGTATGCAGTATACCTAAGCAGGTAATATGTGCTACCTAGGGAGGTACCCAATGAGAATTTGGTTACATATTATTAATACAAGGTACCCAATGAGAATTTGGTTATATATTATTAATGGATGACATTCAATGTAAGGTGGAATAGTTACACTATGGTATTAATTAAGGCCCACTATGGTAGTTAGATATATCAATATGGACATAAGAAATGAGAGAAAATTTTCAAGAAGGTTACTTCTCTAGAGTGTTCTTATAGAGTATTATATAAGGAAGTAATGAGAAATGTAATAAGAATAGTGAAGTATATTGTGATTGTAACAAACAAGTATTGCTTGAGGGGTGCATTCCTTCCATAAGGAATAATATATGGTGTTACCCTACCTCAATGGTTTTGACTATTTCTAGAAATCCTTCTCACATTTATTATGTTCATATTGATATATCTAAATACTACAATGGGCCTTAATTAATACTATAGTGGACCTAGTCCACCTTAAATTGAATGGTATCCACTAATAATACATAACCACATTTCCATTGAGTACCTCCCTAGGTATCACATAGTACCTCCCTAGGTAAACTATGAAACCCATTGTGTGTTGCTTTTAGGGCATTCCGAAGGACACACCACTTTGTTTTTTAATAATTTATTGTGGTGCACTTGATTGAATGGAATCAGTGCAGACATATATAATATGAACTAGTGATGGTTCTCACTGTGAATTTAACACAGTATGCACCAATTCAGGATGAGTCGAACCATTTAGGCGCATCATGAAAAATTGAAAACAAATTGGAAAAAATGAAAAATCTCAAGATAAATTGTAATTTTGATTGGATGATTAAAATGAAAATAGGAAGGTAATAAATAATTTACTTGGTCTCTTATGTTCCAAGGAGATGTGGTTTCACCATTGAGATGAAATGAAAATTCATGGTAATTTCCAAAATTTGGAAATGCGTGGGTTCCACTGATGGAGCTATCTAAGTCAATGTAGACCAGTAGAAACAAAATGTATTAGTAATACAAGTGAGCATTGGTTCTTGATTGAGAGTTTGGATGCACAGGATGCACCATAACAATGAAAAACAACTTTGGTAATTTTTTTTATTTACCCTACTGCGGTGCGCCTCACGACACCTAGGCACATTGGTGCCTAATGTTCAATGACAACGGTGTGATTTATTCGATGCATGTAATTTTATTATAAAGTATGGTGGTGTTATTGGAACATGGATGCACCAGTGTGTTATTGTTCATGGATGCACCGATGCATATATACCTTAAAGGAACACTGAAAATAAATCTCTGCAAAAACCTCTAACCACCTGCCTCAGCTAACAGACTTGAAAAAAACCTCTGGTCACCTGCCTCAGCTAAAAACCTCTACTATAAAGAACTAAGGGATAAATTGTTTGGGGAGGTTCTCTAAAAACAACCACAAGTAGGTGTTCTCCTTGTAGTGTCAAAATTAAGAATGAATCATTTGGATGTTTTGTGAACTCTAATGTTTTGATTGAAAACAATATATTTTTAATTTTCTTAAAATTTTAAGCATTAAAAAAAGGAAAGAGTTAAATTCAAAGATATTTAAATCATATTGTGATATAATAATAGAATCCAAATTATAACATATAATGAGTGTGAAAATGAAGAACATGCTACATGCTAAGAATATGAGCAATAAGAAGAGTAGTCACAAGAAAAATTTAGAATATGGATGGACCATCATCTTACCTATTGATGAACCACTCTTTACTATCTATTTCACATACCTAGATGATTGTTACCCTCAAAATATAGGATCTAATACTAAGATTTTATGATTATTTTTATTTTTCCGATACGAAACCATATGTGATTTTATCTCCTTAATATCTACCTTCTAGCCACATGAATTATTTGATATTTTTGTTTTGAAAATAAGTTTCAGAAGAATACTTATTAGTACAAGTTGGTCACTTTGATCTAACAATGGATCTCGATGGGGTGTCTATAGTTCTACGAGGGTTTTTTTTCCATTCTAATGTTATGGATTAAGTTCCTACAGTATCGAGAGGATATTTTCACTTGCACAAGTGAGCTCTTAACTCTCTCTACCAAATGTTTAACTCCTTGATCCCCATTTCTTCTTGTTTCCTATAGTTTTCTTCTCAACTAACATTTTTCTCCTTAGTGTTCGGTGGTATCTATTATCTAGAAGAATTGATGGTTGGATCCTTCTCAACTATCATTTTTCGACATAGCTAGAGGATGTGCACTACGAATATAGCTTGTACTTCTATTCATCCTTTTGATCCCAAGAGGAATTTTTATCCCCTCTCCCTTGGGATAATTCATTCTAATCACATGTTGTGGAGAAATTAAAGGGTCTTGTTCCTGGAGGTGAAGGTATCGATGTTGATGATGGCGCTTAGGGTGCTTCTCCCACCTTTACTCCCCCTTGAATTTTTCTCAAGGTATCTTCTGTTTCCCCCTCTCTTCCCCCTTTCCCCTCTTCATTCTCCCCCTCTGTATTTTCTCCAACATTTGTAGGTGTTTCCAATGGTAGATATCATGTCCTTCTAAAAAAATTGTCTAAGCCATGCATTAGACTAAGGAATGACCAGGTGAAATTGGTCGTAGGAAAAGATATTTTTCGATAGGAAATTCTGTCATTGGTTGGTAAATATTTGGTCACCAGGTTCAATGGAAATACAATGGGTGTGCAAGCTCTCTCTCACTGGTTAGATCAATACTAGATTCTTGTCCTCAATGATAAGTCAAAATTCCACACTTGGTTTTCCATTGGATTTTTTAATTTTTTTTTCTGATGTAGATGCTTCCAGTCTCTTGGATAAAAATTGGTCATGGGGTCCATCAGGTCTGGTCCATCATTGGATGGTTGATTTAGACCCATATCGCACCCCAATTTTGGTTTTGAAGATTTGGGCCATTTTGTCGGGTCTACCTCTGGTGTTCTAGAACAAAGCGACACTTGAGGTTATTGACAATAATCTTGGCATATTCATGGTGCTATAACCTGATTTCTAGTCCAATTTTGATAGGATCTAAGCATGTATATTATTGTAGGTTTAACTAAGAGACGAACTTATCATAGATTTGGACATGGTTTAAGGGGATTTTAAGTGGATCCAATGGGTATATTAGTGGAAAACCTCCTTTTGTTTCTTCTCTTTCCATGAGAATGGACATATTATTGATTAGTGTACTCATTCAATTCCATATATGTTTAATCCATGTAAAATTTGGGTAAAACAATCCAACGTGACTCCTCCCATCTGAGTGGAAAAAGAAAAATGCATTCAAAATTTGGAGAAGGATTCAATAGAAGTAGCTGAAAGAAATAAGAAGGAAACATGGATCTTGGAGGATCCTTCTTCTGGTACATGTCACCCCACTTTCCCCTTTGTTGTCCATTCACTTCTTCTCTCTCCCCCTATCTGCCTTGAATCTTTGGTTCCTTCCCTCATCATGATCTTGTTGTTTTCTTCCCTTTGTCTTCCCCCATCACAGAGTCCCTTTGTCTCTCCTAGACCTAGTAAAGAGGCCTAGGAGGGATTGGTGGGGGTTTCCTCTGACCTTCCTTGTTCCTTGTCCCCACCCAAAGTAGGGTATTCTTTAAGGTCTTGAAGAAAGCATGCCTCCGATTCTTCCTCCCATGGAGGACTTTCCCTTGACCCCTCTTGATAAGTCATAGTTGGCAGAAAGTCAACTCTTTTTAAATCCTAATAAAATTTCATTATTAACATCAAGAATGAAAAAAAAAAACTATCACAAGGGCCCTTGGTGTAAATGTGTTGAACCTACATAGAATAGATCTAGCTAGCAAATGACATACACAATTTGCATAGAAAATGTGAGAAAAGATAAGCAGGAGAGAAAGAATGGAAGAATTATCATTAACCAAATGAATGAATGATAATTTACACATGATATACTCTATATAACTCAACTAATGCACACTGTAGGATAATCCAATGCACCATAGTGGTGTTCTAGAGTGATATGGACACACACCAACAATTATGGGAGTAAAATTATACCTAGTCTAGTCTCTCAAGCATTTACAAGAGTGAACTACCACCTAGTATGAGTTAACTAGTCTCTCAGACTTCAGTTAATTGAATGAAACATAGTGAAGTGAGGAGGAGATCATGGAATCATGAGTAATGTGCTATTATAGTGATGATCCCAAGGACAATGCACATTAGTTGGTGATGATCCCAAAGCTACATGGTGATAATCCCAATGTGGCATCTAGACTCCACTCAACTAATCAAACTAAAGTGTGAACTAAAGATAATATTCTCCTAGAGGAATATTCTCCCTAAACTATAGGAGACTGAATAATGACTAATAAACATAGGGAAAACCTTAGGAAAAAGAAATCGTAGGTGTGTGTGAAGTATCTCTAGCACCCCCCCTGAACATCACTATGGTGAAAATAAAGAAGGGCTCCCAGCAGCGAGGCCATGTTAGGTACCCAAATATAAAATATACACTGAAATAAATGAGGAAAGAGGGAAAAACTAATGGGAAACCCATCCTTCAAAGTACAATGTATGTAAAAAGAAAAACTGTCAGTTGCTAGGCAATTGTGTCCTTCACTCCAAGGCAACTACGTAGAGAATGGAACTTCTGCTTAGTGAAGGTCTTGGTGAAGATGTTTGTAGTGTATTTTGTTGAAGGAAAAAACTTCAGGTCAATGATCCCCTCATGTACTAGTTCCCATATGTAGTGCATGTGGATATCGATGTGCTTCGTCTATTTCCTATGAACTGGATCTCTGCAAAACTTCATATTTCTCTAGTTGTCACACCAGATGACGATCGACCGATGAAACTGAATGCCCAAATTAGTGAGAAACTTTTGTAGCCACATAGCGTGAATGGTTATGTTAACTACCCCTCTATATTGTTCCTCGTCTAAATATAGAGAAATAACAACCTTCTTCTTTCTTGATAAACAGATAGGCCTGGAACCAAGACTGAGTGAGTAACCAGATGTGGACTTACGATCAATGTTATCGTCAGTCCAGTCAGAATTAGTGAACCCGATGAGGTCCAATGTAGAGTTTTCTGCATAGTGAATCCCAAAGGTGATGGTTCCCTGTACGTATCGAAGGATATTCTTTGCATCCTTCCAATGTAGCTCATGTAGATCCTACATGAACCTAGAGAATGCTCCAACTGCATAGGAGAGGTATGGTTTGGAGTGTGTGAGATACAAAAATATCCCCACTAGTTTTCTATACAATGCACTATCAACTAGTGGAGTGTCCCCACCAGCCTAAATTTTGAATCCTGATAGGAAAGGAGTCGGGGAAGACTTGCAATCTGTCATGTGAAATATCTCAAGGAGACCTCTTGCATACTTGGCCTAAGAAAGTTTGATTCCTGATGCATCCTCACTGATCTCGAGTCCAAGGAAGAAATGTAGTGGACCCATGTCTATCATCAAGAACATGTCATGAAGTATACTCTTGATTGCAACAATCATTGAAGTCGAGAAACTGATGATCAACCAATCATCAACATACAAAATTAGGAGTATAAGTGAATCATTCGTCCTAAGCATGTAAACATTCAGGTCTGAATTACAATGTGCAAAGTTTTGTGATAGAAGGAAGGAGTCCATCTTGGTATACCATGCCCTCGAAACCTACTTGAGGCCATAAAGATACTTCTTCAGTCGACAAACCAAAGATGAATCCTGCATAAATCCTTGGGGCTACTCCATATAGATCTCCTCAGAGAGATCACTGTGAAGAAATGCATTCTTCACATCCATCTAATGGACTTCCCATCCATTGGTTGTTACGATGGGAAGTGACAAATGTATGGAATCCATATTCTCTACTGGAGTGAAGTTCTCATCATAGTCAATGCCATGCACCTGATAAAAGCCTTTGGAAACTACCCTCCCTAGATTTGTATCTGCTAACATGTCCATCCATTGCGCTCTTGGTCCTGTAGACCCATCTGCACCTAAAAAGTTTCCTTCCTTAAGGAAGGGGAACTAGATCCCAAGTCTAGTACCGAGTCCTCCTAGTATCATCTAGATCCCTAACCAAATCCCCTACATCCTAAAGAGTAGTCTTGGCCCACTTGGGCCTCGAATTTGGCTCTGCATTTGTGTCTGCATGCATTGAATCTGCATCTGACTATAATAAATCTATGTCTGGATCATATGAATCCTCTGAATCATAAATCTCATCTGAAGAAGAGTCAGCATGTGCATGCTCATCATCTCTAACAGGTGGAATAAAAAAAGTTTCTGCATGCAGCTGTTGAGGTACATGCGAGACACTTTTCTCGAATTGGACACTATGATCAATGATGAGTCGGTCCAAGGAAATATCAATGAGTCTATATCCCTTCACACCATTGGGGTATATCACTCTATGCTATATCAATCAAGTGCCTTCCTCTTCTTAGAGGGAATCCTGACCCAGGCACATGAACCAAACACACGGAAGTGGGTTACTTCTGGTTTGAGGTCGCTCCAAGCCTCGTAGGGGGTCTTATCCTTGAAATATCTATGGGGAGATGTGTTTTGGATGTAGGTTGCACAATTAAGTGCTTCAACCCATAATCTCTGTGGAATTGACTTTGCATGTAGCATGCAATATTACATCTCTTTTAGATATCTATTTTTCTTCTCAGCAACTCCATTTTCTTGTGGACTATAGGGAACCGTGTGCTGCAACTAGACCCCTACCTCATGACAAAGATTTTTTATCTCATGGTTGACATACTGGTCCAGATTATTTTTAGCACAAAATGAGAGCGGAGATATAATAAATAAATGCACATAGATATCACAAATATTCAATAATATAACATAAAAGTATTAGGGATGCAACCATAAACACATATATGTAATACATGATTTCTATTAATGAAAGAAATGTACAGAGACTGTAAAAATACAGAGTGAAAGACTCGCTAGAATGGTGGAAGATTATCTCTGAGAAGAGATGTGACAACTACTTGCATTCACAACAAGATCATTACAATGAGGCTCTGAAGGTATTTTTACAATAAACAAGAATGCAAAAAACCCTAGACATCCAAAAACCTAACCCTAGGAGATGAAGCACCAAAAGTCATGTGGGCCCCTTTTGGGTAAGTTAGTACATCAACTTCCTAGGGTCATAACTTTTGCATACGATCTTTGTTTTAGGTGTATGATAGCCCATTGGAAAGGTATCGTCAATGAGATTCATTTTAGGAGTAATATCAAATGAACTTATATATTTCAAACCTGTTTTCCCAAAAAATATCATTTAGGGCCTCAAAATGGCCCCGAAGGTTAAAAACTGCTAAAAATAGTAAATTACCAAAATTGCCAGAAAACTGTTTTGAGCCAGTTGGAAAAGGTGGGTGGCCACTGATATCCACCTGGATAAATCCTCCTTCCTTAGGAAGAAATGGTCTCCATTGCGTTGATTTCCCGGGGGAGAGAAAAAAATGTTTGTTGAATCTGAATCTTGGTGAGTGGTTTGCCTTGTTGAAGACGTCACACTGCTCAATTTGTGGAAGTTTGTCACGAACTTGTTGAGAATGAGTCTGTTCAAAAGTTCAATATACACATGAGGACAGTATGAAAAAGGAATTTGTGTGCTTTGATGCAACCTTTTCGACCTGCTTCTATTGAATAGAAGGTGCTTGGGGCGAGGTTGTAGTGGTTGCCGTGTCCTTTTGTTCTCCTTTTGAATAGATTGTGAAGAAGTTGAATTTTGTAGTATGAGATACTACCTTGCAGAACTGTTTAGGTGGAACAATAGTTGGAACTACCTCTTGTATTCTGTAGAGATGACCCCCTAGAGAAGCAATGACACTGCGGGGTCGAGACTCATAAACAACATGGCATCTCCACATATATGGATGACCCAAGATAACATCACAGACATCCAGTGGGGAAACATCACACAATACCTCATCCTTGAAGGGTTGGATGCCATATGGAAATCGACATTGTCGGCTGACATGAAGATCTTTTCCTTGGCGAAGCCACCCGATGTTGTATGGAAACAGGTTTGGTGTTGTCGACAATCCCAACTGTTTGATGACCTTTGATGAGATGAGGTTCTTCTAGCTTCTGCTATCAACAATAAAATGCAGCAGGGTCCCCTTCACCCACATATATGAATGAAAAAGGCACTCCCCCTCTTCAGGATCTGTTGATTCTTCTGGTTGAATTGTTGTGGCCATGAAAATAGCAGTGGGGTATGCATCAACGATCTCTCCTTTACTAGTATTTTCAGAATCAGATTCAGAATCAAGGTTCGACTCCTTATATTTAATATTGGCCACCCATGATTGTTTTGAGCGACATTCATCATTGTTTTTCCAGTGGATTTTGTGGAAATCACACCATTCTCCGGTGTCCTTCTTTGTCTTCCCATGACCCTTATTTTCCTATGGCTTGGACTAGTTTTTGGAAGACTATTTGTTAGGGTTATCTTTGTCATACTTTGGCTGTTGCAGATTTTCAGGCCCCAACTCCTATTTGTTCTGGTGCTTAAATTTATTCTCAATTTTAACAGCATATCGATAAGGAACATCGATTGATGAGATATCCATAAAATCCATTTCAGTTTGGATGTATCTATGTAAAGCCCCATGATATTTCAGAACCAAATGTCATTCAGAGTCTTTGATACCCATCTTGGTGTGCAAGGTATGGAAGGTATTTGTGAAATATGGAACTACTTGGCCCCTCTCTTGCCACAGTGTGGTCCATATCATGTACTGGTCCTCATAGTTTCCAACAGGGTAATACTATTCCTTTACCGCATCCACAAAAAATCCTAAGTGGGATCGACCCCATATATTCCAGACTCCTCTGTGGAACTTTGCTCCCAGTAAGTTTCCCACCAATGTTTGACATGGGGGAGAGATTTAAGGAGTGAAAAGGTGATCTTTTCCCTATCGGAAAAATTATCAACAGAGAAATAACCTTCTAACAGATTTAACCATTTTTCTAGGGCATCTGCATCTATCTGAATTTCAAATACGGGAATATCAAAATTAACCTATACCTTGAAAGGAGAGGTTCTTCCAAAGTGGTTGTTTGATGAATATGCACATGTTGCTATTTCTAGGCATTGAAGGATGTGGGGAAAATTCCCCATCATTTCGTCCCTCTATCGCGTGAGAGATTTCTCAAGCAACCAATTTATAGGATCGTCTGCTCCATCGTTTTTATTTTCTTCCTCCATGGAGGGTTTCTTGGGCATGCAAGAGAGATTTAATTCAAGAGAGAAAATATCGAGACTCAACTTTATATACTCGGACCTTGTCAAGGACATGCACTGAAAAAAACGATCAAGAGAAGCTCGCTCTGATACCACTGATACGGATTATTTTCGTCACGAAATGAGAGAGAAGATATAATAAACAAATGCACAGAGATATCGTAGATATTCAATAATATAATAAAAATGTATCATAGATGCAACCATAAACACACATATACAATAATACACAATTTCTATTAATGAAAGAAATGTACAGAGACTGTAAAAATACAGAGTGAAAGACTCGCTAAAATGGTGGCATCTTATCTCTGAGAAGAGATGTGATGGATACTCGCATTCGCAAGAAGATCATTACAATGAGGCTCTGAAGGTATTTTTACAATAAAAAGGAATGCCAAAAACCCTATACATCCAAAAACCTAACCCTAGGAGATGAAGCACCAAAAGTCATGTGGGCCACGTTTGGGTAGGTTGGTACATCAACTTCTTGGGGTCGTAACTTTTGCATACGATATTCGTTTTAGGTGTATGATAGCCCATTGGAAAGGTCTCATTGAGGAGATTCATTTTGGGCACAATATTAGAGGAAATTTCGGATTTCAAACATTGTTTCCAAAAAAACATCTTTTAGGGCCTCAAAATGGCCTCGGAAGTTAAAAACTGCTAAAAATAGTAAATTACCAAAATTGCCAGAAAATTGTTTTGAGCTAGTTGGAAAAGGTGGGTGGACACCAATATCCACCTATATCACATAATCTCCCCCGTTATCATTTCGGAGGAATTTTATTTTCTTTCCTGACTGTGTCTCAACAAGGGATTTGAAATCTTTGAGGTGTTGAAAGACCACTGATTTTTGCATGAAAAAGAAAATCCATGTGAAGCGTGATAAATCATCAACAAAAATGAGCACATAGCTTTCTTTACTGATTGATGGATGTAGAAAAGGGCCCATGAGGTCACTATGGATCATATCTAAAGGAAAGGAAGCCTTCTGAGTCTTTCCTTTGTCGAATTTCTCTTGAGGGTGTTTTCCAAGAACACATCCCTCAGAAATTCCTTTGGAGAAGTGGATGTAAGGTAGACCATCAACCATTCCCTACTTTCTAAGATTTTTCATATATCTGAAATTTTAATTCCTGAATCTTTCGTTCCATATCTTACTACTTTCATCAGCATGGGTAAGCAGTAATGCAGAATCTGGTTCAATAAATTCAAAAAATGTGTAGAGTCTAGATTGATGATTTACCTCATCGGTAAATCATGGAATTGTTTTTCATTCCATATATATCCACTGCATCAGGTGTGAATAGGAATCTTTTTCTGGCACTGGATTTTTTCATCTAATACATGGATAGAAGATTGACATAAAGTTTGGGAATGTGAAACACATTCTCGAAGCTTCTGTTTGTGAGTTCAATTCTTCCTTTATTGGTGACCTTGACTGGAGAGTTTTCCCCCATCAGAATAGGAGGAAATTTGCATATATCAAGTGAAGAATACACTTCTTTTGTGGCTTCAATGTGGTGGTATGCACCTGCATCTACGATCCAAGCATCAGGAGAGGAGTTGATTCTGATCTTCTGGATTATTCTTCTTGGCACCCTCGGGGATGAAATATCCAAGGTTGTTTTTCTGAAGTATTTGGGCCATTTTATCTATTTGATTCTACATGCATGCAGATTCTGGATGGAATCCTTTATGGAAGTAAGTGCATTTCTCCCCTTTTCTTCCCTTTCCACCTTTAGATCCAGAGGCATCTTTGATGGGTTTTGACTACCCTTACTTCTTTGGATTTTCATGTGCTTTCCTTTTGTATTTTTCTTTAGATTTATGATATTGATCACCAATACCATCTTGCAGAATAAGTGCATTCACCTTTGGGACTTTGATTTTTCCCATATTGATGAGCTTGTTTTTCTCTTGTGTCAGAGACTCGATAAACACCTCAAGAGAGGGAATCGTCTAGGTGGATCCAGAGGTGAGCCTAACTGAATGAAATGTAGATACAAACACTGACTATTCCAGACCAAGTTTGGAGAGAATGGTAAGAACCATTTGTTTCTCCTCCTTAGATTTATCAACCCCACAATCCTTGAGTTGCGACGACAAAGCCTTATATTTGGTAAAGAAATATTGGATATTGTCGAAGGTTTTTGGATCAAAAGTGAGCAATTCCACCTCGATCATGTGTCCCCTCATCTCATCCTATTTTACAAAATTACCTTCCATTATGGTCCAAGCTTGATTGGGGGTTTTATAGGAGGATATGTGAAAGAGGAGTTCAGGAGAAATGAGACTACAAATAGTTCCAAATGCTTCATCCATTTGATTTAGATACTTGGATTTTTCTATGGTTGATGTGGGGTTTTTATCTGTGTTCATATTTAACCTATATAATCCTTTGCCTCGAAGATTAATTATCATATCCTCCTTCCATGCAAATAAATTGTACGGTATAAGAATGAATTCTTTTGGAAATTCCATTTTTCCACTGTCTTCAATCTTCAGTACCTACAAAAATAATCTGGTATGTCTTTTCCCTAGAAGTACCTCAGATATAATACCATGTAAATATGTTTAACTTGCACATAATAGATCTATATATCAAATGACATACACAATTTGCAAAGAAAATATGAGAAAAGAGAAGCATGAGAGAAAGAATGGAAGAATTCTCATTAACCAAATGAATGAATGATAATTTACACATGATATACTCTGTATAAATCAACTAATGTGCACTAGAGGAGAAGAAAATATTCCATAGTGGTGGTTTATGTGATTTGGACACACACCAATAGTTATGGGAGTAAACTTCCACCTAGTCTAGTCTCTCAAGTAGTTATGGGAGTGAACTGCCACATAGTTTGAGTTAACTAGTCTCTCAGTCTTCAGTTAACTGACTAAAACAAATTGAAGTGAGGAGGATATCAAGGAATCATGAGTAATGTTCCATTCTAGTGATGATCCCAAGGACAATGTGCATTAACTGGTGATGATCCAAATGCGGCATGGTGATAATCCCAATGTGGCATCTAGACTCCATTAAATTGATCAAATTGAAGTGTGAACTGAAGATAATATTCTCCTAGAAGAATATTATCCCTAAACTTTAGGAGACTAAATAATGACTAATAAACATAGGGAAAACCTTAGGAAAAATAAATCCTAGGTGTGTGTGAAGTATCTCCAACACTTGGCACGAGGAATTCCCTTAAGAAACCTTCCCAAGGATCATTTTATCCTTCAATGGAAGAGGGGTAGGGGGCACCCCTAAAAATCTATTCATTCAGTGGATCATTCAAAGCCACAAACATGAAGTAATCCTACTTTAGGAAACCAAGTGCGAAGGATCCAAAGCTAGGGATATTCTCAAAAAATGAATAAAAAATTGGTCATTTTGCACTATAGATGTTGAAGGTCAATATGGTGGGATTCTAACTGACTGGAGTCCTTCTTGTAAAGCAATTTCTTCATCATCTTTATTCTCAACAATCTTTATTGAATTGGAGTTCAAAAAACTGGTAGATCCCTTGACCATAATTAATAACTATGGGCATTATGTCAATCAAATCCCATTTTGGGAGAATTTGGCCAGGTTAGGTGCTCTTAGTGACCCCTTGTCCTTGATTGGGGAGGATTTCAAATTTACCCTAAATCTAAGAGAAGTATGGGGTATTAACTCTATAAGGGAAGCCCAAAGTGGATTATTTTCTTCCTTTTTGGATGAACATCACTTGATCATTCTAGAATCACTGGAATTGGCCCCCACATGGAGTAACTTTAGAGTCGATGAAGGGATATCTCTAAGAGATTGGATCATTTTTTATTATCCAAAAAAATGTTTAATTGTCCATTAACCATAAAAACATGGGTGTATTTAGGTGGAATCTCAGACTACTCACCTATATTATTTCAACTGATCTTAGGTGAAGATTCCCTTCCCTTACCCTTCAAATTCAACTCTGCTTGGTTACAAGAAGAATACTATATATAGATTATTTTTTCCTCTTGAGTGCCAATGCTTTCTAGGAAATGTAAATTAGCTAGCTAAAATATGTTGAGTCGAAAATCACAAAGATATATGAGGAATGTCATTTGGGTCGATGGACGGTGAAACAACTCACACAACTTTGAGAATGAAAAATTGTTCATCACTCTTTCCTAAATAATGAAGAGAAAACATGTAAGATCAAAAGTCCGACGATGTGGATAAAAGAAGGAGACAACAATACAATTTGTTTTCACAACTATGCAAAATTTTTGAAGAATTTCTGTTGAATGATGTAATTTCTCCCGCCTTACTTGTTTGACTAAAAAAAATATATAGGTAGGCATATTAATTGCATAGATAAGATAGGTGAAGCTGCATTTATTAGGTAGGATAAGGATGGATAATTCTAGAGAAATATCTCATCTCATGTATTTTGATTTCAGTTTTCTATGTGAATGTGAAAGAAAAAGATCAAGAGATCCATTGTTGTGTGTGTTGATACATTTTTTTGTAAATTCTTACATCTTATTGAACATGAACATGGTATCAGAGCATGAGTAATACTCTTTGAATATTGGAGAGAAATTTTCAAGATATTACAAATAAATTTGAAGCTTGATCAACCCACAACAAGAGGATGGGTGTTTCAAGGCATTCTGGTGAACATTTAGAGGAAAAACCCTTCAAAAAATCACATTTTTGTGGTCGATCGCCCCCTTCCTGTGTACATAGAGCAACTAGGATAAGTTGGTCTCCCCCATAGAGTGGACAATTTTCCAAAGCCCCACACTTCAGAAATTTAATTTTCTTCAACCGGTCGCCCTGAGGGTCTGGACAGGAAGCGACTAGGATGATTTTAGCTCTGGGTTTAGTCTATTTTGATAGAGGAAAATCTATTTCATTCGATATCTAAGACATAAATGAGAAATATTCCTTATAAAGGGGATTCATAATGTCTAGCAACAATCCAACATTCACACAATGTCCAATTTTAACATGTAAAAATTATGATGTTTGGTATATTAAAATGAAAATTTTTCTCCAGTTTGAAGATTGTTGGGAAGCATTAGTTAATGGGTTCAAGGAACCATATCTGATGGATCTACAAGTAATGATGAACATGCAAAGAAATGCACTTGGATAACTGAGGAAGAAGAATAACAAAGCCATGTGGCTCATTCAACAAGGGTAAGAGGAATACATTTTACCCAAAGTCACAACAACAAATCATGCCAAACATGCATGGGATATTCTCAAAATCACCTATCAAGGCACAAACAAAGTAAAAAATGCAAAGTTGCAGACTCTCAGGAAGAGTTTTTAGACTCTACAAATGAAGGATTATGATTATGTGGATCATTTCATGACCCACGTCACGAGCATTGTGAATTAGTTGTGCACGCATGAAGAAGACATTCGAGAGAATAAATTAGTTGAGGAGTTACTTCATATCTGTAATGATCCCAAGCCAATTGTTTTCACTTGGAACCACTAACTAACCACTGATTTGATTATTGTTTGTTGTGTATGCAGGTTGGCCATGAATATTTCGGCCTTAGGGTTTGTTCCAGTTATTTAGATAGTGTTCATACAAGATCTATCCAATACATGAAAGATCACAACAATACTCAAGATATGGAAAACAAAATCATAGATCTGAACTTTATTATAAAAAGCATGAACCTGATACAAGATAGAGCAGATATGGAATAGTCCTTAGATGGATACAATAGATAATAGATATGAGCTGCTACAAAATGCTCCCAATAATACAAAAGATTCCTCCAAAGGCTGAACACAATCTAAAGACCCAAGGTGCCAACAATAAGTGAATGCCCAACCTCCCCTGGGCTGCTGGTACGTCCTGTTGGCTGAAAGGGACCAATATTTCAGCCCAGCTGAAGGAGATGCTCACATCATGCCAAAATCCACCAAAATGTAGATCGGGACCAAGGAAACCCCTCTCGAAATTCTGAAGCTCAAATACTCAATCCTCCTCCACCAATGGCTGAAACCCTAATGCAGTCTGCACCCTCCTCAAGCCCTAAATAGCTCAATAAGTCGTTTTGAATGAAGGACACCTCCAAAACCTATGAAAATATCTATAATGGTAGATCAGGTTATGGAAACCCCTTAGGAGAAGTTTCAGGTCCATATTCTAGGTAGAACTCCCTAGATCTGAGAAATACTGAATCATAAGACGTCCTCCTTGCCTCAAGGCCATCCCAATCTGTAATTGAAGATTTGATGGTGATAAATCTTCAAGAAATCCTCCAAAATGATGGTCAAGGACCTACAAATAGAACCCAAGTGCCGGAATACCCCCAATCTCTCCTGATTGGTTGGATTGAACTCTTCTTCAAGATATGGTGTGCCCCTGCTGGAAATTCCTGAACAATACAGCCCATCTACTCTCCTGAATCGATAGGTGGATCTGTGATGAGTGTAGAATGGTGTGGGTGGAGTATTTCATCTCCGAGACGAAGCTTGGAACAAGGTGAGTGTGTCTTTCACCACTGAGTTTCTCACAAGGGTTTGTGAGAGCAAAACCCTCAAATTGTATGCTCAAGAGCAATAACAAGCAAATACCAAAATCCAGAATGCCTAAGAAGTGCACCCTAGCCTTATCTTTATACTTTTTCTTCTATTTTCCTATTGAGTTAACTTAACTCCTAGAGTTAACACTAAATCCAACTCCATCTCTTCTATTTCTTCATTGAGTTATCTTTTAACTCTTTTTTCACCTTTTTATCATGTCAACTTAAGAATATAACCTTAATGTGGTTGACCCTTCCCCTTAGTGTGAGACTATGGCCTAGTGGGGACACCTAAACCACTATGTCTTCCAAACCTCTTCATCAAGAGGTGGGGGACATTACAGTCTCCCCTGCTTGAAATTGCTTGTCCTTAAGTAATTCCAAAACTGGCTCCCATACCATTTGTTCATTCTCCCACGTGGCATCCTCAATGGGTAAATCTTTCCACCTGATCAAATACTCCCTAATTCTTCTCTTCCAGAGCCTTTTCTCTCGAACGTCTAGTATCTCTCCCAGAATCAACACAAGCTGTCCTTCTTCATCCATGGGAGGTAGTGTATCAATGGGAATGATGCGTTGGCTGATGGCTTTCTTTAGGCAGGATACATGGAAGAAGTTGTGTATTCGGCTACCCTGTGGAAGCTCTAACTCATAAGCTATGCCCCCTATCCTTCTGTTGATCTTGTAGGGCCCAAAGAAGCGTGGTTGTATCTTTTCTACTACGCTTATTTCTATTGAAGCCTGCCTATAGGGTTGGAGTATTAAATAGACAAATTCCCCAACCTCAAAAGTACTCTCCACTTTGTTCTTGTATGCTTGGACCTTCTACTAGTTCTGTTCTCTCTATAGATGATCCTTCAATTCTTGGAGGATGTCTTGGCTCTGTTGTACCCAATCATGTACCATTGGTGCCCTGTTGTCCCCAAAGGCAATATCCATGAAGGAGATTGGATCATAGATGTATAAGGCTCCGAATGGTTTCATGCCTATGGATACATGATGGGTGGTGTTGTAGTAGTATTCTCCCAAGTGAAACTATCTGACCCATGCTTTCTGTTGTCCTGCTACATAATTTCTGAGGTAGCCTTCCACCCATTTGTTGACTATTTCGGTTTGATCGTCCATCTGAGGGTTATAGCTGGTGCTAGGGGTCAATGCCATGCCAGCTAATTTGAACAACTCCTACCAAACCGTACTCATGAACCTACTATCCCTGTCACTGATAATGGTCTTTGGTAGGCTGTGCAACCTGAAGACCTCTTTGAAAAATAGTTCAACCACCTGTGCTACGCTGAAGTCTGTGGCTATGGAGAAGAAGTGTGAAAACTTAATCAACCTATCCACTAATACAAAAATGCAGTCCTTCCCTTGTGATCTGGGAAAGTCGGTGATGAAACCCATGGATATGCTTTCCCACTTGTGCTCTGGAATGGGGCAAGGGTTGCAGCAGTCCTGCTGGGTGAGTGTGCTCATCCTTGTTCTCTTGGCATGTAGTGCATTCTTTGACATGCTTAATCACATCTTCCTTGAGGCCCTTCCATGAGAACCTTTCTCTCACTTGTCTGTATGTCTTACTAATCCCCTAGTGCCCTGCCACTGGTGAGTTATGACATGCATGTAATACCTTGGCTTTGAAAGCCGATCCAGGAACCAAGAAAATTTGGCCCTTGTAATAGATGAGGTCCTTCACAACCTTGAAGTTATCATCATGTATTTGTCCATCCAATAGCTGAGAAGTGAACTGATCCTTTTCATATTCCACCACCAAGTGGTCTTTCCAGTCAACTGACATACCTGTCATGGAAAAAATGGATGGCCTCCTAGACAATGCATCTGCTAATGTGTTGTTCTCCCCTTTGACGAATTCAATGTCAAAGTCATAGGCCTGTATTTTTCTTACCCATTTTTGCTACCTTTCATTCAAATCCTTCTGCTCCAATAGGTATTTAAGACTGTTATGGTCTTATTTGACCACAAACCGTGCACCTACCAAATATTGCCGAAATTTGGCTAATGCATGCATGATAGCCAACATTTCTTTGTCATAAATGTTGTAAAGCAGTTCAGGGCCCCTACGTTTTCGAATTTCATAGGAAAGAGGGTGCCTATTCTACATCAGTACAACCCCTATACCTTCCCCTAAGGCATTACATTCCAAGGTGAAAGGTAGGTTGAAATATGGAATGGATAGAATTGGGCATGTGCTCATTACCTTTTTTATTTTCTCCATTGTAGCTTGAGCTTCTTCACTCCATTTGCAGCCCCCCTTTTTAGTTAAATCGATCAAGGGTGCACAGAGTTGAGAAAACCCCTTGACAAATTTCTTGTAGTACGTGCATATGCCTAGGAATCCCCTTAACTCTGTGAGTGTCTTAGGAGTAGGCCACTCCATAATGGTTGTTATTTTCTCCTAATGTACCTGTACCCCCTTTATTCCTATGATGTGTCCGAAGTAGAGTACCTATGTCATCCCAAAATCACACTTGGATTCCTTAGCATACAGTGACTGCTCCTCCATGATTGACAATATTTGGTCCACATGCTGAAGGTGTTCCTCCCACGTCTTGCTGTAAATGAGAAAGTCATCAAAGAATACTAGAAAGTTTTTCCATAGCTGTTTGTTGAACACATGGTTCATGCAAGACTGAAACATGGCTGGGGCATTGGTTAACCCGAAAGGCATTACCAAGAACTCATAATGGTCGTAATGACACCTGAAAGCTATTTTTGAGATATCCTCCTCCCTCATCTTGATTTGATGGTAGAAAGAATGAAGGTCAATCTTTGTGAAGTATACAGCTCCATGTAGTTCATCAAGCAACTCATCAATCCTGGGTATTGGGTACCTATTTTTTATCATCTTTTTTATTCAACGCTCGAAAGTCAATGCACATCCTCATCATCCCATCCTTCTTCTTGACCAAGACTACTGAAGAAGAAAAAGGGCTAGAGCTTGGCCTGATGTGTCCCATGTCTAGAAGCTCCCTAATGACATTCTCTATCTCGTCTCTATACTTCCTTGGATGCCTATATGGTGTGGTGATAACTGTTTTAGCCCCTGCCTCTAATTCAATGATGTGCTCAAAACCCCTGTTTAATGGCACACCTGGAGGAATTGACCCAAACACCTTATGGTGCCTGCCAAGGATATCTTTTATCTATGGGGTGTAGTGCACCTCACCTTTCTCATACACACATGCTGAAATCCTACATTCAACTGCATACACAATTTCCTCTCTCCTGAAGATAGCTTCCATCCTCTTGGCTGTAACCACCCTAGTAGAGTTACCTGTCATGCCTCTAAGAAATACCTTTTGTCCTCCTTCCTCTACAAAAGACATCTCCATGGTCTTGTAATTGGTGGTGATAGGCCCTAATGTGCTAAGCCACTATACCCCTAGGATGATGTTAGTTTCCGGAAGGCCCATCACATAGACATCCTGTATTAGCTCATGCCTTCCCAAGGTGAGCTTCATACCTGGAATGTATCGGTCATAGGGCATAGTACTACCACCTACCACTTATACCTTGAACCCTTCAAATTATACTATGGGTATATGTATCCTCTTCAACAATTCTATGTCAATGAAGTTGTGAGAGGCTCCCCCATCAATCAATACAGACACTCTCTATCCCTGCAAGACTCCCCTCATCCTGAAGGTGTTGAATTTGGGCACCCCACTGATAGAGGCCAAGGTGGCCTTCCCTTCAGCTATGTTGTTCTGTTGTTCTGGGATCTCCTCTTCTATTGTCTCCATGGTTTTAGCCTCTATATTCTGTATTTGGCCGCAATCTTCCTCCTCCTTGTTGTCTGAGGTCACTTCTATGTAGTGCACCTGGCCATGACCCATACACTTGTGTGATGGGTTCCATGGTTCTTTGCATGTGAAGCAAAGTTGCTTCCTTCTAAGTTCCCTCCTAGTGTTGTCATCCATTCTTCCACGTCCCCTGTCAATCCCCCTTAGGTCACGTCCTCCTTGATGCATTGGAGGTTTCTGGTCTCTTCCTCTGGCGTTAAGGGGTGGTCTAGGTATAAATTTTGGCCTAGCCGCTGGTCCTAGGTCCCTCGTCCTCCAAATCGCATCCTGTAGGTTGGTAGGATTAAAATCCTTAATGTAACCCTTCAAGGGTTCCATCAACCCTTCAGTGAAAATTATCATGAGTCTAGTTGGTGATATATCATGCACCATTACTACCAACCTATGAAAGTCTTCAATGTATGCCTCAGCCATACCTGTTTTCTTGAGCTGTGAGTTCCCGGAAGTGTAGCTCCAGATCTCCTGAATCAAATCTATCCATGAGCCTCTGGGTAAATTTAGTGTAGGACACTATCTGATTGTGACCTAGGGTGGTGAGTCCATGATACCACCAATCATGAGCCTTTCCATCCAAGTACATAGTGGCAAACTTGATGGCTTCCAACTTCCTCATGGGATTAAGCAGTAGATATGTATCCAGTTTTTGCACCCATGCTTGTGTTGTCATCTTGGCCGTGCCATCAAAATATGGAATTTCCATCTTCCCTACTCTTCGTTCAAACTTGTAGCTGCTCCTATGGCTCAGCCTGGGCTTGTTTTTGAACTTGAGTTGGTAGTATTGATCCAAGGACATCTGCCTTTGAATTAACATGTCCAAGCCATAGTACTCCTTTGTACATTGTGCCATCTACTCCACAAAGTTGTCCAACTGTTCCTGTTGCACCTGTCCATCTATGAACATGGGAAAGTATGGCCTAGGGTTATCCTTGCTACCCATTTGTCCATATGATGTGCCTCCTCCATGGCTTCCCTTAGAACTGGTGGCTTTCTACAGATTGTATCTAGTTTCACCATGGGAACCACAAGCTCCCCCATAGCCACCAGGTCCACTAGATCCACAAACGTCCTTGCTTCCATACATCTCAGGGTCCTTCCCCTTATGATTCATCTCCATCAATAGCTTGGTTATCAGTGTCTAGTTCTCATCAATTTTTTTCAGGTTCCCATCTACCTTTTTCAAGGTCTCAGTGATTTCGGGCTACCCCCTTCGATTTGTCTCCTATTTTTTTTGTAAATGATGGACCAAGTTGCCTTCTGTGAGGTTCAAGGATTGTTGGAATTTGTTAAATTCAGCTGCCAAGAAAGCCAAGACCTATGGTTCACGGTCATCTCCTGAACCCTCCATTTCGGCCTCTATTTCATTGGTTGGTTTCTTCCTTCTGCCCATAAAGATACCACTGTACCTCTGTGTGCGCTAATCCTCACAGGTGTGGAGGATCAAAGCTCTGATACCACTATAATGATCCCAAGCCAATTTTTTTCCCTTGGAACCACTAACTAACCATTGATTTGATTATTGATTATTGTGTATGCAGGTTGGCCATGAATATTTCATCCTTAGGGTTTGTTCTAGTTATTTAGATAGTGTTCATACAAGATCTATCCAATACATGCAAGATCACAACAATACTCAAGATATGGAAAACACAAGCATAGATCTGACCTTTATTATGAAAAGCATGAACTTGATACAAGATAGAGAAGATCTAGAATAGTCCTCAGATGGATCCAATAGATAATAGATATGAGCTACTACAAAATTCTCCCGATAATACAAAATATGCCTCCAAAGGCTGAATACAATCTGAAGACCCAAGGTGCCAACAATAAGTGAATGCCCAAACCTACCTGGGCTGCTGGTACATCCTGTTGGCTAAAAGGGACCAATATTTCGGCCCAACTGAAGGAGATGCTCAAATCATTCCAAACTCCACAAAAATGTAGATCGAGACCAAGGAAACCCCTCCCAGAAGTCTAAATCTCAAATACTCAATCCTCCTCCACCAATGGTTGAAACCCTAATGCAGTATGTGCCCTCTTGAAGCCATGAATAGCTGAATAAGTCGTTCTAAATGAAGGACACCTACAAAACCTCTGGAAATCTCTAGAATGGTAGATCAGGCTGTGGAAACCCCTTAGGAGAAGTTTCAAGTCCAGATTCTAGGTAGAACTCCCTAGATCTGAGAAATATTGAATCACAAGACATCCTCCTTGCCTTAAGGCTGTCCCAATCTATAACTGAAGATATTATGGTGATAACTCTTCAAGAAATCCTCCAAAATTATGGTCAAGGACCTGCAATAGAACCCAAGTGCCGGAATAACCCCAAGATCTCCTGATTGGCTGGATCAAACTCTTGTTCAAGATATGGTGTGCCCCTACTGGAAATTCCTGAATAGTACAACCCTGTTTCTCTCCTAAATCGATAGGTGGATATGTGATGAGTGTAGAATGGTGTGGGTAGAGTATTTCATCCCTGATACCAAGCTTGGAACAAGGTGAGTGGGTCTTTCACCACTGAGTTTCTCACAAAGGTTTGAGACAACAAGACCCTCAAACTGTATGCTCAAGAGAAATAACAAGCAAATACCAAAATCTAGAATGCCTAAGAAGTGTGCCCTAGCCTTCTCTTTATAATTTTTCTTCTATTTTCCTGTTGAGTTAACTTAACTCCTAGAGTTAACCCTAACTCCAACTCCATCTCTTCTACTTCTTCATTGAGTTATGTTTTAACTCTTTTTTCACCTTTTTATCAAGTCAACTTAAGAACATAACATTAGTTTGGTTGACCCTTCCCCTTAGTGTGAGACTATGGCCTAGTGGGGACACCTAAACCACTCAGTATTCCAAACCTCTTCATCAAGAGGTGGGGGATATTACAGTATCCTTCCCAATAAGTTTAATATGGTCATAGTTTCCATAAAAGAGTCAAAATACCTATCAACCCTCACAGTTGAAGAATTCATGGGTTCTATGTTAACCCATGAAAATAGGTTTAGTTGAAATACTGAATATTTGGAGAACGCATTTCATTCTCAGGCATCCATAAATAGAGGAAAATGTCGAGGGAATATAAGTAGAGGAAGATGAGGCAAAGGATTCTCTCAAATAGGAGATAAACCAACTTCAGAATGTTTAGAACATAGTGAATAGTTAGAACAGAGGCAGTCTCAAAACCAAAGGGGGAGAGGAAGAAATTTTAATCAGTCAAGATGGACTGAAAAATCAAGGATTCAGAGCCATTATTGCAAGAAATTTGGTCACTATGAAAGTGAATGTAGAAAGAAGCAAGAAGATATGAATAGGGGCAGAGAAAATGTTACCAACATTGAAGAAAAAACATATGAATCAATGTTCTCATCATGTCAAGTCACAGAAGAAGAAAGCAACATTCATGATCTATGGTTTATGGATAGTGGTTGCAACAATCATATGACATGTAACAAAGATTTTTTTCTAGTTTAGATAGCTTTGTCACATCTCAAATTAAATTGGGAGATTATTATAAAAAGAAAGTTTTAGGCAAGGGTGTAATTTCTGTATTGACCAAGCAAGATGAAAATAAGGATATTCGTGATGTTTATTATGTACCTAGTCTTAGACATAATCTAATGAGTGTAGTCTAGATGAATGAATATGGATATAGAGTCATTTTTTAAGGTTCCAAGTGTACAATCTTGGACAAACCACCGAGTAAGAAAATCATGGCTACAATACAAATGACCAAAAATAGAATGTTTCCTTTGATATTGAGAAATGTAAATTTGTCAAATTCATATGCCAAAAATGTGTCAAGCCCAGATGAGACTTGGTTGTGGCATCTTAGATATGGTCATTTTCTATTTAGCAGTCTCATTCTTTTATAGAAGAAATCTATGGTCAAAGGTTTGCCCATCATAAATGAACAAAAATACTATTGTGAGAGTTGTATTTTGGAAAAACACCAAAGGGATAGTTTTCCCAATGTTTCCTACAAAGAAAAAGAAAACCTCGAGTTAGTGCATACAGACCTTTGTGTTCCAATGCAAAATCAGTCAATAGGAGGCATTTTTTTTTCTAACATTCATTGATGATTTTAGTAGGAAACCTTAGGTTTATTTTCTCAGGAACAAATCATAGACATTTGAAAAATTCAGAGAATTTAAATCTTTGATAGAGAAACAGAGTGGGAAATACATCAAAGTACTCTCATCATATCGAGGATCTGAGTATGACTCCAAAGAATTTGCAGCATATTGCAGGAAGCATGGTATCAAGAGACAATTTACCAAAAGATATACTCCACAACAAAATGAAGTAGCCGAAAGGAAGAATCAAACAATAATGAATATAGCTATAAGCATGTTGAGGGAAAAGAATTTGTCCAATGAATACTCGAGTGAAGTAGTGGCATGATAAATGTATATTTTTAATTTGTCACCAACTAGCAGTTTGGAAAATCAAGTCCCTCAAGAAGCACAGAGTGGTATGAAATCAAGTGTTTCTCATTTTAAAGTTTTTGGCTGTGTGTCTATGCACAAGTTCCTGAAGCGCTCTGTGGAAAGATTGATGATTGAAGTGAAAAATGCATATTTATTGGATATAGTGAATAGTATAAATCATACAGACTGTATAATCCTATTACCAAAAAGTTGATAGTAATTAGAGATGTGAAATTCCAAGAAGATAAATATTGGGATAACCAAACAAGTGAAATGATTATAGATCATATTCCTTCTATACATGAACATAAGTAGGTGGAAGATACATGACAACAAGATTCTCCATGAAGACTTCCAAGATTGCAAATACAAGACCAAGGAGAAAAAATAGAGCATAGTTCATCTTCTTCTTCTAGCAATGATTTAGATCCCACTATATCAAATTTGAGGAACCAGAAAACAAGAAGCTTGAGAGACATTTATGAGAATAATGATGGCATGGCTCAAGAAGCACACTTTTCTATGTTATCCTATCAACCAATATACTTTGAAGAAGTGGTCAAAGAAGAAAAATGGGTTGATGCAATGAATGAAGAAATTGAAGCAATTAAAAGAAATGACACATGGGATCTTGTGGATCTCCCTACAGGTAAAACCAACATTGGAGTTAAATGGGTGTATAAGACAAAAATGAATGAGAAAGGAAAAGTAGAGAAGAAAAAGGAAAGAATTGTAGCAAAGGATTTTCTCAACAACCTGATATTGCCTATGGAGAAACATTTGCTCCACTATCACATTTGGATATTGTCAGAGCAGTTTTGGCAGTTGCAGCTCAAAACAAATGGCCAGTCTATCAAATGGACATTAAATCATCCTTTCTAAATGGAATTTTATAGGAAGAAGTTTGTGTGGATCAACCACCAATATTTCAGATTAAAGGTAAAGAGTACAAGATGTACATATTAAATAAATCACCGTACGATTTGAAGCAAGCTCCAAGATCTTGGTACAATCACATTGATTCCTATTTTCGCAACAATGGGTTCAACATGAGCAACAATGAACCTACACTTTACAACAAAATAGATCAGAAAGTTAATATTTTGATAGTTTGTATCTATGTTGATAACATGATTTATATAGGAAATGTTTTGTTGAATGAATTCAAAGAATCCATGCAAAGTGAATTTGAGATGAATGATCTCGGTGTTATGAAACATTTTCTGGGAATTTAATTTGAGCAATCTAAAAAGGGAATTTTTATTTGTTAGTGAAAATATGCCACAGATATTTTGAAAAGGTTCAAAATTAATAATTGCAAGCCAACAGATACACCAATTTTAATAGGTACAAAACTAAGTAAGAAAGATGAAGGAAAATCAATTAATTCTAATTTGTATAAGAGGCTTGTAGGGAGCCTCATGTACCTTACAACTACCATGAAAGATATTATGTATGCAGTGAGCTTAATTTCAAGATTTATGGAATATCCTAAAATATTTCATTGGAAAGTTGGAAAAATAATTCTGATGTATATTGCAGGTACAACAGGTTATGGAATTTGGTATTCCAATTCAAAACATGATTCACTTAATGGATATGCAGATAGTGATTTTGAAGGTAGCATTAATGATAGGAAAATAACATCTTTGTATGCATTTCTGTTGGGTACATTTTTAATTTCATGGGCTTCAAAGAAATAACCCATCGTCACAATTTCTTCAGCAAAAGGAGAGTATGTGGAAGTAAATTCATCATCTTTTCATGCAATGTGGTTGAGAAGGATCCTTAGCGATATTGCACATAAAGAGAAGAAGACAACTCCTATATTTTTTGACAACAGTTCAACAATTGCATTATCAAAGAATCATGTGTTTCACCGCATGAGTAAACACAATGAAATTAACTATCATTCCATTCACGATCTTGTCAATGATGGTAGAATCATGCTACATTTTTGTGGTTTGAAAGAACAATTAGCATATATCTTCACCAAACCATTAGGAAGAAATACTTTTGAATTTCAGAGACAATACTTAGGCATTGTTTGTGCTGATTTTTGTAATGGTCTAAATTAAGGGGGGAGTGTTGAATGGTGTAATTTCTCCCTCTTTACTTGTTTGACCAAAAATGATAGATGGATATGCATATTAATTGCATAGATAATATAGGTGAAGTTGCATTTATTAGGTAGGTGAAGGATGGATAATTCTAGAGAAATATCTCATCTCATGTATTTTGATTTCAGTTTTCTATGTGAATGTGAACTCAAGAGCTCCATTGTTGTGTTTGTTTATACTCTATTTTGTAAATGTTTGCCTCTTCTTGAACATGAAAAATTTCAACACTCTTTGGGTGATTCAATCATAAAAAGGTTTGTTTGATCTGTCTTTCAAGGAAAAATATAATGAGTTCATATGTCATTTCAGTTCCCTTTTTCAGCAACCATAAGAGTGCCCAATTCAGGAGATGTTGGAAATGTTATCTAAGTTACCCTACATGATAAAAGATGAAATGAATAGAGCGTTGTTCAAAGAGGTTATAAAAGAGAAAGTGCTAGCCAACCTATCCTCCATGAAAATAGGAAAGAGCCCAGGTACATATGGTCTTACCATGGAATTCTACTTGGGTTTTTATAACTTAATCAAGGACAATTTACTCAAGGTAGTCCGCGAATCACAATGGGAAGGAAAAACATTGGGTTGATTTAATTACATTTTCATTACACCGATTCCCAATAAGAAGGATGGGAAATCCATTGGGGATTATTACCCCATCTCTTGTTGTAACATTATTTATAAAATCATAGAAAAATTATTACGCAGATGACTAAAGCCAATATTCAGTGAGATCATTTTAGAGGAGCAATTTGGATTTTTACAAAAGAGGAAAAATCATGATGTTGTGGCTTTAGCTCAAGAGGCCCTCCACTCTATCCACACACATGAGAAATCCACAACTATCCCCAATTTGGACCTGTCTAAATCCTATGATGGGGTTATATTGTTCTTCCTTTCGTAGTGCTCATCAACGACACCTTCCAATTTCTTTCATGCCTTGAGGGAGATTTGGAAGGGCTTTCCTCTATCCCCCTTCTTTTTCCTTATTATCAATGAATCTCTCATAAATTTAATCAAATATGCAAGGACTAAAGGTGCTTTAATAGGCATAAAGGTCATAGGATAAGAATCCATCACTTATATTATATTTGTAGATGACGTATTATGATTAATTAATGGAACCTTAAATCACAGACGCATTGTGGGGAGTTGTGCACCTCTTCCATCGAGAAATATGTATGGAAATTAGCATAGATAAATATTGTTTACTTCTCAATGAAATTCCAATAAGAAAATAGAAGAACATACATGGTACAAAAACTATTCATGTTTCATTATGTTTTTCACAATTACTACACAATTATATAGTTGGATTCATATCCAACTTATTCTAAACATAGAGAGAGGGGTTGAGAGAATCTCCCTACAACATCCAACTGATTCAAACCAAATACAAACCAATTCTATTGTAAGCATTATTCCAACACCCTCCCATAATGCTTACATTACAAATATTATATCGTAATTACAATACTCAAATTTCAACATAGATATTTATCTTGATATGGTCTTCATCAACACTCCTATAAACTCTTAAATCTTAACTCATTTAAGACAACAAATCTTCTGGCCATCATTAATGAATTTGTGGAATTGACACTTCTCAACCTCTTGAAGGACAATCTGGATACTAAATTATCCTATGGATACACTACCATATGTGGAATCATACAAGTGATATTTTCTAAGCACACCTACAACGATATACACAAGGATAATTTGTAAGTGATGATATTGAATCACTGAAGTACAACACGAACCACCAACATATAACAAACCATAAACATAATAAAATTATTTATGTGTTCTCTCAACATTGAAGAACGTAAAGAACCACTAATTTAAATTGTGAAACTTTTTTTAATGATTGATTCTTGATGATACAATTTTACAAATAAAAAATTTTCAACTAAAAAACTTAATATAACTACACTACCATGGAAATATTTTCAATTGTGTGTGCACACCAAATAAAGTAAATAACATCTCGCATTGCAATCTGGGTCCCATATCTACACCATGGATTCTTCAGTTTTACATTGATGTGACCTCCCTATTCTTTAAAAGATTTTTGAGCAACCACTGTTTGTGTCATGAAGCGGAAGGTTGAATGGCATAGGAGGTGACACCATTAGATGATTTGACAATTAACCCTAATTTTGAGCAGTGATTCTAGCTCTCTATATGATGACGCTTGAATAAAAAAAGAGGCATCCTTGGAGAAATATATGCAACGATCCAGCTTCACCCAAAATTCTTCACTCATGGCCCCTCTTATCTGTAATTTAGTAACGTCAAACTCTCTATATAAATTTGAGCTACCAATCCTCACACAACACTATAGATGAGACTTTTTTGCTCCTTCAAATATATGCATACTTCACGGATCTAACAGTCTTGGTGGCTCTCTCTCTTTGTACACCTCCAATTGCAGCAACAACAATTTTCTTCTTCAAATGATGGACAATGATTTCTTCTTTGACGAAGGAAACTCCACCAAACAACCCACCCACACAGGCACACAAAAATTTCCACACCAGCAAGAGAAAAATAAAACACACCTACACTAATATATATGTATAGAGAATGGATCCTCATATCTCTTCCATATTACTTGTAACATCCCACTCTTGCATGCACCGAGCGAATTTATTCTTTGAGGATGCTTGCTTGCAAGTGATCCAGTTTATTATACTGTTGGGCGTTTGATTATGATTATGAGACATTATGGATATGATGACATGTATTTTGTTGCATTGACATAGGCAAGTGCTATCGACTCGGTTCTCCTGAGTGTGCAGGATTTTGGACCTTGAGGATGCAGAGGCATCGATGAAACCCTTGGACTCAGAACTGAGTCAGGGAGTGGACAATTGGGGTTTGATTGTCGTATATATGACCTATGTACATCTGATTAGATGTTATGATTATGGATTTTATTTCTGACATGATTCGTTGATGATGCAGGCTAGAGATAGCTTGCCGACCATAATCACATGTGGAGTAGAGGGGTCACACATGACTACCAGAGACGTTGAGGGAGAGGTGTGGACAATAGCCCTGCCACATCCTACTAGCACTCTTGCCATGGCTGAAACTATAGGTTAACGATTACCTAGTTTGAGAATACCCACGATGCCATGAGGGAAGACTGCCATAGTCGCTCATGATGATTCTAAGGGACGTGCAATAAGGTAGGGGCCTTACTCCTTAGAGGCCCTTAGTATCCCACAAGATCACCTGACAGAGTATTGACTCTAGGGGTTTTTATGTATACCAAGTTAGTCAAGAGGTGAGTGGAACCCTTGGAGCACGTAGTACATCCTAAAGGGCACGTCACGTAAGAAAAAATAAATGAGGAAAATGGCACCCTTGGATCATGTAGTGAGTCCTGAAGGGCACGTCCCCCAAGGGAAACAGAATGAGGTGAGTGGCACCCTTGGAGCACCTAGTGTGCCCTGAAGGGAACGTCACATTGTTAACTAAAAAGTGAATAAACCTAGATGGCCTTAGAATGAATAATGTGATAAGAAAGATTTAAAAACAATTTCCCTAATAAAATGTCGCCCAGCCTAGGAAAATAAAATCTAGGTCTAAGTGACACTTGTGGTAGAAAAAAATAAATATAATAATAATAATAAAAAAAAATACTAATAATCATCTTTAAACATGTGACGAGAAGGGGGTAAGCCATTCAATTAATTTATAAAAATCAAATTACTTTGGGGGATTACATGTTTAATAAAAAGGGAAATAATTGTTTTGTTACTTATGCTAATTAAAAATTTATTAATTAAAAAGAAAAGGGGGAAAAAGGAAATTTCCTACACTTGCTAAATTGAGTTTTAGATAAAAAGGGAAAGAGGGAATTTAAAAGAATTAGGAAACTAAGGGGAAAAGGGGGAAACATAAAGAGAAAGGGAAACATAAGGAAAAAGAAGAATGACCAACTTAGTAAGGTATCTTGCCTTTAAAAACTTTCTAAATTGAACTCAACTAGTAAACTCGTAAGGGGGTAAGTCATTAAAATATGTAAGGGAATATGGGGAAACCTAGGAGAGATTCTAGGAATGATTTTAGGTGGGTGAGGGAAATACGAGTAATTAAATAATTAATGAAATTAATTACTGGTGCAAGAAAGGGGATGGGTGACAGATGTACGGGGAGGATTTTTCTGAATTAATTTATTGAACATTAAATTAAATTGGAAATTGGGAAAGAAATGACTTAGAAACTCTATATAAAAGAGGGAGGAGGAGGAGGATGGATATCTTCCTTTATGCATAATGTTACGTTGCAAAAGTTTTGACTTAACTGACTTATCTTGTGGGAGTTGGGATACCTAGCTCAGTGAGGAGTGGTAGCTTCGCCTTGCGAGGCGAGCTGGGAGCTAGTTGTTATTTGGTTAGTGTGTGTAGCCCCTTTGTGACTCAGGGGGATAAGGGGGAAGAAGAGTACCCCTAGCATTGGCTGGGAGGTACTGGTGAAGTCTCATCGATCGAAAAGCGGGAGCTGCACGGAGTGCATGGGACAATGACTCATAGTTGTTACCTTTGGCTATGGTACGCATGCTTTATTTTGCATGGTAGATTACTATTGATCTTATGCTTTCATCTTTGTAATTTTAATTGTGTAAAGAAGGTGTTTGACTTAGAATTTTAATAGAGAACTTAAATTCACCATAGCCTTAAGTCCACTGCTTGACTTGATTCCCTTGGCAATCAATCCCATAATGATGTGTTTTTCCTATTGGTTTTATTGATTGTTTGTGAAGAGTTGTTCTTTTTACTTTGTCCTCATCCCTAGATCATTAGGCCACACCTGAGCAGTTGGCCAAGATTCAGATCGATGGTCATCACTTTAGTGTTAATATACCTATATATCCTAATGCCTTTCCTTTATGTGCGTGGATGATGAGCGAAGGATGTTTTCCCAGTTGTCTACCCCTGTCGATTGTTCCTATCTAATGGTTTGCATTGTTCCTTTGCGATTGAATAATTCTATGATTGTTTATCTTTTATTTCCACGATCCTCTTATTATCCTCTACGTTTTATACCTTTCCTAGCAAATTTAATTCTGCATTTCTAATGCATTTCCTAGCGAAATATATCTTTGCGTTTTCAATACTTTTCTGGGCAATTTAAGTCTACAATATATATTACATTTCCTGGAGAATTTCCCTATGCATTTTGATATGTTTTAGAGGAAAACTTACCTTGCGTTTAACACATCTAGCCTGCAATTTACCCTCTCCATTATTGATATATTTTGATGGCGATTTGCCCTACATTTTTCATACTCTGGCTTGCATTTTTTTTCCTATGCAATATTGATTAGCATTGGATAGCGACCTGATGTTATGATGTGATTTTATTTTGACTTTTCTGGGTGTTGTTACTTTGCAATATCTTATTTTACTACGATCTCTCTTGGCGTTGATACACTGTGATATTATGTTACCTAGTGAATTGAACATTGCAGCGATTAATTTAATGTAAGGTGTTGTTCCAGAGTCTGTACTTACGGCTTAGAAGTACAGTGTCTAGGCATCCAAAAGTGAGTAAGGGGTAGAGAAGGAAGAAATGTCAACCTTCGGCAAGGGAAGCTAGGGATGATTTCTAGGTTGTTATCTAGCTTCCATTTGTTCCTGGATGTTTATGTCCCTTTAAATCGCCGCCCACGAACGTTCAAGTTCTACCCGGGAAGTGGCTATTTTAATAATAGTATCAAAAAGGTTCAAGGAAATATGTGTTTGATCTGATAGTCTGGGTTTGATATTAGGTTGTCTTGTCACAGGGACAGTCATAAAGGAACAGACTGATAAGAAAATCTCAAAGATTTTTTAGATGTTGTCTCAATTTCAGTTGTATAAAGGAGAGTTTATAGCTCCGGTAGTGGAAATAGGGTGCCAACCAAAGGCCCTTTCCCGTAACTGAGTTATATTTTAATAAATGTGTATGAGGTGTAAGAAAACAATAATATGTATATCATGTAAGGCTCCTATCAAGGGAGAATCTCACTTGTAAACAAAGGAAGAAAAATATAAAGAAATAGCCTGATGAAGCATAAAATATATATAGAAATCTAGAATGTTCACTGGTCTTATACCTACTAATAGCCGGTACAAAGGAAACATGGTAAACAATATAGACAACTAAAATTAATTCACTATAGTAGAGGTTGTACTAAATTATAGCGAAACATTCATCAAATACTTATATGAAATGAAATTGAATATGAAATACCAGGAAAAAAACTCATAACACGGTCGTGACGAAATCGAGAATCTTCGGATTTGCTTTGTATTAACTCTTGAGGGAGAAAATCTCTATTAGAATTGACCCAAAAAGGTCCATCCTCTTTTCCTTCCTTCTATTGTATATTTATATAGATTTACATATGATGGAATCTGAATCGTTCCAGGATTTTCAGTTACAACAAGAAGGAGATCAATCATTTCATTTCTTTATCTCTATCTTTATTTGGTACCAGAAGCCTTCCCCTTTGCATGCTCGGTACAAGTGACACATTTTTCCACCAGCCGAGATATCAACCTAGAAGGTTCCGCTTGACAATTGGCCTCAAAAATATAACAATCTCTGACTAATTGTGGTAACCTTTCTTCCATTTGTCGGTCTAGGGTGTCGATAGTGCACAATCGCACACTTGGTTTAATAATCCATTTATCTATTTGAACTATGTCTGCCAAATTTACTTGTGAGACTTCAGCTGAATCTCTTTCTTCTTTCTCATTTATATCAAGCAAGAGTTTCACCATATTCATTTGGCTCAGTGTCTCAGCATTGCTCTCACTATCAATGCCTAACAGATTTTCATCTATAGAACTGAAAGCCTCTTCACAGGATTTCCTTACCTTCTTGGATTGCAATTTTCCATCTGATATGTTGCATTCCCATTCTTTCAATAAAATATTACCTCGGGTCTATTCCGAAATGGAAAACTCGAAACTATTTGTCGATTCCCTATTTGTTGTAGCTATTACAGCCTCTTGAAATGTGACCTGATCTCCTCCAGCTTCTCTCTCTCTGACAGATAAGTTTTCCAATACTTGATCAATAAGCAGGCAGTTGTCCCGAATTGTCTCTACCTTGGCAAGTAAACTTCGTTGGGTTGCAAAAACTCTACTCCGAATCTCCATAGCCTGGGACTGGAATATCTTGATATTTATAACTTGGATTTCGACGAGCTCTAATCTAACCTGTAGCTTCCCTATCAAGTCTCTTTGTTGGCCTACCTATATTTGACTGGTCTGAGCTACCATCTCTACTTGTTCGAGCTTAGCTTTGAGCAGCTCGATTTCCTTTTTATCGACCATTCTTGCTTGTTCTATTCCTGTATTTGCCTGGTCCTTGGTAGCTTCCTTTGTTGTGGCTAGTTTAGCTTCTAAGGTTTTGATGAGGTGATTTTTTCGCTTCAGCTGATTTTTCAAAACCCCGACTGAAAATTGGTTTGCCGTAGAAAATGCCCCTAATGTTCCGGCTATTTCTGTCGCAAATTCTTCTTTCTTCATATCTTTCCCGTCGGTAAACACCTTAAATTTTTTGGCCATTGATCCTGCTTCTTGATAGAATTATCTTTTTACCACAAATTTTCTCTTTTTATCAAAAAAGAACTCATTTGGAGGGAGCTCTTCCATCCTTATAGATCTCAATTCTTCATTGAAAATCCACCCTACATCTATGTTCCCTTTGGTTGACTGTAAGGGAGTAATGGAGGCAATGGGATCTCTTATTTTCTTAGCTGATTGGCCTGAAGTGGCCACTGGAGTCATCTTTTTCGGTAGATCGGGAGTTTTTATTTCTGGTTTCAGGCTCCCAGTTTGCTCTTCCCTGTCTTGGTGTTCTTCTTGTCTGGGTGTTGAATCTTTGGAGTCTTCGGCTTATTTTTGCTGCACCTCTGCTGTTATTGGATTCTCACCCCGCAATACTGGGGGAAGACAACTTCATCGATGTTCTTGGAATTTTAAAACATCGGCCCTCTCTTCAGGCGCCAAGGCTTGTATCCGAGCCAAAACCTCAGCATAATATCTCGTGCCTCGAAAAATGTCATCCAAGGGAGAATTTTCGTGCTCAAACCTTTTAAACACACAACTGGCTAAGTGATTACTTATGACCCTATGTGGATCGTGCTTCTTGAATTTGACATGGACCAACTTCAGGTCTTCCAGGGATGTTGCCTCAGCTTTAGCATGCCCGAAATCTAACAAAGAATAGGAATTTAAATGAATAGAAAAAGGTGGCCATACCTTATTAGAATATCCCTTAAGTTCCTTGCTTATGCCACCAATTACGGTTTGTCTGGAAATATCACAACAAGCCAGCCTATCGGGTATAAATAATGGTAAGGCATGCAGAGGAACAGAAGCGACGAAAACCCTGAGATATGAAAATTCTGCTTCCGTGTACCAGTCGGCTATACTGCTTAGGTTTACCGTGATACTGTCTGATATCCTAGGTGGTGGGCAGCCAAAGATAGTGACATGCAGTGGTACCATTACCCAGTTAAACATTTCATACACAAAATCTGAAACTTTGTTTTCCCACAGCTTTGAATGGTAGATGTGGATTGGCTCAGCCTCTTATGGAGTCCAACTCCAACTTATTAAGGGAAAAAGTGTCAGAAAGAAAACAATGTCCATGATATACATGGACATAAATAATGAAGCGATCTTTCCAATCTCCTTCTGTTCTCGATACTCTGTAACTCGACTAGTCAAACTATCAGACAATAGTTTATCCTAGTCGAAGGAGCAGCCTTTGGTGAATGTATGGATTAGAGGCACCCACTGAAGGAAAAAATGTGTGGTGTCCTCTCTCCCATATAATTTGTAGGTCATCATAGCTACATATTTGAACTGTGGTTCCAGAGAAGATATTGAATATACACCATTACTGTCTGCCCTGAACTTCACAGGGTGTGAAACCCAATCTTTGATTAAATTGGACATACTCCTGTCATATTGCACACATTCCTTCTGTTTAAAATTTTCAAGGAATTTGGCATTGTATGTAAATTCTGACACAGTAGGCAACTTGTACATAACCTGTAATTGTTCAGGTCTGAAAATCCCAATAGTGACTCTCTTCTCATTGACGATGGTTCTGGTTGGTATATCTACATGATCTAATGCCCACCAGACCATATCGTAGTAAGGGAGAAGACGTGGCCTAGACGCTACTTTATGCATTTCATCCTAGACGATGATCTTATATTTGGTGCTCAAGTCATCTTTTTCGTTGTCACTAGAATCATCCGAACCATCTACCAATTTAGACTGTAGAACCTTAGAAATATATGACCAGGTCCTGACAAAGTTGACACTTCGAGGTGAAGTGTCAGAAACGTTGTCTAAACCTTGTCTTGAAACCTCAATAGTGGCTTTAGACACTTTTCATGGGGCCATGGTGGGGGATTCTACTTTATCTCTCCCGCAATAAAAATATGTATACATACAGAAATTAGTCCGCTCGAGAAACATTTACTCTGCGTAGAATAGAAATGAAATTTGTGACAACAAATAAAAGATCCATGTCTTCGACCATTTAAAACTAGGTCGTCCCTAGGAAGAGAACGGTCAAATCATTCTTAAATATAAATTTAGCAATAAAAACCAAATCCTCACTTGTCGATTCGCCTCATTTCCAATTAATGTCATAGATTTTGACAATTCGTAATGAAAGTTGGCGCAGGGAAAGTTTAAAATTGCCTCGTAGACTGTGCATATTAATTTTCATATTAATACACTGGAAATGTTGGCTTAGCTTAATTAATCAGGCCTTTTTAAATGTTAATTAATCTTTCGGCATTCGCCTCATCGGGAGTTTTCACTTTAACCCTTTAAACCTCTAAAACCCGAGATTGCGATAATTAGCTTTGGTTAATAAAAAATGTAACCCAGATTAAGTGTTTAATTAATTACGTTTTTATTTATATCGTGACTTTGCAATTCGGAGCTCCAAAGGTATAGCTTCCGAGAGGCTTGTATGCCAAGTTATGAAATCGCAAGACTGCGATGCTATGATCTAATTAAATTGGAAGATAAAACTAGATTAAGTGTTTAATTAATTGCATTTTTTTCATATTGCAACTTCGCGACTCAAGGCTTCGAAGGTATATCTTTTGAAGGAAAACATGTCGAGTTGCGAATTCCTGACAGAGCTTAACCGCGGCTAAATTTTTTACCTTTAATATTAACCCCGGTTACTAAAACAAGAATCTCGCGGTTTCGGCTATCGGGGTTATGACGGTAAGAATTTTGGAGCTAGAAAACGCCGAGACACAAAATCCCGATGATGCTTAATTATGGTTTAGAGTATCTTTACTCTCGGTACTGATCTGGGTAAAAAAATTTAAAACTATTTTTCCGTTTCGCCCCTCGAGACTTGTAAACTATGTAATCTATAACTTCCGACATATGACATCCCGAGGTAAAAATAAATAAAAAGGAGAGACTCATTTAAACGATTTTAAAAAAATAAAAATAAATCTTGCCTTAAGAGTATGATAACCATCACTGCTTGCGTGATGAGACTTCTAAGATTTTGGGGAAAATAAAGGAAAATACCAAAACCAGCTTTCGATTTCAAGCATTAAAATATAAAATTTTAAAAAAGGCTAAAACAAACAAAGGCGGCTCCAACATAGGCTCCAGCTAGGGATCCCATTTTCCTACAAGACAGGAAGAACAGTAGACCAACTGCTATATTGGGTAAATGGAGTCAATGGCTTTAATCCAGTGAAAATGTTCCTTAGAACAGGATACCGAAGGGGAAAGGGACTTCATTTTTTACTTTTGAAAAGATTTTCAAGACTCAGATACTTTTTAAACCTAGATGTAGTCCCTTTCATGACTTTCTCCTTCTCGTTATGAAATTCAGGTCTGCATTAAGACAATCAAAACAGTTCTAGGAGACCCAACAGATCTTGTGGGTATCGGCTTGCATCAAAAGAAACAAATTATATTTTTTTAATCAGGAAGCCCTGTCTGAACTTGGGATGTAGATCAGGTTTTGAAAAAATTGGTTACCAGAGCAGAGTGATATTCATGTATAACAGGCTTACAGATATCTCAGATATTGCTTCACTTCCAACGAGCCTGTTCAGTACCCTAGTGAAGTTATCTGGCCCTTTTTACTGAATTTCCTTTCACCAGTTCGGAATATATTTATGCATTTAAATGCTGATATGAGGGAAATCATTTCTGAATTTCCTTTCATCGTCTTTTGGACTAGATGGGGGCAATCATTTCTGAATTTCCTTTCACCACCTGTCTTATCATTTGCTTTTTTAGAGCGCGAAGTGGGGGCAATCAATTTGTATGAGGGCTGATATCCGTGTAATATTTTGCATTATAGGTCTTCCAACTTACTTTGATTACTCGGTACCAACCTTCCCTTAAATTTCACAACACTTTCATTCATAGGGAGAAAGGGAAAAATTAATTTTTTGGAGTTTTCTATTTGAGCAAGCCTCAATCCTTTGAAACTGTTGAAAAACCTAGAAAAGTTAGAATCACTTAAGCGTCACTTTGTTTAGTAAGGGACCGAGGATTTATGAAGACCAACTTACTTTTCATAATCTTCTTTGAAGCTTTTGAGGTTAAAACGTAATCTTTTCTCCCTACATATGAGAAATTGGAAAGATGTTGGCTTTTCAAAAGGTAAACCCGAAAACAGAAAAGGGTGTCAGATAGAGATCTACGAACTGAAAAACAGGGATCAAAAATCAAAACTGACATCTTGAAAATCTTTTTCGGGGGTGCTTTACTTTGGGTGACTTATTCATTTTGTCTTATTCTTTCGCAAACGCTTAATCATGGAAATGTTCCTTTATTTATTATTTCAGATGATATTTCCATATTCTTATGGGGTTATCTTGGTTTCCTTTGAGATCCCTTCAAAACAAGTCTTTTAGGAATTCTCACCTTTACCTTTCCATTTCATTTTCTTTCCAAAATATCAAAAATATTTTTTATCACCTGTTTAAGCCAATTATTTTTCGATACATGACTTTCTGTTTCCTTCTCCTACTTGTTTTGTTTACAGCTGGAATCCTGTAAAAAGACAAATATGAAGGTTATCAAGGCCTTTTGAAAGGTGTCGAAAATTTATGAAAGGAAAAGAAAATCAAAATACGATGTGTAATGAAATATATATATATATATATATATATATATATATATATAGCGATGTGTAAAAATTCTATATATAAATATACACTTCTTTTTTTTTTGGACTTCTTATGTCATATAATGCTTCAGATAATGCCCGTTGACAAGGGTGTTGAGGATTTCATCGTCTAGATTTTCTAGTAGGAAATAATTTTTTCCTTCGAGAGCCGAGACTCTGAATGGCCCATACCAGAGGTGATCAAATTTACCATGTTTCACTGTTTCTTCCCTCCTTGCATCCCACCTTAATACTAAATCACCTGGGAGGAAATCTCTGTCCTTTTCCCTACAGTCGAATAATGCCTTCATGTCGTCTTGGCACTTCTGCAACCTTTCATCTACTTCGACCCTGTGTTGTTGAACCTCGATTAGTTGATTTATCCTCCTGGTGACATGATTAGGTTATTCTTTCTGATCTTGCCATAATTTCATCATGGGGAGTGCTATATTTATAGGTAACACCGCATCTGTCTCATATACCATCTGAAAAGGGGAAATGCCGATATACTTTTTAGTGCCTATGTGATTCGCCCACAAGGCATAATTTAAATGCACATGCCAAGACTTTTTGTTTTCATCCAAAACTTTCTTAATTATATTGATCAAGCTCTTGTTAGACGACTCGTCTAGTCCATTTCCTTGGGGGTAATACATTGTGGAATGGCCAAGAACAATATTATACTTTTGGTAGAAGCCAATCATAGCCATAGATTTGAAAGCTTGGGCATTGTCTGTGACTATATTTCGAGGGCAGCTAAATCTTGACAAAATATTGTCTTCTAAGAAATATATTACCACCGAGTCAGTTGCCCTTTTGGTTGGAATAGCTTCCACCCATTTAGTAAAGTAGTCTGTGGCAGTTAAGATCCACTTGTGTTGGGCACTAGAATGTGGATTAATCTCGCCTATAAAATCTAGCCCCCATTGTTGAAAAGGGGCTTTAGTTTTGACTGGAACTAAAGGTAGCGCTGGGAGTTTCTGTTTGCCTGCAAATAGTTGACAAGGGTTACAGGCTCGGACCTTGGCGTTAACGTCTGAGAAAAGTTTTGGCCAGTAATACCTAGCCCTCATAATTTTATAAGATGCGGCCCTCCAAGCGTGATGTCCTCCACACACTCCTTCATGAAATTCACTTATAACCCCTTCTGTTTCCGATTCGACTAAGCAGATTAACAAGAAACCGAGTGGGTCTTTCTAATATAGTTGATTTTTGGCCATGCAATACTTAACCGCATGAAGCTTTAAAGTACTGGTTTTTGATGGTGATAGTTCACTCGGGATTTTTAGAGTCAGCAAGTAGGATACTATGTTTCTATACCATTCTAATGATATGAACTTCTCTTTGATCTTAATTTTATTTGTTCGCTCATCAAGCTCGTTTATGTCCATGTCTTCCTCACATTCCTGCAGGCAGTTTATATCCACAGCTCTGAGATTTGATTCAACCAAAAGTTTGGCCAGGCTTTGTCCCTTTATCAGTTTAGTAGGTTTGATTTCCAGGTCAAATTCTTGAATCTTGGCAAGCCATCATCCTCTTTTCCCATCGTTGTCTGGTTGTACCAAAATATCTTTCACAGAACTGGTAGGCATGTACGCAATTATCTTGGAGTGTAATACATATGTTCTAAATGCCTTCAGTGCTTTTACCATGGAATACGTTTGTTTTTCTATTATATCATATTTAAGTTCTATGTCTCTGAGGCTCTTGCTGAAAAAGGCGATCATCTATTCGAAACCCTCTTCGTTATTTTGGAGGAGCACCGCAAAAATCGTGTGTTCGGAGGCAAATGAGAAAATAATAAATTCTTTTAGATAATCAGGGCTTGCCAACACAGGTGCCTCGGCTATGACTTTATTAATGTGTGCGAATGACACTTTGGCCTCTATTGTCCACTTTACTTCGCTGTTCTTTTTCAGCATATCTGTCATCAATTTTACAATTTCAGTGAAATTTGGAATAAATCTTCATAAAAAAATTGTTTTTCCTAAGAAAGATTGAATTTCTTTTACATTTCTAGGAATGTTTATAGTGTCTATCGCTTCAACCCTCTTAGGATCAATCTTAATTACATCTCTAGATACAATATGACCCAAAATTTTACTTTCTTGCATGGCGAAATGTGATTTCTTGGGATTTAAGGATAGACCAAACCTGTGACATTTTTCGAATGTTTGTTTAAGATGTACCAAATGCTCTTCATCGGATTTGGAGAAAACCGTCAAATCATTAAGATAGATGACTATGAACTTATCCCTCTCTCCGATGAAAGCGATGTCCATAGCGCATTGGAACGTGGCTCCTGTATTCATCAAACCGAAAGGCATTTTATCATACATGAATGTACCCCAAGGGGTAGTAAAAGTTGTTTTTTCTTTATCTTGTTCATTCATGGAAATTTGATTATATCTAGAGAAACCGTCAATCATAGACATTATGTTCACCCCAACAACCTTTTCTAGCATGTGATCCATTTTAGGCAGTGGATAGTTGTCTTTAAGAGAGGACTTATTTAGATTTCTGAAATCCACGCACAGTCTAATTTCCCCACTCTTTTTTCTGACCGGGACCAAGTTTGCCACCCAGTCGGAATATCTTAGAGGTACTATAATTTTCACATCTAAAAGCTTCTTCACTTCTCTCTCGACCATAGGCAATAAAATGGGGTTGATTTTCCTAAGCTTTTTTCTAAAGGGTTTGACCCCAGGCTTTAGAGGTATCTTGTGATCGATCATGGTAGTGTCGTAGGTTCTTAAATCGTCGTAAGACTAGGCAAAAATGTCTTTAAATTGTCTGAGTAGGTCCTTATACTTGCCTTTTATTTCAGGGGGGAGGAGTTTAGATATTTTAAGCATCTTGGACTCTTCTTTGGTTCCTACGTCACAGTCCTCAACCTCTTCTGGTTGGGGTTGTAAGGTGGATTTTACAGGTATGTCATTTTGATCAGACAATCTTTCTAGAGGGATCAATCCTCTCAGAATCTGGTTATTGTTTATGACTAGCATGTGATGATCTGTGATTTTGTCTTGGAAATATTGAGGGTCCTCCCCTTCTTGCATGATCCATATATGGTCGTTCTGATTTTCTTAATCTGCGTGAGTTTCGAAAAAATTTCCTATTGCTTCAAGAAACTTAATTTGTTCATCATCCTCAAAAACCTGTCAGTGCTAGATATTATCCGGTATAGATGGTCTGTGTCTTATCTCTATGTGATACTTCAATTTAAATGTTGTAGGAGGAGTGAAAGTTGAAGTTGCTTTAGATAATGCATCAGCCTGTAATTTTTCTATGTGTGGGATGAAGTGGACATTTACAGATGAGAAATTTTTTTCCATTAGATCCCAGTCACAATTTCTGTATGATCTTAATCTGGGATGCTTGGACTGGTATTGCCGATTTATTTGTTTGACTATCAACTCCGCATCTCCGTATACCTCTAGTTTTTTTATTTTTAGCCTCCTGGCAGCCTCTAATCCTAAGACCAAGGCTTCGTATTCACATACATTATTAGTATAATCTATATCCCATTGTAGTCTATAAGAAAAAGGGACAACGAACCTTTCTTTGGGTGCCACAAAAAGCACTCCTGCACCAGCTCCTTCGCATGACAAGGCACCGTCAAAAAACATTTTCCAGATACCGGTGCTACACATATCCCTGGTCATGTTACCTGAATCTTCATGATCTATATCGTTTTCCTCTATGCAACCATCTAAACTATCGTCAAAAGATAAGATACAATTTCCTAAATCTTGATCTGCAATGTAAATAGGGAAATTGTTCAGATTTTGAGGGTCGCTTACTGTATATGCTAACCTCATCTCCCTATACAGCTGAGTAAATTTCCCACCACACACATGAATCATGTCGTACGCCATATCTAGTTGAAGAGAACCCCCCAGCTTGTCTCCCCATGACCTAGCCAACAGTAAGCCATACTTGGGGGGAATATCAACAATGACCACATCCATCAAGATGCTCTTAATTGGGACATGTGCCAGGGTGACTACTAAATCCTTTATCATTCCCATGCACTTAACTTTTCTCAAATCAAATGAGTAAAGATATCCATAAGGTCTGGTGATTTGGAGGCCCAATCTTTCCATAATAATTTTAGGCATCACGTTATGTGAGGCTCCGGAGTCTAGCATGTAATTATGTAGCAGTTGATCGTACACGTTTAAGGTGATATAAAAGGGAGAAATAGTGTCTTTGGATCCTTCAAAATGTGGACCAAATGTGATGTTGGTCTTATCATCTTCCAGGTTCAAAATGTCGGATTGGCTTTCTAGCTCTGAAATGCCTATCACTTTGGTAATATGCTTTCGATAAACTAGGTGTTTCGCTAACTCTACCAGAGGAATTGGTATCTTAATTTTATTTATCTCGTTTTCGAAACTGAAAACTCTGCTCACCTTGTCTGTTTCTCTAGTTGGGACTTCTGAATCCTTCTTTTCCAACTTATTTGTCTGGGCTACCTTATTACTCATGATCTTGGTTAAAGGTGTATTTGTATTAGCTGCTTTAGTTTCCTTTGTTTGAGTCTCAACCTTCTCCACTTAGGGTTCTTGCACGTTTACTACATTCACTTTGTTGTTAGGTAACGTGGTTTCTTCCAGGGTAGGCTCATAAGTTTGACCTCTTGGGAGAATTTTCTTAGGTTGAGTAGTTGAAATGGGCTTACTCTTATATCTCAAGTTATACCTAGGTTGGACCTCATCCATTATCATATCGGTTTCTTCTTGATAACTACAAAGGTCAGTATAATCTCTTTCTTCACCCTTAATAGACGATTGTTGAGTGTCTCGAGATTTTTCATAATCCTCTCTATTCAGATAAGGTTGTGTATAGTCATCACCCAAGTTCATGACATCATCATATAAATCTCTGAAATCTTGGAGATCATTCCCTCTTATAAAATTTTCGTTCTTTAGGGGAGTTTGTATTTTCTGATCTTCATTTTTTACCTGTCTTTGTTGGTTTGGGGGATTGGGATTCCTCCTGAAATCCTTTTTGGCGAAAGAATCGGATTTGGCCTATTCTAGCTCCATCCTGGATATCTTATTAGACAGCTCCTTAATTATCCTGGCCATATCATCTACTTTGTCATTTGTGTATCTATTAGACCCTGATGGCCCCGCTTGTTCACTAAACAGTCTAGTTTCTTGGTTTCCCGCTTCTACTTTAGATTTTAACTTACCAGAAGCCATCATATTTGACTCAATTTCTACAACATCATCTTGCATTCGGTTCAGAGTAGATCCCCTTCTTTCCCATAAAAGAAGTGCAAAATCTAGTTCGAAAGCCCCCGCGAAAGTTACTTTGGCTGCAGGTTGGGACGGTTTAACCTCGGCTGGGATTTTGTTATACAACTTATTGAATCTCTGAATAAAATCCATAACTGTTTTTGAATTCTTTTTTCTTAAATACCCAAACTCGGTTAAATAGTATAGGTGGTCCTTTCTTTCACCCCATTGTCTAAGGAAAGCATCTTCCAAGGCATCATAGGACAAGATAGATCCTGCAGCTAGACTCTGAAACCAAGTTCGGACGTGACCTTCGAAGGTTTGGACGAAAAGCCTCAAATACACATATTCATGTTCGAGACCTAGGATGTCTGCGAATTGATCAAAGAAATGTATGTGTTCGACCGTGGTCAGATCTCCTTCCCAGTGAATTTTGGAATTTTTTTTACATAATTTTCAGGAAGGTCGTGCAGAGGAACATGCAATACCAAATGAGTGTATCTTGTTGCCACTTTAGAAAACACTCTGAGAGGGGGGGCAGGCCCTTGACCTCCATATCCTCCCCCAGGAGCACCTCCATCTCCTCCTCCAGGAGGACCCCCACCACCTCCTCCGACAACCCCTCCAGCTCCCCCTCTGGCGGCTGCCATCGTTATTAGTGGAAAGTTGTAAAGGGGGTTTTGGAATATTAAAAGTGAATCTTTACTTTCTTCGTGGGATGAAAAATCCAAGGGTGATTGGTAAGGGATGCGAAGGCTTGTCTCTTCAGACTTGCAAGAGATGTAATCAGGGGAACCAACGGGTGTGGGAACTGGGTGTGTGAAATAGTCTTCGAGACTGGGTGAGGTTGTGAAATTTAACTGAAGAGTCGATGATATATCGACTGTAGATGAATTTTCTACAAAACGTTTTCCTTTGTGTACTACAGAGGTTATCGGATGGGTTTCACTTCTAACTTTGGAGTAGTTTGATGTTAGATCGTTAGTGTTGAAAAGAGGGTTGCATGAAGTTGAAGGTTTAGAAGAACTATTGGTCTTCAGTTGTGGGTATTTAAGCTGATAGACTATAGGGGTCGGCTTAAGAGAGCCTCTCGCCTTTAAAATCTTCTCAGGATCGGTAATGGGTGTGGTCTATTTACCATCCGGGTTTTGCCTGGTATGCCTCCGACCGGATGCCAACTTACTAATCATGGAGTTGCCAAGTGAAATATTGGAAAGCCTTTAAAAGGTGTGCACTCTTTGTTCACTATCAAAGGGTGACACTTTCAATGAAAAATGTCATTTTCCCAGGGAAAAAGATTTTGTAACTTCGGTCCCCGACAACAACGCCAAAAGGATGTTGTTCCAGAGTCTGTAATTAAGGCTTAGAAGTACAGTGTCTAGGCATCCGAAAGTGAGTAAGGGGTAGAGAAGGAAGAAATGTCAACCTTCCGCAAGGGAAGCTAGGGATAATTTCTAGGTTGTTGTCTAGCTTCCAACTATTCTTGGATGTTTATGTCCCTTTCAATCACTGCCCATGAACGTTCACGTTCTACCCGGGTAGTGGTTGTTTTAATAATAGTAACAAAAAGGTTCAAGGAAATATGTGTTTGATATGATAGTCCAGGTTCGATATTAGACTGTCTTGTCACAGGGACAGTCATAAAGGAACAAAATCATAAGAAAATCTCAAAACTTTTTTAGATGCTGTCTCGAATTCGGTCGTATAAAGGAGAGTTTATAGCTCCGATAGTGGAAATAGGGTGCAAACCAAAGGCCCTTTCTTGTAACTGAGTTATATTTTAATAAATGTGTATGAGGTGTAAGAAAACATTAAGTTGTCTATCATGTAAGGCTCCTATCAAGGGAGAATCTCACTTGTAAACAGAGGAAGAAAAAGATGAAGAAATAACCTAATGAAGCATAAAATATATATAGAAGTCTAAAATGTTCACTGGTCTTATACCTGCTGATAGCCTGTATAGAGGAAAAACGCTAAACAATATAGACAACTAAAATTAATTCACTACAGTAGAGGTTGTACTAAATTATAGCGAAACATTCATCAAATACATATATGAAATGGAATTGAATATGAAATACTATGAAACAAACTCATAACACAGTCGTGACGGGATCGAGAATATTTGGATTTTCTTTGTATTAACTCTTGAGGGAGAAAATCTCTATTATAATCGACCCAAAAAGGTCCAGCCTGTGTTCCTTCCTTCTATTGTATATTTATATAGATTTACATATGATGGAATCTCAATCGTTCTAGGATTTTTAGTTACATCAATAAGGAGATCAATCGTTTCATTTCTTTATCTCTGTCTTTATTTGGTACCAGAAGTCTACCCCTTTGCATGCTTGGTACAAGTGACACATTTTTCCACCAGTCGAGATATCAACCTAGAAGGCTCCGCTTGACAATTGGCCTAAAAGATATAACAATCTCTTACTAATTGTGGTAACCTTTCTTCCATCTGTCGGTCTAGGGTGTCGATAGTGCACAATCGCACACTTGGTTTAATAATCCATTTATCTATTTGAACTATGTATACCAGAGTTACTTGTGAGACTTCGACCGAATCTCTTTCTTCTTTCTCATTTATATCAAGCGAGAGTTTCTCCATATTCATTTGGCTCAGTATCTCAGCGTTGCTCTCACTATCAATACCTAACAGATTTTCATCTATGGAACTGAAAGCCTCTTCACAGGATTTCCTTACCTTCTTGGCTTGCAATTTGCCTTCTGATTTGCTGCATTCCCATTCTTTCAATAAAATATTACCTCGGGTCTATTCTGAAATGGAAAACTCGGAACGATTTTCCGATTCCATGTTTGTTGTAGCTATTACAACCTCTTGAAATGTGACACGAGCTGCTCCAACTTATCTCTCTCTGACATATAAGTTTTCTAATACTTGATCAATAAGTAGGAAGTTGTCCTGAATCGTCTCTACCTTGGCAAGTAAACTTTGTTGGGCTGCAGAAACTCTACTCCGAATCTCCATAGCCTGGGACTGGACTATCTCGATATTTATAACTTGGCTTTCGATGAGATCTAATCTAACCTATAGCTGCCCTATCAAGTCTCTTTGCTAGCCTACCTATATTTGACTGGTCTGAGCTACCAACTCTTCTTGTTCGAGCTTATATTTGAGCAACTCGATTTCCTTTTTATCGGCCATTCTTGCTTGTTCTAATCCTGTATTTGCCTGGTCCTTGGCAGCTTCCTCTGTTGTGGCTAGTTTAACTTCTAAGGTTTTGATGAGGCGATTTTTTCGCTTCAGCTAATTTTTCAAAACCCCGATTGAAAATTGGTTTGTTGTAGAAAACGCCCCTAATGTTCCGGCTATTTCTATTGCAAATTCTTCTTTCTTCATATATTTCCCGTCGGTCAACACCTTAAATTTTTTGGCTGTTGATCCTGCTTCTTGATAGAATTCTCTTTTTACCACAACTTTTCTCTTTTTATCAAAAAAGAACTCATTTGGAGGGATCTCTTCCATCCTTATAGGTCTCAATTCTTGATTGAAAATCCACCTTGCATCTATGTTCACTTTAGTTGACTATAAGGGAGTAATGGAGGCAATGGGATATCTGATTTGCTTACCTGATTGGCCTGGAGTGGCCACTGGAGTCAACTTTTTTGGCGGATTAGGAGTTTTCATTTCTGGTTTCAGGCTCCCAGTTTGCTCTTCCCTGTCCTGGTGTTCTTCTTGTCTGGGTGCTGAATCTTTGGATCCTTCGGTTTCTTTTTTCTTCACCTTTGTTGTTATTGGATTCTTACCCCGCAATACTGGGGGAAGACAACTCTGCCGATGTTCTTGGAATTTTAAAACATCGACCCTCTCTTCGGGAGCCAGGGCTTGTATCCGAGCCAAAACCTCGGCATAAGATCTCGTGCCTCGGAAAATGTCATCCGAGGGTGAATTTTCATGCTCAAACCTTTTAAGCCCGCAACTGGCTAAGTGATTACTTATGACCCTATGTGGATCGTGCTTCTTGAATTCAACATGGACTAATTTCAGGTCTTCCAGGGCTACTACCTCAGCTTTAGCATGCCTGAAATCTAACAAAGAATAAGAATTTAAATGAATAGGAAAAGGTGGCCATACCTTCTTAGAATATCCCTTAAGTTCCTTGCTTACACCACTGATTACGGTTTGTCTGGCAATATCATGACAAGCTAGCCTACCGGGTATGAATAATGTAATGCATGCAGAGGAACATAAGCACCAAAAACCCTGAGATATGAAAATTATGCTTCCACGTACCAGTCGGTTATATTGCTCAAATTTACCATGATACTGTCTGAGATCCTGGGTGGCAGATGGCCGAAGATAGTGACATGTAGTGGTACCATTACCCAGTTAAAGATTTCATACACAAAATCTAAAGCTTTGTTTTCCCACAGCTTTGAATGGTAGACGTGGATGGGCTCAGCCTCTGATGGAGTCCAGCTCCAACTTATTAAGGGAAAAGGCATCAGAAAGCACACGGCGTCCATGATATACGTGGACATAAAGAATGAAGCAATCTTTCCACTCTCGATACTCTGTAACTCAACTGGTCAAACTATTAGACAATAGTTTAGCCCAGTCGAAGGAACAACTTTCGACGATTGTATGGATTAGGGGCACCCACTAAAGGAAACAATGTGTGGTGTCCTCTCTCCCATATAATTTGTAGGTCATCATAGCTACATATTTGAACTGTGGTTCCAGAGAAGATATTGAATATACACCAATACTGTCCACCATGAACTTCGCAGGGTGTGAAACCCAATCTTTGATTAAACTGGACACACTCTTGTTGTATTGCACACATTCCTTCTGTTTACAATTTTCAAGGAATTCGGCATTGTATGTAAAGTCTGACACGGTAGGAAACTTGTACATAGCCTGTAATTTTGGCGGTTTTAAAGTCCCAATAGTGACTCTCTGCTCGTTGACGATGGTTCTGGTTGGTATATCTACATGGTCTAATGCCCACCGGACCATATCGTAGTAAGGGAGCAGACGTGGCCTAGCTGCTACTTTATGCATTTCATCTTGGACGATGATCTTATATTTGGTGCTCAGGTTATCTTTTTCATTGTCACTGGAATCATTCAAACCATCTACCAATTCGGACTGTAGAACCTCAGAAATATATGACCAGGTCTTGACAGAGTTGACACTTCGAGGTGAAGTATCAGAAACATTTTCTGAACCTTGTCCTGAAACCTCAACAGTGGCTTTAGACGCTTTTCACGGGGCCATGGCGGGGGATTCTACTTTATCTCTCCTGCGATAAAAATATGTATACATACAGAAATTAGTTCGCTCGAGAAACGTTTACTCTGCATAGAATAAAAATGAAATTTGTGACAACAAATAAAAGATCCATGTCTTCGACCATTTAAAACTAGGTCATCCTTAGGAACAGAATGGTCAAATCGTTCTTAAATATAAATTTAGCAATAAAAACCAAATCCTTACTTATCAATTCGCCTCATTTCCAATTAATGTCATAGATTTTGACAGTTCGTAATGCAAGTTGGCGCAAGGAAAGTTTAAAATTGCCTCGTAGACTGTGCATATTAATTTTCGTATTAATACACTGGAAATGTTGGCTTAGCTTAATTAATCAGGCCTTTTTAAATGTTAATTAATCTTTCGGCATTCACCTCATCGGGAGTTTTCACTTTAACCCTTTAAACCTCTAAAACCCGAGATTGCGATAATTAGCTTTGGTTAATAAAAAATGTAACCCAGATTAAGTGTTTAATTAATTACGTTTTTATTTTTATCGTGACTTCGCGATTCGGGGCTTTGAAGGTATATCTTTCGGGAGGCTCATATGCCGAGTTGCGAAATCATGAGATCGTGATGATATGATATAATTAAATTGGAAGATAAAACCGGATTAAGTTTTTAATTAATTTCATTTTTATTCATATCACGACTTCGCGACTCGGGGATTCGAAGGTATAGCTTTTGAGGGAAAACATGTCGAGTTGCGAATTCCCGACAAAGTTTAACCACAGCTAAACTTTTTATCTTTAATATTAACCTGGGTTACTAAAATAAGAATCTCGCGGTTTCAGCTATCGGGGTTATGACGGTAAGACTTTTGGAGCTAGCAAACACCGAGACATGAAATCCCGATGATGCTTAACTGTGGTTTAGAGTATATTTACTCTCGGTACTGATCTGGGTAAAAATTTTTAAAACTATTTCTCCGTTTCTCCCCTCGGGACTTGTAAACTATGTAATCTATAACTTCCGACATACGACATCCCGAGGTAAAAGAAAAAGAAAAAGGAGAAACTCGTTTAAACGATTTAAAAAAAATAAAAAATATTGTCTTAAGAGTATGATAACTATCACTGCTTGTGTGATGAGACTTCTAAGATTTTGGGGAAAATAAAGGAAAATACCAAAACCAGCTTTCGATTTCAAGCATTAAAATATAAAATTTTAAAAAAGGCTAAAACAAACAAAGGCGGCTCCAACATAAGGTTTGGTAGTGATTAATATGGTAGAAATTAATATGTTTTAAATATTGCCTCAATATAATATCTTAGACAACAAGAAATGTTAGACATTATCCATGCGTTAGACAACAATATATCATTCCAGTTTTATACTCAACAGACAACTTGCACCTTTAAAAGATAGCGAAATTCATAGCTATTGACATCAAATTTAAGTGATTGCGAATTTATACATTAAATGGCATGAATGGCGGTATATTTACGAATGCTCATGATTTCATGGATTCACATTTATTTACAGATAGTGAACTAACATACTGGGAGCGAATTGAATTAGGTAATAGTGATTGGAATGGCATTTTATAGAAAACGATTATTATGTTGCAACAAACTACGTTTTCTTCTCAGATAGAACCTCAATTCATTTGACTGCAAAATTACATTCTTTAACTGCGATTTTAAGTATACTTATGACTGCGAACTCATTTATATGGCTGCATTCATTTTTATATGCCTGCGATTTTGTTGGGAATAATGGATAGGGTTGGTAAGTCGGCGTTTTAACATTGGCAGCATTCTACTACTGTGTTCTACCAATTCCATTTGAATGGGCCTTTGATTCCTTTACTACTGTGTTTTAACTTTAGATCCAGCAACAGTTATTATCGACGACTACTTGGTTGCTTACAATGATTGTAAATATTTAATTAGTGTTAATACCTTGTTAAGTGGTGAATAGTACAGGTTAATTCTGTGAAAGTTAGCTGGTATAATATGTTCACTCCCATAATAAGTATTGTGGAAAAATGAATCGGTTCATGTCAATTTGAATTTTATTAATTTAAATATTAATGTTCATATATATGTATATATATAAAATCTTAATCGCAATGTGGAATGTTGTGCCTTTAAAGGCATTTCCAAATAATGTGTTCAAATTATAAAAATGATGTAAATTGACATTGTAATTGTGTTGGAAAATTTATAATAGTTCCATTATATTATTGTGGTCATGGAATTTCTGTGTATGACCGTGTTTCAGAATGATGTTGTGTTTGAATGTGAAGGACCTTTACTCCTTTCTTATATCGTTAATATTTTTAGAAAAAATTAAAATATTGCTAGTGCGCCTCATGAGAAGGTATTTAGGTGCCACGTCATTGGCGGAAAGCCAGTTACACCAACTGGCTGGAAGGTATGTCATTTTGGTAAATGAATATTTTATTATAAGCAGTTTAGTAAATTTCCTAATGTATGGACTTATAGTTACCAATAATGGATTATTGCCTACTAGGAACTCGATTTTGGAGACCGATTCCATAAGTATCAGATGCTTGCAACTATTGGAATTAGTGAGTAGAAGGATACTATTAATCCGTCCACATTAGGTTTTGTTGGTGAAGTCATTAAGATCTTGTGCAATTTTAATTTGAGTGATGTCATCTCGCGTCACATCGACTTGTTGCTTGGATGTGTGGGTGTTGCACTTTATCATGTAGTTGTTGTCGTGTTTGTGTTGGGAGGGGAGTCATTTCTATCTGTCTTGATTTACACATGTTCACCTAGTTGCTCGATGTGCTAATCTGTTGATTTGTTGTTGTTTGTTTCCCGTTTGGTGGGAGTGGTGCTCATCGTTCAGTTGTGTTGTTTAACTGAAATCATTGTTGTCATCCTATATAAAAACAAATTGCATGTTTAGCTTCACTTGTAGTCGTAACGATTGGGGTCGTTACATATGGTATCAAAGTGGGTTCAAACCTACGACTGTGGATCACCATTTTTTGCACAACAGTAAACCGTTGATTTTTAACCTAATGCTAACTAAAAAATTTAGCATGTCCATGTGGTGATCTTGATTAGAGGACACCACAGAGGCTCACATCGTGGTGCCGTGGAAGGAGGTGTGATGTCTCCTAAGGAGCCCGCCCCCTTGGAGTCTGACCCCCAAGGGAAAGAACCAGTCCTTGGGCTGGATTCGATGGTTGAAGGGATGGCGATGGTCTGACAAGGCCCTTCCAGGGATTGTCAAAAGGCCTTGATTCACCATCTGTTTTGAGTGAGGCTAGGGTGCATGTACTGTTATCATCCACCGAGAACTCAAGAGAGATGAGTTCCCAAGTCCTCAAGTGTCACGGATAGCTATGTCGTCGAGGGATGGATATAGATCAAGGTGATGTGCTTCATGCTTCGCGATTACCACCTCCATCATGAAGGTCTACATGGTGGTTTTTCAACTGAAGGGAGAGCGCTCTTCTATGGTGAAATATGCTCTTACCACTTCTGAACATTGTATTCGACGATGTTTCATGGGAATTGTTTGAGGAACGGTTCCAAGAGAGGTACCTTTCATAGGAATTCATTGAGCTTCAGCTGAATGAGTTCAACACCTTACGATAGGGTGGTCGCACTGTGCCTGAGGACGAGGCCCATTTTGTGGAATTGCTTTGGTATGATTTGCACCTTAATACCAAGAAACTTAAGATCAAAAGTTTCTTGTTTGGCCTTAATGTCAACATACATGCAAAGGCTAGGATTCTGATTCCTTAGACCTTGCATGATGTAGTCTAGAAGGCCCTCATAACAGAGGAGGAGCTTGTTAGCGGGGTTCAGAGAAGGACTCCAACAAGACTGGTAGGGAAGGTGTCATTCGGTGTGCAGCAGCATTAGAAATGAGCCAGACATATGCTAGGATATCGTGGCTTCCAGAGAGGATCCACTTTCACTACACCTCGGTGACTAGCGCCTCAGTAGTAGAATCCTTATCGGGGACCATAGCATCAACAACAATGTCGACCACAACAACAACAATTTAGGCTTGTTGAATAGAACAAACTAGGATTCGAGGCCGGTGGGTCATCAACTTCTACTTCGGGTACCAGGAGTATTGGACCGAAGAAGGGGTGTTGGACATGTGGGGAGCCACATCTACCAACATGACTGCCCAGTGGAGAGGACTAGAGCATCTAGATTATCCGGACCCACTACCGTGGGATATCGGGGCAAGGCCCATCAGATTCATTCTACGGTAAATAACCACCAGGAAGAGCACTCGTCCACTGTGTTTGCGACGTCAAGGATCGTCACCGACCAGACCCTTATTATTTTGATAGAACTTGGTGCTACTAAGAGTTTCATTTCCAGTACAGTGCTAAAATGAACTAAGTTAAAGGCAGTCGAACATGATGAATTTATCCTGGTAGAAATGGCCTTAGGAGACAAACAAAAGGTTGGTGGGAAGGATACGGGTAGTACCCTTAACCTGAGAGAGTTTGTCACTAGGGCCAATCTGTACGTCACGATATTCGGATATTATGACGTTGTTATCGGTATTGACTTGTTGGAATCGCATGAGGCGATACTCAATTTTAAGATGAAATGATTGAGCTTGGTCGATGATGAGGATAGGGATGTGCAATTGTAGGTTAGAACCAGGGACTTTCCTTGAGGTTTATCTCTTCATTCGAGTTACGAAAGAGCATGCACAAGGGATGTAAGCTTTATGCGATCCTTGCGTTAAATGAGAAGGGAGTAGAAGAAGGTATAGAACACCATCCTGTGGTGAGAGAGTTTGAGGACATCTTCCCGGAGGAGTTACCGGGGATGCTGCCAGAGAGGGAATTGGAGTTTACCATACACCTAAAATCGGGGACTGAACCGATAGAGAGAATGCCTTATCATATGTCGACCCCAGAGTTACAGGAGTTGAGAATGCAACTGAAGGAATTCTTGGACCTGGGATTGATACGTCTAAGTGTGTCACTGTGGGGTGCACCTGTTATCTTCATACAAAAGAAGGATGGGTCGTGGAGGCTCTGCATTGACTACCATCAATTGAACAAGGAAACAATCAAGAATCAATATCCATTATCGAGGATTGATGATCTATTCGATCAGATGAAGGGTGTGAAAATGTTTTCAAATATCGATTTGCGATCAGGGTATCACCAGTTATGAATCAAGGAGGATGGTGTCCCATAGAATGCCTTTAAGATGAGGTTTGGACATTATGAGTTTATTGTTTTACCATCTGGAATGACAAATTCCCCAGGGTTATTTATGAGTTTGATGAACAGGGTGTTCCGCGAGTACTTGGACAAGTTCGTCCAAGTATTCATTGATGATATTTTGATTTACTCTTAGATGACAAAGAAGCATGAAGAGCACTTGCGCTTGGTACTACAGTGTCTACGAGAGCACAAATTGTATGGTAAGTTGTCCAAATGATCATTTTATCCATCAAAGATTCACTACTTAGGGCATGTCATCTCCGACGAAGGTATCGCCATGGATCCAACAAAGTTCAAGACTATTATGGAATGGCCTGCGTCGACGAATGTCCCAGAATTGCATAGCTTCATGGGTTTAGCAGGATACTATCGATGGTTCGTCGAGGGATTTTCGAAGATAGAAAATCCAATCAAGGAATTGCAGAAGAAGAACAAGAAGTTTGTTGGACCGAGAAATGTGCGGAATAATTTCGGAGGCTCAAGGATCTTTTGACAACGACACTGATACTAAAGTTTTATGACATGGACATGGACTTGTTGGCATTCATTGACGCATCCAAGGAAGGCTTAGGCGGATTCTTGATGCAAGACAGTCGAGTGATCACTTACATCTTGAGGAAACTGAGAAGGCATGAAGAGAACTATGAAATGCACAATTTTGAGTTGTTAGCCATTGTATATGCCTTGAAGGTTTGGAGACACTACCTTGTCGGATGAAAATTTGAACTAAATACAAACCAATGTTGACTACAACACATATTTACACAAAGAGACTTGAAAGCATGACAACGACGTTGGTCAGAATTGCTTAGCAAGTACGATTTCAATATTTATTACCTAAAAGTAACACTAAACCGAGTGGTACATGCATTAAGTCAGAGACCATGTGTCTTTTCGGTATTTCCACTTCAGACGAATCTATGTGAAAAGATTCTAACTTTACCATGCGACGATGACTGGAATAAAGAGGTCAAAGATTTTATCAGACAAAACACAATGATGGTACCAAGATTTGAAGGAATTACATTGACGAAGATGGATTATAGAGGTTTAAGAATTGGGTTTACATACCACCGAATGACAAGTTGAGGCATTTGATCCTAAACGAGGCTCACAGAGCAGTGTACATGGCTCACCCGGGAGTCAAGAAGATGAGGGGGGACCTTAAACCCTTATTCATCTGGAAGGGATGAAGGAAACAATAATCAACTATGTGGCTAGATCTATATAATGTTAGCAGGTGAAGGCTGAACATAGACATCCAACAGGATTACTATAGCCACATGGTATTTCGTAATCTAAATGAGAGGTCATTTCAATGGATTTCATTGTTGGATTTCCACTACTAGCAAGGAGACATGACTCAATTTTTGTGATTTTTGACACTCTGACAAAGAGTTATCATTTTATTCTTGTGCATACGACGTATCATACACCTAACATAGCTATAGTTTTCATCAGTGAGATTGTGAGGCTACATGGCGTGCTAGAGAGGGTTATACCTGATCGAGGATCAGTGTTTACCAGATGATTTTGGACTAGCTCCAAGAAGCATTGGGAACCAAACTTAACTTTATTATGCATATCACCCGGAGATAGACGGGTAGACTGAACGAACAAACCAAATCCTGGAGGACTTTTTGTGTATGTACATGATGGACCAATCGAAGCGTTGGGAAGAATTCTTGCCAATGGTAGAATTCACATATGACAATAGTTATGAAAGCACAATTAGTATGGCGCTTTTGAGTTTCCTTACAGATGATCATGTCAGAGACCTTGGAGTTGGGATCAAATTGAGGATAAGGTCCCGGTGGGACCAGAAGAAATCTAATAAATGGAAGAACAAATGAAAACAAAATACAAAAGATCAAGGAAGCATAGGATTGACAAAAGAGTTATGCTGATGCACATCATGTCGACCGTAGTTATGAAGTTGGTGATCAAGTCTTCTTGTGGTAGAAACCGCATAAGAGTTTGATCTATTTGTAAAGGGTGCTAAACTCTTTCCTAGGTTCATGGGATCTTGTGATATTGTGGAAAAGAGAGCGTCATGGCCTATTGACTAGCCTTGCCGGATCCTTGAGGCGTATGCACGATGTCTTTCTCGTCTCTGCTTGAGACATTATTTAAGTGATCCTACTCATGTTTTGACTTGAGTACCTTGTAGGTATTGGCTGAGAGTGCTCTCACGGATGAGCCGATCTACATTCTGGATCATTGCATTTGACAACTATAGCGTCGAACAATAGATCAAGTCAAGGTCTAGTGAGACAACTACAATCCATACTCAACAACCTGGGAGGACGCATATGATATGCACCAACATTTTCCATTTTTGTTTGATAGATAGACTTATGACACTGTGATACACATTATTTCGGCACTTATATACTGTGAAATTTCGGGATGAAGTTTAGACCAAGAGGAGGTGTATGTAACATCCCACTCACGTGCACCGAGCGAACTTATTCTTTGAGGACACTTTCTTGAAAGTGATCCAGATTATTATACTATTGGGAATTTGATTATGATTATGAGACATTATGGATATGATGACATGTATTTTGTTGCATTAACATAGATAGGTGCTATTGAATCGGTTCTCCTGAGTGTGCAGGATTTTAGACCTCAAGGATGCAGAGGCATCGATGAAACCCTTGGACTTTGAACCAAGTTAGGGAGTGGACAATTGGGGTTGGATTGTTGTATATATGACCAATGTACATCTGATTAGATGTTATGATTATGGATTTTATTTCTAACATGATTCATTGATGATGCAGGCTAACGATAGCTCGTCGACCAGACTCACATGTGGAGTAGAGGGGTCACTCACAACTACCAGAGATGTTGAGGGAGAGGTGTGTACAACAAATCTACTAAAACCTACTAGAACTACCATTGTAGCTCGAACTGTAGGTTAACTATTACCTAGTTCGAGACAACCCATGATGTCGTGAGGGTAGATTGAAACAGTCACTCACAATGATTCTAAGGGGCGCGCAATAATACATGGGACTTACTACTTAGAGGCCCTTAGTCTCCCACAAGATCATCTGACAGAGTATTGACTCCAGGGGTTTTGATGTCCACCAAGTCAGTCAAGAGGTGAGTGAAACCCTTGGAGCACGTAGTGTGTCTTGAAGGGCACGTCGTGTAAGAAAAATAGAATGAGGCAAGTGGAACCACTGGAGCATGTAGTGAGTCTTGAAGGGAACATCACCCAAGGTAAACAAAATGAGGTGAGTGGCACCCTTTAGAGCACCTAGTGCGTTCTGAAGGGCACGTTGCGTTCTTAACTACACTACTAAATTTGAACCTGTTTGCGATGAAGTAGCGTCAAAGTTTTGTCGGAATAGGATCGTTGTTGTGACCAATATGAATTTTTTTTCGTTGAAATCAATTCGTCAATCTAGCGACCACACATGGATCTTTGTCAGTCTAGCGACCAGGAAAAAAATCCTATTCACAATAGGGAACATTTACCATTCATCGATCCAACAACCAAGATTATTCGGTCTAGTGACCAACTTTAGTCGCAAGCCTTGCTAGCATCTCTAAGGAAAATATAACATTGGTCACTGTAGTGACCATAATTAGTCTGTCTAGCGGTGAATGTTAGTTGGGCTAACGACTAATATTAGTCACAAGAGTGACCAAGACAACCCTTGAAAACTTAGTCAATAAACCATGGTTAGTCGGTAGAACGACGAATATTAGTTGCTAGATCGACCAAACCTGAAGCTAAAAGGGTCAAACGAAGGATGAACAGGTAATCACTAGAGCGACTAATGTTGGGCCTTTTTTTTTTTATAAATATGCCATTCACATAGGAATCAGCCCAGACTAGCAAGCTACAAAAGCATACTTTCATTATGTACTTGGGAGCTGGCACTGGAGTCAACCCCCTAATGGTCAATACTGATGATCCAATTTACCTTGTCATTTCTAGATGTAAGCACCATTGTGATGAGTCTCAATCCATGCTAGGGGATTTAATATCGAGCCTCAAATTGTGGAAGGTGAATCTAGAGAATTGGGTGGAGGATCTTTCACAACAACAAACCTCCCTTATAGAGTAGTTAAGCACTATTAAATCGAAGGAATTCCTGTTAGATGTGGAAAATCAATGCCTAAGAGAAAAATCCAGGGAACAAGAAGCTAAAATTTAGAAGCTACAACAACATGTAAAGAAGATGGAGCATGAGTAGTCACTCGGGTTGGCATTCTATAGGCACAAGTACATTTAGAAGTCTTTAATGGGTTCGCTCCCACAAACAAATATGTCACTCAATGAGGACCAAAAAATGGAGCATCCACATTGTCAATAGGATTAGAGGTCAAATACTACCCATCCACCAACTACTGGAAGTGATGCAGGAGAATCTACCACATCAAGAGAGAGCCAGCGCGAAAGCGGAGGACAGCTGGACAAGCCAACAAAAACTTTTTTGAAACCACCTTGAAACTGTTGCACAAACATTAATGAGGAGATTTAATGAGGCGCACTTTGTATATTGTATTGGACCTTGAGCAATTCGCTCTCATCCTTAGTAGATAGACGACATTTAAAATAGTTAATGCGGGTAGATAGGATTTTAATTCTAGACTAGAAAATTTAGGAGCTAGAGGGAAAATGGATATAGACACCCTCATTGTATCATTGTAACATTGTCCTGAGCATGATTATTGAAGCAGAAAGAGCACAGGAGAATAACAGAGAGCTGTAGAAGAACATCCATGTATAGATATTGAATTAATAGAAGAAGTTGATTCAAATTTATGGTTTTTGTGTTTGTTCTCTGCATATTGATGTTGATGTGCTCATGAATGGTTTCTTTCAGTCACACATTTTCTTTTATGTGTTGTTGATCAAAATCTGGACCAGGGGTCAAAATTTTGCTCAATTTTCAAAGTGCTCGGAATTCGACGAAACCTGTGCCATTGCGCCCGTCTCGTCTTCCTGATTCCGGTGATATATTTACTTTCTCAAACAGAGTCCGTATGGAGAAGATATCGCGATTTGTTCGCCAAGGCAAACAGGCAAAAATTTGATGCTGACTATATTTGTCCGTACAGTCTGTACGGTGACGTGGCAGGGCCGTACCATCCATACGGTGACGTGGTAGGTGGATGACATAGCACGTTTTCATTGGTCAATTGTTGGAAAGTAGCATGTTGACACGTGTCATTTTATGAGTGAATAGTATGAGGACACGTGGCCCAACCCGAGGGCGCCACGTGTCGCTCATTGGTTGGTTAATGGTTGATTGTGTAAAATGTGGGAGTCCGCGGGGTTCGACCCCGGGACCTCCCCCCACAGCAAAGAGTCTTCGCGCGACTGCCCGACCATTGGGCCACGGGTATTGCTTGTTATATGTACCCATTTAAATATATTTAAACTTGTTTAAAAGTTTCAATCGACGGGGGGTTGGGCCAGGGCTTAGCCCCGACCCCGGTTCTATGCGATAAACCATATGACTCTACCCACCGTGAAATAGGTGCATTTTAAAGTTGGGGTTTAAACCCACGGTTTTATATGTATACATGTGAACAAAACACATGCAAACAGCACGCGGGGGAGTTGGTACATGGAGCCCACGGTTCCATTACTATTCGCATATGACCACACCAAGTGCACGCGGGGTTTTGTGGTTGTTTAACGGTTAGCCCGTGGTTTCGTTATTACATGTGACCGTCGTATTTTACATTGGCCCGATCAGTTGGTGCGCGTGGGGGTTATAACCCATAACCCACGGTTATATGTATTGTGCCATATGACCCCGAGTTGGAGCGCGGGGGTTAGCACAGTTACATGGTTTTAAAACGAGTTAACCACCTTTTGATAAGCGCACGGTCCTATGACCATTCATATGCCCAGGTGCCGAGGCGGTTAGGGGATGGAGGCACCTTAACCATCCTACGGTTTTCACCATTGGCATGGTTGCACCCGGTGCTAGGTTTTAACGTGCATTTTGGAGCGTGTTCTTGGTTCATGCACACATAGGTGCGTTTTGGCGAACCAGTTTCAGAAAGCTTGAAGGAGGAAAATGGAGGAGGCCTAACTTCTTCATCTTTTGGCTGATTGAGGTGCCGTAAAAGCCCAGCTAAGGGTTTTGGGACATTATGGATCCATTGGTGTTGTTTTCAAGGCCATTTGAAGACTTATTCTGCAATATTTTCACCATTAAAGTTTCAGCAAGCTTCGGGAAGTTTGAAGCCCTCTTTGATGGAGGACATGGTTTGGTGAGCCTATGTTTGTTTTCTGTGATTGAATAATCATTTTTGGCTAATTGATATGCTATGAACACATTGGGACAGGTTTCAGAGGCTGTTGAGGACTTTTACAGGTGTTTTTTCCAAATATAAGCTCAGGGAAGCTTATGGCCACATGTAGAAGAGGTCATGCCTGGATGAGCGATGATCCGTTTTCAGAGTTCTATTAGTCATTTTTGGGGTTTTTATGTGTTATGATCTCAATGGTGCAATATATTTTTCCATTTGAGTTGAGAAGCATCTTGTAAAAGAACTTTTGACTAATTAATCCCAGAGAGCCAAGTCCATTATGGAGGCTCAAGGAGATGTAGCCCGGAGGGGGGTGAACTCCTTTATCAGTTTGTTCTTGTTGTGAGTTTGATGGTTTATTTGTTGCAAGTTGTGTTGCTGTGTATTTATTTCAAGTACATATTTAACCATACAAAGGAACAATTCCTCACACATAATCATTTACAAGAAGATACATGAAATTAACACATAAGTTTATATTGCATATTTTAACACATGAAGCAAGGTCCTGTAAAGTTTATTTTAATGAAGTAGGGGTGCTTGCATAGCATAACAAGTCAGCCTTCTATTTTCAGATCAGGTGGTATCAGATCATAGTTTGTTTTTCTCATGTGTTTGCCATTAATAGCTTGAGATTTAGCTATTGGTTTTTGTGTTGAAGTTGGATATCTTCCAGGATGGAGGAAGCTTCAAGTATTGATAGTTCTCATACATTTTCATTATCTAAAGAAGATTTGATAACTATGAGAGATTTGATGAAAGAAATGTATGAAGACAGGAATAAGAACATTGCCCTTGAAGAGAAGTTGATGGCCATGAAGCAGGAGAAAGAACAGTTTCTTGCAAGGTTGCATGAGATGGAGATTCAACTCCATGAGGCAAAGGAAACCCTTACCAAGTACATGCATGAACATAAGGTATGCAGTGTTAGTTTATATTCTAATTCCTCTAAAGATGAATGTTTTGGTGGTTTTGAGAGTCACACAAGAGGAATAGGGTCCAAGTTGATGTTTAAAATGGGCTATGAAGGTAGAGGTTTGGGTAAGCATGCACAAGGCATAGTTGAGCCTATTGTTGTTGAAGAAAGACCCAAGTATTGTGGTCTTGGATATGAACAAATTGATGGAGCAAATTCTAAAGTTGAGAAGACAAGGGAAAAAGTTCCAAGCATAAAATTTGTTTCAAGTTCACCTCCTCAAGAAGGCTTTAAAGGTGAAAGTTCAATCTCTCCAGCATGCAAGGCTTGTGTTCAGGATGAATGCAAATGTGAGAGTTGTGACAACGATGAGGACAAGAACATTGTTGATGGTCTTCAAAGGAGAGTTTGTAACTCTTCAGATTCACCTCCTCAAAGAGGCGATAAAGGTGAATGTTCAAGGTATAATTCTACTTATCATTCGGTTTCTTTTGATTATGTTAAGCATAATAAATTTATATGTAAAAATGGAAGAAAGAATCCATGTACATATTGTGGTTTGTATAACCATCATGTTTCGAAATGTTGGAAAAGATTAACCGCTTTCAGGAAATTGTCCAAGCAAAGATAGCATGAAAAGAGGATGCAAAAGGTTTGCACTCATTGTCAGAAGCGGGGTCATCTTGTTGACCAATGTTGGACATTGCATCCAAATACTCATCCACAACACAAGAAGCAGTTGGATACAGAGTTTGATAAGAATGGAAGAGGAGATTCCATCATCGATGTGAGTCAAGATGATTCACAAGAGGACGATGTTCAGCAGAAAAAGTCACCGTTGAGTTGGCTTGGTAAGAAATGGTTGGATTTTTTGAGCAAGTGAGGCTTGTGTTTTTCTGTTGTAAATGCACTTTTTAGTGTTATGTGTGCATTTATGGGAAGCATGATAAGTTGCAGCCATTTATATTTTTTGTATTCAACTCTTAAGTACCCATATGTTTTGGGGTTGTACTTATGTTTGTACTGGAAGGAGAGTTGAAGAGTCATGAACATGCATTTGTTTTTATGTATGTGTAAGCAGTTACACTGGTGATGGTTCATCATGAGTGATTCATGATTGTTACATGATTATGTATCATGTTTATCGACTTGTCAGTTTGGGAAGGTTGATGTTTCAATGAGTCTCGACTGGTGTTCATGATTTTCTGACGACTATGTTGTGTCGATCGTGTTGTTCGACTTGTGTTTAGTCAATGGTGTTTATTGACTTGAAAGTTGATTTTAAAAATGCCATGTGCTTTGATAAAGTACGAGATGCGACAGTTTGTTTGAAGAACAAAAGATTTTGTTGGCATCATTTTTCAATCTTGTATGATTTGTTTTCAAGATTGATGGTTTTCTTGGCTTGTGACAAGATGTCACGGGAAGGTTTTTGCAGCCATCGGAGAGCTGATTTTGTTGACACTAAAGAGTTCGAAAGAGGGACTTGATTCTCATTGGGAAGGTTTGCATTCTTCCAAGCACAGAGAGAGCAGTGGGTCAGCAGCAGCCAGAGAGCAGTGGTTGAAGGACGTAGCCAGTTGCAGTGCACAGCATGTCAAAGTATTCAGGTGATTGTTGAAAAGATTTTGATATAACTTGAAAGCAGATCATAAGCTTTTGTGGGTCCAAAAGCCTTTCAGTGGGAAGGTGTGATCAAAATCTGGACCAGGGGTCAAAATTTTGCTCAATTTTCAAAGTGCTCAGAATCTGACGAAACCTATTCCATTGCGTCTGTCTCGTCTTCCTGATTCCGGTGGTATATTTACTTTCTCAAATGGAGTCTGTATGGAGAAGATATCATGATCTGTTCACCAAGGCAAACAGGGAAAAATTTGATGTTGATTGTACCTGTCCGTACAGTCCGTACGGTGACGTGGCATGGTCGTACCATCCGTACGGTGACATGGAAAGTGAATGATGTAGCGTGTTTTCATTGGTCAATTGTTGGCGAGTAGCGTGTTGACACGTGTCCGTTTATGAGCGAATAGTATGAGGACATGTGGCCCAACCCGAGGGCGCCACGTGTCGCTCATTGGTTGGTTAATGGTTGATTGTGTAAAATGTGGGAGTCCACAGGGTTTGACCCCGAGACCTCCCCCCACAGCATAGAGTCTTCGCGCGACTGCCCGGATATTGGGCCATGGGTATTGCTTGTTATATGTACCCATTTAAATATATTTAAACTTGTTTAAAAGTTTCAATCGGCGGGGGGTCGGGCCAGGGCTTAGCCCCGACCCCGGTTCTATGCGATAAACCATATGACTCTACCCACCGTGAAATAGGCACGTTTTAAAGTTGGGGTTTAAACCCACGGTTTTATACGTATACATGTGACCAAAACACATGCAAACAACGCGCGGGGGAGTTGGTACATGGAGCCCACGGTTCCATTACTATTCGCATATGACCACACCAAGTGCACGCGGGGTTTTGTGGTTGTTTAACGGTTAGCTCGTGGTTTCGTTATTACATGTGACCACCGTATTTTACATTGGCCTGATCGGTTGGTGCATGCAGGGGTTATAAACCATAAGCCACGGTTATATGTATTGCGCCATATGACCCCGAGTTGGAGCGCGGGGGTTAGCACAGTTACACGGTTTTAAAACGGGTTAACCACCTTTTGATAAGCGCACGGTCCTATGACCATTCATACGCCCAGGTGCCGAGGCGGTTAGGGGCTGGAGGCACCTTAACCATCCTACGGTTTTCACCGTTGGCATGGTTGTGCTCAGTGCTAGGTTTTAACGCACATTTTGGAGCGTGTTCTTGGTTCATGCACACGAAGGTGCGTTTTGGCGAACCAGTTTCAGAAAGCTTGAAGGAGGAAAATGGAGGAGGCCTAACTTCTTCATCTTTTGGCCGATTGAGGTGCCGTAAAAGCCCAGCTAGGGGTTTTGGGATGTGCTGGATCCATTGGTGTTGTTTTCAAGGCCATTTGAAGACTTCTTCTAAAATATTTTCACCATTGAAGTTTCAGCAAGCTTCAGGAAGTTTGAAGCCCTCTTTGATGGAGGACATGGTTTGGTGAGCCTATGTTTGTTTTCTGTGATTGAATAATAATTTTTGGCTAATTGATATGCTCTAAACACATTGGGGCAGTTTTCAGAGGCTTTTGAGGACTTTTACAGGTGTTTTTTCCAAAGAGAAGCTCAGGGAAGCTTATGGCCACATGTAGAAGAGGTCATGCCCGGATGAGCCATGATCTGTTTTCAGAGTTCTATTAGTCATTTTTTGGGTTTTTATGTGTTATGATCTCAATGGTGCAGTCTTTTTTTCCATTTGAGTTGAGAAGAATCTTATAAAAGAACTTTTGACTAATTAATCCCAGAGAGCCAAGTCCATTATGGAGGCTCAAGGAGATGTAGCCTGGAGGGGGGTGAACTCCTTTATCAGTTTGTTCTTGTTGTGAGTTTGATGGTTTATTTGTTGCAAGTTGTGTTTCTATGTATTTATTTCAAGTACATATTTAACCATATAAAGGAACAATTACTCACACATAATAATTTACAAGAAGATACATGAACTTAACACATAAGTTTATATTGCATATTTTAACACATGAAGCAAGGTCCTGTAAAGTTTATTTTAATGAAGCAGGGGTGCTTGCATAGAATAACAAGTCAACCTTCTATTTTCAGATCAGCTGTGTATATGATTTCATGTTTGAATTGAAGCCTGAATGGGTGAAGGAATGAGTTTCATTTGTTTCTCTATTTGAGCTATAGAATTCCTGCAAGGAGTGCAGTCGAATTGTCCACAAGGGTTCAAATAGAGATAGATTTTGTTCTCATTTCCTCAAAGGTGCAGTCGGGCACAAGGCCGTGAAAGGAGTGCACAGGGTGGGTAAAAAGTCTCAGGATTGCGAACCTGAGCAAAGAGCTGAAAGACTGTTGTTGCAGGGGTGCGCAGAGTCGATGGACTTCAACACTTAGATGTTGTTGAAGGTTTGCCGCAAGGAGTGCGTGCAAGTGTTTTCCTAAAGGACTTGAAGGTCGTGGGAAAAGCTTAGGAAGGATAGAGCCTTCGAATTCGTTGAAGAACCACTGAAGAGAAGTTGTGCGGGAAGTATTTGAGAAGGCATCATAAGTCTTGCGTTGTAGGTGGACAAGTTCCGCGGAGGAACACTTAGTCATTTATAGGGATCATCAAAGAAGGGACGGACGGTCGAAATTCTCCAAGGAGATTTCACGAAGTTTTGAGGGCCGTTAGATCTTGCGGGGGTGAAAGGGAGATACGACATAATATCCTCTGAAGGTTCCAAGCTCAGGAGGTGCAGAGGCGTTGATCAGGAACCACGAAGGTCATTAGATCCACACGTGTATTGTGGATCGGGGTTTCGTGATTCGAGGCTCCAAATTGTTGCAACAGGAATCGCGATATCGCGATACGCAATATCCCGACAGTCAAAGGACAATGTGTGGGCCACAACAAAATCGGCGAGTGGAGGACAGGTGGCACACCGTATTGGAGTTTGGGAAAAGTAAAGTCCCGTATCCATTGACATCAGGATTTGCGATCCCGTGAACCCCGAAATCTAGATAGAAGTGACGGGAAGTGGAAAAGTCAACTCGCACGTATGCGTCAAATTTTCAGTGTATCGGGTATCGGGAGTCGGTAAGACGAGTTTCTTGGTATCGCGAGTACTGAAATCGTGATAGGGAAATTTTTGACAGGGTAAAGAGAAGGGTCAGTGTTGACTGAGGTATCGGGTCTCGGGGATTCGAGAGTGCAGTGCTCGACCATTGGACTTGCGAAGTCGTGAGTTCTGATTCCCCGATAAATAAGAAAGGGGGATCGTGTGAAGAGATCTGTGGAGTAGGTTTCCCTGATAGGGAAATAGAAGGACCAGTTAGTGTTCTTTGGGCCAGGGAAAGAGAAGATCCTGTGTGTGCACGTGGACCTTCTGACCTGCGGGTGGTGAAGGGGCTACGTTGCCGTCAGTTTGGTATCAGAGCTAAGACAAATTTTTCTTTTCTTTCTATAGTAGAGAATAAGAATTCACCATGCCATCGAGGAGAGAAAGGCAATCACCTGATCCAGAGGATAGGGAAATGCCAAGGAGAAGAGGCAGGCAGGCGACAAATACAGAAATGGAGAGACAGATGCGTGATCTCCAAGCGAGACTTGAGGACATGGAGACAACGCAAAGACGCACAGCTAGTGCAGGGGATCTCAGTGATTCAGAGAGTGAAGCTGAAGCTGAACATGGGGAAGAAGTTGCAGTCGAGGATGCAGCTAATGAACGTCTAATCAAAGCTATTGCCCGGATGGGTGCAAAAACAAAGATGGATATTCCAGTTTACGAGGGAAACTTGGATGCAGAGGAGCTTCTAGATTGGATTAGAGCTCTGGACACCTACTTCGACTATGAAGATGTTGAAGAGGACAAGAAAGTCAAGCATGCTGTTACACGCTTGAAGGGACATGTAGCATTGTGGTGGGATGAGCTACAAGATGACAGACGCTGCAAGGGCAAGTAGAAGATCAAGAGCTGGGACAAGATGATCGTGAAGATGAAGGAAAAATTCATCCCTAGGGATTATCAAATTACTCTGTTCAGGAGAATGCAAAACCTGAGACAGAAGATGATGACAGTGAAAGAATACATGGAGGAATTCTATCGACTGAACATTAGGGCAGGTCATCATGAGAGCGATGATGAGAAAGTTGCCAGATATATGAATGGTTTGAGATATGATATCCAGGATGAGATGAGCATGGTAACCATCCGAATGGTGGAAGATGCTTATCAGATGGCTCTGAACACTGAGGAGAAGTTGAGCTGAAAACAGATTCAGAGGGGCCCAGGTAGAAGTCATCCCAGAGGCAAAGCAGTTGCCCAGGACAAATATCAGAAGACTAAGGAGGAATGGAAGAAACCTCAGACTCGTATAGAGAGAGGTGGAAGTTTACAGCGAGGCCAACATGCTGAACAGAGAGGGAAACATACAGAGCAGGGAAGAGGATACGCTGATAATAACATGTTTCCTTGTACCAAAGGTAGAGGAAGAGGAAGAGGTGGATAATCATATGCTTCACATGTGGAAAAAGTGGGCACAATTCTTACGAGTGTCCAGAAAAAAAGAAGACCATTGGAGAAGATCACATCACCAAAGCACAGAGGTGGGATGTTGAGGCCGAAGACGCTGAAGGTGGAAGATCGCTTATGATGTGAAAAGTCCTTTTGACACCTAAGAAGGAGGAGGAAAGCTTAGTCCAAAGGACCAGACCTTTTAGGACTGCTTGCAAGACCAAGGACAGGGTGTGCAATGTCATCGTAGACAGTGGTAGCATGGATAATCTCGTATCCACAGAGATGGTAGAGAAGCTGGAGCTGGAGACGACTGATCATCCAAGCCCATACAGAGTTTCGTGGCTACAGAAGGGACACCAGGTAACTATTACTAAACAATTCTTGGTTGAATTAAAGATAGGTGGATATAATGATAGGATCTTATGTGATGTTATTCCCATGGATGTCTGCCATCTATTGTTGGGTAGACAATGGAAATATGACAGGAATGTGATTCATGATGGGCGAATGAACACATACACCCTAGAGAAGAATGTGAGGACACACATGTTGCTTCTGATAAAGGATAAGGAGGTGAAGACGGAGGTAAGCAACACAGTATTTCTCACGAGTGGGAAGGAACTTCTTAATGAGGTTAAGAAGAAGGAGGATCCACAACTCTTTGTGGTCAAGAAGCTGAGGATTGTTCTGACTAGCACAAGAGTGGATGATTTTCCAGATGAAATTCAGGAACTGTTGAAAGAGTTCGTTGGTATTATAGTGGGTGAATTACCTCATTCCTTGCCACCAATGAGAAGTGTGAGTCATCACATTGACCTCATACCAGGATCCATTTTACCAAACAAATCCACGTATATATTGACGCTGCAAGAGAATGAAGAGGTTAAGAGGCAGGTCCAGGATTTGTTGGACAAATGTTTGGTCAGAGAAAGCTTGAGTCCGTGTGTTGTTCCGACAGTACTCAGTCCGAGGAAAGATAGAGGCTAGAGGATGTGCACTGATTCAAGGGTGATCAATAAGATAACCATCAGGTACAGATTTCCATTGCCGAGGATGGATGATCTGATGGATTGCTTGAACGGAGCAAAATACATTTCAAAGATTGATCTGAAAAGTGGATATCACTAGATTCGCATGAGAGAGGGTGATGAATGGAAGACAACATTCAAGACAAACGAAGGTTTGTACGAATGGCTTGTCATGTCATTTGGCTTGAAAAATGCACCAAGTACCTTCATGAGATTGATGAACAAAGTCCTAGGGGAGTTCATCAGGAAATTTCTCATCGTGTATTTGGATGACATACTGATATTCAGTAAATCAGTGGCTGAACATCTGAAGCATTTAGCTACAGTGATGCAGAGACTACAACAGGAAAAGTTGTTGATAAATATGAAGAAGTCCTCATTCATGAAGACAAAACTCATTTACTTGGGTTTTTTTATATCTGCAGATGAACTGAGAATGGATCCAGATAAGGTGGAAGTGATCAAGAATTTTCCATCACCGAGGAATGTATTCGAGGTGAGAAGTTTTCATGGATTGGCTAGTTTCTACCAAAAGTTCATCAGGAATTTCAATGGAATTAGCGCAGCAGTGATGGATACAGTGAAGAAGTGGCATAAGTCTTTTCACTGGATGACTGAGGCTGAAAAAATTTTCAATTTGTTGAAATGGAAGATCACAAAACAACTAGTGTTGGTGTTGTCGGATTTCCTGAAGACATTTTAGGTGAAATGTGATGCAAGCGGATTTGCAATCGGGGCAGTCTTAAGTCAAGAAGACAGGCCAATCACGTACTTCAGCGAGAAGCTAAATGAAGCAAAATTGAAATACTCCACGTATGATAAGGAATTCTATGCCATTATACAGGCATTGAAAAAATGGAGGCACTATTTGATTCCAAAGGAATTTGTTTTGTATAGTGACAATCATGCACTGCAGTTTGTGACTCAACAGGAGAAGTTGAATAAAAAACATGCCAAATGGGTTGAGTATATGCATAATTTCACGTTTTTGATTAAGCATATTTTGGGTACTACTAACAAAGTGGCTGATGCATTGAGCAGGAAATGTTTGTTGTTGCAGGAGTTCAAAGTCAGGATGTTGGGCTTTGATGGTCTAAGGGACATGTATGCATATGATCCAGACTTTAAGGAGGCGTATGAAGCAGCTAAGAATCCATTTCTTAGAGACAGAAGCCCTTGGATAGACTACATGATCCAGGAAGGATTACTGTTCAGAGGCAATCAACTTTGTATTCTGAAATGCTCCATGAGGGAGAACTTGTTAAAGGAGAAACACAGTGGAGGATTGGCAGGACATTTCGGTCATGAAAAAATATTCGCAAAGATGAATGAGTCATATTTTAGGCTGGGAATGTGAGAAAATGTCAAGAGATTCATTGACAAATGCAGAATTTTCCAGCATTCGAAGGGGAGGAAGAAGAATGGAGGATTCTATCAACCATTTCCTATACCAGAGAGGTCGTGGGATGAAATCAACATGGATTTCGTATTGGGATTGCCAAGGATGCAAAGAGGATTTGATTCAGTCTTTGTGATAGTGGATAGGTTTTCCAAGATGGCACATTTTATCCCATGCCAGAAAACTAGTGATGCGACTCACATCGCAAATCTGTTTTTCAAGGAGGTCGTTCGACTTCATGGCTTACCTAGAAGTATAGTTTCGGACAGAGATACAAAATTCATATGGCACTTCTGGAGAACATTGTGGAAGAAGCTGGGCACTAAATTGATGTTTAGTTTAGCTTATCATCCTCAAACAGATGGACAAATAGAAGTGGTGAATAGAAGTCTGGGAGACTTACTGAGAAGCTTAGTGACAGAGCACCACAGCCAGTGGGATGGTATATTACCACAGGCAGAGTTCACATATAATGACTCAGTGAACAGGAGCACAGGCCAAAGTCCATTTCATATTTTGTATGGCATGCAACCGAGAGGGGTTTCTGAATTAAGGGATTCATAACAGATTGCGACTAGGAGCGCAAGTGTTGAAGATTTCGCAGAGGCGATGAAATAACTTCACAGCCAGGTGAAGGAGCGACTGCTAAAGTCAAGCCAGGAATATAAACGCAGATCAGATCAGCATAGAAGACAACTTTAGTTCAAAGTTGGTGATCTAGTTCTAGCACACTTGAGGAAAGAAAGGTTCCCAAGGGGAACATACAATAAGCTGAAAATGAAGAAAATCGGGCCATGCAAGGTCTTGAGGAAATTTGGGGACATTGCTTATGAGATTGAATTACCCGATGGGATCGGAATATCTCCGATATTCAATATCTCGGATTTATACCCATACAGAGTTGAGGAAACAGAGACTGGAACTGAGCAACCAGTAATCCAGTGGATGAAACATATGCCAGTTGCAGAGAAGCCACAGATGGAGTGCATACTGGACAAGCGAGTGAGTAAAAGGACCAGGCGAAAGCAATACTTCAAGTATCTGGTCAAATGGAAGAATCATCCAGTGGAAGATGCCAGCTGGGAGACAGAAGCGGAAATACAGAAGCATGGAAAGACCGTGCAGGATCTCATGGACAGGAGCCCATGAAAATTTTCAAGCGAGGGAGTATGATGCAGGAGAATCTCCCACATCAAGAGAGATCCAGCGCGGAAGCGGAGGACAGTTGGACAAGCCAGCACAAACTTTTTTGAAACCACCTTGAAACTGTTGCGCAAACATTAATGAGGAGATTTTATGAGGTGCACTTTGTATATTGTATTGGACCTTGAGCGATTCGCTCTCGTCCTTAGTAGATAGATGGCATTTAAAATAGTTAATGTAGGTAGATAGGATTTTAATTCTAGACTAGACAGTTTAGGAGCTGGAGGGAAAATGGATATAGACACCCTCATTGTATCATTGTAACATTAACTTGAGCATGATTATTGAAGCAGAAAGAGCACAGGAGAATAACAGAGAGCTATAGAAGAACATCCATGTATAGATCTTGAATTAATAGAAGAAGTTGATTCAAATTCATGGTTTTTGTGTCTGTTCTCTGTGTATTGACGTTGATGTGCTCATGAATGGTTGCTTTCAGTCACACATTTGCTTTTATGTGATGTGTATATGATTTCATGTTTGAATTGAAGCCTAAAAGGGTGAAGGAATGAGTTTCAATTGTTTCTCTATTTGAGCTGTAGAATTCCTGCAAGGAGTGCAGTCGAATTGTTTGCAAGGAGTGCGTTGACAGAGGGGTTCAAATAGAGATAGCTTTTGTTCTCATTTCCTCAAAGGTGCAGTCGGGCACAGGGTCGTGCAAGGAGTGCACAGGTTGGGAAAAAAGTCTCAAGGTTGTGAACCTAAGCAATGAGATGAAAGACTGTTGCTGCAGGGGTGCACAGAGTCGAGGGACTTCAACACTTAGACGTTGTTGAAGGTTTTCCACAAGGAGTGCGTGCAAGAGTTTTCCTAAAGGACTTGAAGGTCGTGGGAAAATCTCAGGAAGGATAGAGCCTTCAAATTCGTTGAAGAACCACTGGAAGTATTTGAGCAGGCATCATAAGTCTTGCGTTGCAGGTGGACAAGTTCCACGGAGGAACACTTAGTCATTTATAGGGATCATCAAAGAAGGGACGGATGGTCGAAATTCTACAAGGAGATTTCACAAAGTTCCGAGGGTCGTTAGATCTTGCGGGGGTGCAAGGGAGATACAACGTCATATCCTCTGAAGGTTCCAAGCTCAGGAGGTGTGGAGCCATTGATAAGGAAACACAAAGGTCATTAGATCCACACGTGTATCGTGGATCAGGGTTTCGTGAGTTGAGGCTCCAAATTGTTGCAAAAGGAATCGTGATACGTGATATCCCGACAGTCAAAGGATAGTGTGTGGGCCATAGAAGAATCGGCGAGTGGAGGGCAGGTGGCATACCGTATCAGAGTTCGGGAAAAGTAAAGTCCTGAACCCATTGACATCAGGATTCATGATCCTATGAACCCCGAAATCCAGATAGAAGTGAAGGGAAGTGGAAAAGTCAACTCGCACATGTGCATCAGAGTTTCGGTGTATCGGGTATCGGGAGTCGGTAAGACGAGTTGCTTGGTATCGCGAGTATCGAAATAGCGATAGGGAAAGTTCCAACATGGTAAAGAGAAGGGTTAGTGTTGACTGAGGTATCGGGTCTCGGGGATTCAAGAGTGAAACGCTCGACCATTGGACTTGCGAAGTCACGAGTTCCGATTCCCCGATAAATAAGAAAGGGGGATCGCGTGAAGAGATCTGTGGGGTAGGTTTCCCCGATAGGGAAATAGAAGGACCAGTTAGTGTTCTTCGGGCCGGGGAAAGAGAAGATCATGTGTGTGCACGTGGACCTTCCGACCTGCGGGTGGTGAAGGGGCTGTGTTGTCGTCAGGAAGTGTTGAAACTAGGTTAAACAACCCACCAATGGAAACTTTGCCTACAGAGGGCCCGTCTTTCACATGTGTACATATATTCTTTATTTCTGAAAACAACAAAGAGTGAAAATATCTCAGATTTCACATAGACCATGATATGACAAAAATTACATACAATGAAATAATGAAACACTTGTAGGCTAGAAATTTAAACTTCACAATAAACAAGACATATAATTCAGAGGTGATAAATCATCACATGTAAAAGACTTGTCATGTTTAATATTTCTGACTCTCCAAGTAATAACAGAAATCACTTAAAGGATAAGAACATGGGATGGGGATGGGGGAGTTTCAGAAACCATGTACCCATTTTCCTTCAATTTGAAAGTAACAATAGAAGACCCATACCCCTTTCAAGTTCAATTCCCATGGGTTACAAAAAGAGAAATTTCTAGATTTATTCAAAGATGAATGGAAAATATTCAATACTATCTCTAAGGAGACTAAAATGTTCACATTCTACCGAAATTTGCAAAGAGTCAAGAAGGAAAATATAATATAGGAAAAATAAAAATTACAATACATCTCAAAAGGACATTGAGAAGATAAAGGAAGACTTTCAGACTTGTTTAGTAGAACTCCCGATGGCCTCTTCTCTGAAGAAGAAAAATAACAATTATTTTTTTTTGCAGGAAATAAAGATGAAACTGTTTTAATGGGAGGAGGGAAAATGGAGGTTAAAGAGCATAGTAGTATGACTATCTAAAGGTGATGAACACACATTCTTTCAAAATCATTCTGAAGGGAAAAATACATAAATATAATTTGGAAAATTCCCAAGCCAAATGGAAGAAATAACCTCAAAGTTATGTGAACTTGCATATATGAGAGTAGTTCTTTCAGTAACCTATTTTAAGCTCCAGAAAGGGACAACATAGATGAAATTATAAAACTTGGTGAATTATTTCTAAGGTGATTTATTGGTAGTGGTGGTGGAATCCAGGACATATGGATAGCTGTGAAGAGCAATGAGTGAAACCTTTATAGAACTAATACCTAAATAGAATAATCCATCGACTCTCAATCTCACTATGTCCATCTACATGCTTATTTCCAATTGAAATAATAACAACAAGACTTAAAATTATTTTATCTAGAGCTATATTAGTGAAGAAATTTGAATTTCTAGAGGAAAGAAAAACTCATGATTTCGGGGTAGCAAAAGAAGTCATGTATTGTGTTGACATAAACAAGACAATTGTGATTAATATTGGTCAGCCAAAATTCTTATGGCAGAGTAAGCTGGTTGTATTTAAGGCTTACATTGAATTACATAGGCTTTTACTATCCATTCAAGAACTAGATTGAAGGGTGCCTACCCTTCTCATCCTTTGTTGTTTTAATTAATAGATTTCTTGTCCTTAATCCATATCCTTTATGTCGACAATATCCACCTCTTTAGTGTTGGTTCACTTAGGGAGGCAAAGTCTTTGAAGAAATGTTTTAATCTTTATTGTAGAGCCACTGGAATGGAACTAAATTTGATCAAGTCCTATATCTCATTTAGTTGCAATAGTGAAATATCTCATTCAATTGGATAAAAAACAAAAAAAGTTGTTTATTTTTCTTTAGAAAAGCTCAAACGACAAAGGTATTCCATTTGAAAATGGAAAATACTTACCAAGACAAAACAATTGGGAGAATGGCGTCTAAAAACCATCCATTTTTATGGGAAAGAATTGGTAGGAATGAAGTTGTAGAGGTAAATAAAAGGAACTGGTTTTAGGAAAAAGGAAATTAAAGAGAAATGCATTGAGCCACGAATCACAATGTTCTCCAAAGAATCTCTCCTTGCAGTTGATAGAACCAAAACAAACAAATTGTGAGTAACAATTTCCACTAACAATACTAAATCTTCCATTGCATAGATAATTCAATGAACAAGATACTTGCAACATAACAAATTCTAAAATATGATAACAATCACCACATAGAAACTTAAACTGACAACTTCAAACTTTATAAATAACATGGAATGATTAATTACATTCATGCATACCAATAATGTACTCCAAAGAATATTAATAAAAAATTGTATATTCCGGCCGCAAACAAAGCAACAATTCAAGTTTTGATAAGCTCAAAGTGAAATTATGCCATTTAAAAAAAAACCATTAGTAGTGTTTCCAATACCCATGTCAGTTTCAAAATTTTATAGTCAAAATATTGGGCATCAAGACTCAAGAATATAACTATCAGTTGTTCAATGAGTCTATTTCCCTATAATTAAATGATCAATATCAATAAATATCTTGAAGACAATACTCAAGTAGTAGATAGTAAAAAATATATTCATGTAATGTCTCGGAGACAAGCACACAGTTGGCTCGTGAAATCAATATGGCAATGTAATCAAGTATCAATAGAAGGCCAGTGTCTCAGAGGGGTTATGGAGTCAAGTACAAGATATCCAATTATGATGAGATGACCTCAGGATAGGATATCCCGAGGTCTATCTAAGTATTCAGATAATCCAATGATAGCTCTTTCATGTAAACTCATCTAAAATATATTCAATGAATGCTTCAAGGAAATGTATGTGACAACAAGATATTCGCTTAAGTGTGTAAATGCCACATGTGTTTGTGTTTGTATACAATGCCTAGAGGATGATGCTTCCAATCTCAAGAATAATGCAAGTATTCAAATTATTAAGATCAATCAATGACTAAATTTTAATGATATGCACAGTTTCCTAATAGATCACAATAATTTTCTTTTAAGTATCTATGACTTTGACAAACTAATTTCAGGACATCAATATTTCAAAGCTACAAAACGTTTCATATGTTTCAATCCAATAATCCAATAGTATCCTTCTCAGATCATTACATATTAGAAGTTGGGACTATCTGTTTGACTTCAATTCAATATGTATCAGTCCTACTTGTCCTAAATATGAAAATGAAAATGATATGTAACCCCTCCAAATGCACACAAGCTAAGATTTTTAATGTTGCTTATGTATGTAGATTGTAGGTTATGTACCCCATGAATTATCTCTGTCAAAAACAAATTAAATGTGGTTGGGAATGACTATGTTCACACAATCATAATTGAAGGTTTTACCATGATTTTGGGTGGAGAGTTTGGGAGGTGGTTTAGGTAGACTGACTATGAGGTATGTGAGTTTGTTTTTAGGGGTGTGTCAAAGTGGAATAGGTTCTTAAATTAAGACTTCAGGATAGTCAACAATAAGGGTTTCTGTAGGTAGCCGTGGGGTGTCTAAATGTTTAGGAGATAGGGTTAATGGCCTTGCATTAGGGAGATAATGGCCTAGGCATGAAAGGGCAGATATCCTAGGGTGAGCTAGTATGAAAATAGGTCAATGTTAGGTAGGTTGGGGTTGCAAAAATTGTTAAGAACCAAATATCAATATAGCATAAAAAATCCTCAAAACAAGTACTCAACCCCTTGAAAAAGAGATAATTTCAGATAATAAGCCTCTTCAAGGGGGAAACCTCCTTTTACCCCACTTAAATGTTCAAGTCCAAGATGATTCAAAATGAAAATGTCTCCTTGGTATATATAGGAGACTAGGATGTATAATTACAACTAATGGCCTAAAGCCGACATAAATAAAATAACATTACTAATATAATATGCCCCAATTAAGGGGTAATGAGCCAATATTAGGGATAAACATGCCCCTCCCCTTGAGACAAGTGTTGTCTGCAACGCTTGAGTAACTCTGGATTCTTCTGTATAAAAGACTCATCTTCCCAAGTGGAATCTCCAGTCGATAGTTTCCTCCATTTAATGAGATACTCTAAAATGGATCTATTCCTCAACTGGCGAATTCTTGTGTCAGTGATGGCTTCAGGCCCCAATATGATTTTTCCTTCCTTGTCAAGTTCTCGAAATATAGTTTGAACTGGGATATTGTCACTTATAAACTTCTTTAAGCATGAAACATGGAAAACTAGGTGTACTCGTGAAGATGCAGGCAGCTCCAATTTGTATGCCATAGTACCAATCTTTTGCAACACCTTATAAGGGCCATAGTACTTTGGTGATAATTTATTATCCTTCT
>ML787910.1:112367-137545 GCA_009831015.1 Picea engelmannii | reverse complement strand
TAAGCATGGGTTCTCTTACTCCACAAAACGTCTTCCCGTGAGGGCTTTCACCATAAGGGGACCACTTTGGAGTTCATCCATATTTACTTCTTATCAACCATGACAAAAAAATAATGAGTCATATTTACATCAAACACTATTGGATCCATTACCCAAAACTTTGTGCTACGGGTCTTTCCTCAAGGGTTGACATCAATGACAACCAACCTTAATCAACACAAATTAAGTCATCATCATAATTTAACTGATCCCCCATAGTTATTGGGCCTTCTTGAAGTGTTGCATCATCAATACTAAACACCTCACACCATGATGAACTTCTAGTATTTTGGCGTGGAGGTTGAAAATGTGCATGGGCATCCACTGTTGCAACAACCAAAAAAATTCAAGTGATATTGTTATTCAATGTTCCTAGGGAAATTTAATTAATACAGATTTAATTACAATGTTTTATACCTGGATTAGCCAGTGCAGTAGAAACAGTAGTTGGTGTTCACATTATTGTTTCTATGCTTGTTGATCTCCACTCTCGATCGAAATCTACTTGCTCTGCCATATGAAGCAATATAAGTATTTAGTACAAAATATACCCTAAATATTAATACTCATTGAAAAATGGAAAAACATTAAAAATGCATGCATACCACTATGTAATGGTCCTTCGGAAACAACACTTGAATCAATATGAGGGTTGGGATGTGGTTCATTGGGTACATCAGGATCATTGGTATCATTGTTTCTCTCCTTTGAATGTGGAAAATACACACATTATTTTACATTTTAAATGAATAAAAAATATATTTTACATTACAAGTAATCAATGAGTAAAAACTAATCGACAAGTTTTTAATTTCATTTTATTTACCATGTCCTCTAGAGAGACACATGGAGATTTCCCCAAGCTTCTTCGTCACGCCACCATGCCATCAAAACCCTGCGTGAACCCAACCTTTAGATCTTCTTCTGTGGCTTCGTCATTGAACAAATCCCCCTGGATTGAGAAATATCAAAATCATTAGTCACTAGCTGCAATGAATTACGTATTTTTTGATGATGATAAAAAGAAAATAAAATGTTTAGGCACTTACATCTCGTGCCTTCAATCTCCCGTAACCACCTTGGCCCAATTTATGTTGGCCATGTTTGTCTTGTCTTTCCTTTGTTGCCTTGGGAGTGTCTTGGAGTCTACACAATATTTTGAAATATGTTAGATATTGATTTTTTTCCTCGTAAAGTAAAAAAAAGACCATCATAGTAAATTGAAAACACCTCTTACCTTCCAGGGCTAGGTGGTTTCTTCCCTTGTGATTTCATCGCTAATTCTCTTGCATTGAGAATAATTTATGTCCACTCCCTCTCGGGGACAACCAAAGGGCGTTCGAACTTGGGGTCTTGTACTAATTTATTCCTATATGCCTCTCTAACATGTTTCAAATTCTTGCCAGTCCTTTTTAGGACTTCTAGCTTATTGAACGAGTCACCAAACTCGCCAACCTGTCTGGAGATAAGAATTATTTTTAGTTTGGAATTTTGTCGATTCTATCATCGTCGAATGTTCGACCCAAAAAGTTCTAATGCATAGTCATGCAAACTATTGTAGAACACATTGTTTCCTGTAAAACATTGTCATCATTAGTAATTTAAATCTCACTGATATGTGATTGTTTAAACAATTATATAACAAGAATCTTGATAAAGACATATATTAAATACTTGGTAGCTGTACTATTTTTAGAGGAACCATGTCCTGGTCGACCAAAAATGATACCACGATTGTTCCTATGCTTTGGATATGTACAACACCAGGGTAACAATCAACGGAAGAGTGATCAGTTCCATGATCATGTAAACCACCTGCATGATCTGGCGTGTGTTGTGGGGGTGTGGCATCACCCCTAGAAGGTATAGAATTGGTGTCAGGCGGCACACTTGGGGTGGAAAACAACCTCATGGCTACGTGGCCATCCAGGTTTGCTGATGCAGTCCTGCTGCTGCTACCAGGACCTTCCCCTTCCCCTCTCATCGATCTCACAAAATTATACAATGAGAAATATGTGTTAATTTAATATATCAAATTACAAAATTTACAACAAAAAAATGATATTGTTAGATGACATGACTTACCCCATAATTTTCTATCTTAATGCATAATTCATCTATCCTTAGGAAATTCTCATCTATTTTCGACCCAAGAACGAGAAAATCCTGGAATTCCCTATTGGCCTTTCTTAGGGACAATTATATTGTTTGCAAGGGGTCTCTAGAATCAAATATCTCTTCATTTTTTATATATTCATCATTTTCGGTCTATGTGGTGCTAGGAACGAGGCCTTTTCCTTGATCAACACCTTTTCCACACTCAAATCCTTTGCCCCGATCACCACTCTAGAAAAATTTCAAGAAGAATGTTAGTACGTGCAAGAAATATTGAAAAAACAATATATGAAACAATGGAATATTGGCAAATATTATTAATTGAAACATTCACACATACAAATTAGGAAATATTTGGAAATGAAACATTGAGGAAAAATTAGCAAATGGAACATTCAGAAATAAAATAAAATTTTGTCACAAATGAAACATTCACAAATTAAGTAATCCCTTTTTAAGTTTGGGTATAATGGGTTTTGTACCGTAGCAAAAGAAGACGTTCCTCGGTCGACTCGATTCAGATTGTAATCGACCAGAAAGTCTTCACCTACCATTATTGTTTTCACCACACATACAAATATCCTATTACCTTCACGCTCCTCAAAAATGCAATTGGGTTCCTTTCTTTTCGTCCCAGGCCTTGTACTTTTTATAAGACCTACAATATTACCTGATGCCTTTGGCCTTCCATCAATATACATAGTCACTCCTTTATTTTTATTATTGTCTTTCAGTTGTATATAATTTGCGACGAGTGCGTATCTCCACATACTAGGCATATATTGGACCAACCTCAATCATAATCCATAAGTGTAACATGGTACAACATACTCAAACAATTCAACCAATCCGCCATATTTTACCTTTATGTTATCCACGAAGAATAAACCAAGGCCATGGATGGATGAGAGAGCAATGTGATACATCCTCTCATTAACACAGAAATCCGTGTCCTACTCTGGCAGTTCCTTGGGTACCCACTGTTTCAGTAGGTGTTTGTACCTCAAGGGAACCTTGATGTCACCTATGTTCTCATCGTCATAAGAGCACGATCCTCCTTTAGCAAGAAAGAATTTCATGCGCCTACCAAACTTTCTTCTGACATTTTTACCTCTAGTTGATTTCTCCTTGTTACATGTGTTGGATATGTTTTCCCTTGTCCCTCTCAAAATTTCATCGCTCGAGCTGGATGATACGTCTGATAGATACATATTTGGTTGTACCTACACTCCATTGAGGGAGAAGGAAACGTTAGGCCAACAATCTTCATATTATTATATAGCTAAAGATAAACATTGAAAAGATAAGGGAAATGTAAGGATATTTCTCACGATAACTATAACTAACTCATTGTTAACTATCTCACTGTTAGAAAGACATTAATTATATTGAATCTGATCACCCTTTTCTGAGACTCTTTTTCCTTTTCTGACTTTTCATCTTCCTCATTAATTAATAAAATTCTTTCCATTTGTGCTTTCCATTTTAACTCAACAACAAAGTGATATTTGTGTGTCCTATCAAATAGAGGGAAACAAAATGATTTTCTTAGATGCAAAGAAGAAAATTGTGTGCCCTAACCAATGGTTGTGTGTTGTGTCACAAACCAAGTATGCTACAAGTTTGGTGGAGAAATTATTAAGGGCTAGTTGTATGTGAAGAACTCTTCAGTTGCCTTCTGAGGATCATATGACTTGTAGTTTCCAAATACTCAAGTCTCATTTGTAGTATGTGAAGAACCTTCAGTTGTATTCTGATGATTAGATGACTTGTAATTTCCAGTTTCTCCGAGATCAGTTGTAGCATATGAAGAACCTTTTAGTTGTCTTTCGGAGCTTCAAATGCTTTGTTTCTTCCAAATACCCAGTGATCAAGTGATATTATAAAGTTGTCTTCCCACCACCTTCTATTTAGAGTCTTCCAGATATGTATAAATAATAAAATATGTCTTAAATAACTAATATAATTTTATAGGTCTTCCCTGGGAAACATTAAGTTATATTTTAATGTAGGCTCAAAAGGGCACCTCTTGATCAATATATAAAGAGGAGCCTAAGGCTCACTCTAGCACACGATACACTTTCTCCTCTTCTCTATGCCATGGCTAGGTAAGAGAAGAAGTGCACAAAAGAGAGAGTAGTGCGTAGATATTAGGAGAAGGCCTTCTAGGGTTTGACCTAGGGTTTTCTAGTAGGATAAAAGAAGTGACATTGAATGTTTCAATATCTATATATTAGAGATAATATGTTTCAATATCTATCTAGTTCTATTCCATCGATTGTTTCCATATGTTAAAATTGTAGGCTACCCTAGAACTCATGAACAACCCTATCAACCTGCATTCAAAAAACCCTAAGCTATCAAAAATGGGCATAACATGGTAGGGTGCTCATGTTCTAGGGCTCACTCTCTCAACTATGCCAATTGTGCAAGAAAGGAATATTTTAGTGCAATGGTGAAGAGAGTATTGTCTCCTTGTCTCTAGGGTTTTCAATATAAGTGCACGAAAGTTAGAATAAGGTCCTTTAGGCTTTGAACTTGTTAAGTAACTATACCAGATCTGAAAAGATACTTCAAAAATAACCAAGAATAAACCATAAACCATTCATTAGAACATGAACACAAGAAATAGAGAAAACCCTTGAAGTAGGGCAACACCATACAATGGATCCTATTATGGAAGGGATCCTCTCCTATTCACTTTCCTCTTTGAGGGGGCATCCTCCTATTGAGCTGCACCTCATAATATAATAATTCTCTTCATATCCCCTTACATTGTTTAAACCCTTTATATAATGCTACCATCACCTAAAAATATTTAAGAGGAGGAATCTTCTAGAAGTAGAACCTTCTAAGAAGTCCTCTTACATTTATTATATCTAAGTACCCATTTATTATATCTAACTACCATAGTTGGCCTTATTTAATAATATAGTGGACCTATTCCACCTTACATTGAATGACCTCCACTATTATCACTATGGGCCCTCTGCCCCCCCACTACCTCTTTAGCTACCTTACATTCCATCCCCCTTATGAAAGCGTTGTCCTGAACGCTTGATGTACAACCATATACCAGGGTCTAATGGATAAGTGTGGACCATAGTGCTGAATTAGACTAGAGAACCAGGGTCCCATTAAGAAATGGAAGCCACCATGTTGAAGTAGTCCAACCGCCATTGTAAACTAGGGTCCCATGTCCAAGTGTTCATGTGAGCTCCAAACAGAAGATATCGACACCCAATAACCAAATGAAAATGATGCTCCCAATACTGGCACCTATCATGTGGATCCAAATAAGAATATCCAGCCACGTAGTGGGAAAGGGTCAACGCTAAATCTAGAAGGAATAATACCATTGTAGAATATGTAGGCTGGACGTTGGTAATCATAACTAGCGCTTGATGTGGGACATTGATGTTCTCTACAGAAGGTGGAGTAGAGTCATCAAATAAAATATGGAAGTGATTGTCATCCCCAAAGTGACAAATATCCATATACCAATCATTGCAATCAGCATAGAGATCATACCAAGCATATATTTCTTGATTATACTCATCCTGGATGTCTGCCATAAGAAATCTCTCCTGCATGTTATCCATTGAATCTTGAATACTACGAAAACTATCATTGAGGACATCTCCAAAGGCATCCAATTTGTCATTCAATGTGTCATACAATTGGGATTTGAATGCTTCAATAATTTATTTGAGGGTTTGAGAGGAAATAGCCATCTGAGAACCCTATGAACTCTTTGATCCCGCATGTTAGTGCCAATTCTTGCAAGAGGGTGTTTCTCTCTGATTTCAGGCCCTTGGCGTAAATGCGTAGAAATGGGGTTTAAAAAAACCATCAAATGCATTTTATTCAAAGGCCGCAATCATGACCGCTAAGCGCAACACACAGAAGAAGTCCATTTCAGGCTTAAAATCAAGCGAGCAGGAATTTTGTTTTCAACGGAAAGGATCTACAAATGGAGTAGATCGACGGTCATTGGGTAAGTTTGAGTCGCGAAGTTGCACAAGGTTTAGTGCATGGGCTCATCTCTTATGGCCAAAGTCATGAAATGATCGTGGTCATTCGATCCAGTCAAGACACATCGCGCCTGATCAGGCTCGGTCGTGATTTTGGATACCGAGACTTCGAAAGACACGGGATCTCTCATCCATTGCATTGGGAAACTCCAAAACACAAAATGGTTAGTAGGGATGATTTTAGGGGCTAAATTTCGCTCATGGGCTAATTTTCCATGGTTTTTCCAAAAATGAGATTCGTTATTTTAAAAATGATTCGCCCAAATTCTATATGATAAAATGATTTTACCTTAAAAATCGCCAAAATTTTATAAAAACTATATAAAATACTTGGAAATTTGAATATTTTTACAAAAATATCGCCAAACATGTATAGTTGGCATATGAAGGATTAGTATGATTCACCAAGGTTTCTACATTTTAAAATAAATTTCCATCCTTAAAATCATCCCTGATGGTTAGCCGTTTCAGCATTTCAGCTACTGGGACTTCAAAAGACAGGGGGTTTCTCTTCCATTGCATCGGGAAACTCTGAAATGCGAAATGCGAAGGTGCCCTTGGGTGTGAGCCCACGGTCATAGCGCAGGGTCATATGGAAAGAAGGGTCCTAAAGAAGGGGGACAGGTGGCAGCTAGTCAACATTTCGGGGATTTTGGAGCTTTTGATGGGAGAATCCTAGAAAGGGTAAGGACCGTTAATCTTGGAGGATACGTGGCATGTGATTAAGTCCAGTCGCCATTTCAGCTACCAAAACTTTGAAATACAAGGGTCGAGAGCAAAGGAACAAGAACTGCCAGTGGGAGAATCCTCGAAATACATTAAGGTTCATCATGACCGTCCATATTAAATCAAATCCAGACATTGATTATGGATTAGCCATCTCGGAATTTCGACTACCGGGAGTCTGAAGGATAAGGGGTCGGCTCCTTGTCATCCCCAAATCGTGAAATGTGAAAGAGCTTTTATTAATGGGCCCATGATCCTAGCGCCAGGGCTGTACAGAGTATGGCCAAAGAAAGTGAGCACTCAGGGCCAGGGTTGTTCGATGGAAAATGATCGTGGTCATCATTTTTTTAAATTCGATCCAACCGTTGATCTTGGAGGGCCATTTTGCATGTCTGGGAACCAGGAGATTTGAAGGCATGGGAAGTAGAAATCCCCGAAAGAAAAAATGCCAAAAAACCCTTGGAGAGAGGCGTGAGGTCATGGCCCTGGGATACACTGATGGTGGTGCCATAAGAAAGGGAGGCTAGCCTCCAAGCCTTAGAGAGTAAGCACGTGGTCTTATCCTAAGCATATAATCTTGGCCACTCCCTGGGGAAGCAATTAATGAAAATTGAGTAGGTAGATGAAACCTCAACTCGAGCCATGAATGGAAGGTATGGGAGGCCTAGAGCAATCAGCCCATGGTACCCTTGTATGCAGGTCCCCCTACAAGAGCCATGTTGAGTTAAGGTGGCGTCTAACGAAGGAGTTTCGTCCAGGTTTGACTGAAGAGACGCCACGCCATAAAGGTTCGAGCATGCCTCTGTTGGGTGAATTTTTCTGAGTATATATGCTCAATTTTTCTATTTTTGTAGCATGGATGGTAGAGTAGAGCTCCCAACTATAATGTTTTAATGAAGCACTGGTTTTCCTGGCTATGTATCTACATATGAAATTTTCTTGTTCAATGAAAGGCAACTCTCTTTTTCATCTAGTTTCGATCTCATACTAAGAGGGTTCATGATTGATTGATTCACATGAATCGTCATGAATGGGTTATGATAAAGGATTTATTATAGCGTTGTTATGTTCTTTTAGTGTTTTTGTTTTTTGAATATAAGAGGTTCTTGTGCTAAAAGTTTTCTTCTACGGGTTGCTAGAAGCTCGATGCATACAGTAGGCCTTTGTATTTTCTCACAGAAGCCTTCCTCCTACTCGCCCTTATTACAACTTACTGTCTGAAGTTAAACCAAGACCTCATCTGCTTCTGCATTCTTCGCCTAGTTTCTGAGTTAGAATGATATGGTTCTAAGTTTACTTCCATTCATCACCCTTTATCAACAAATAGTGACATAAACTGATGGGCTTCAGGCTTACTCTTGCTGCAATCTAGGAGTGACTTTTGACGCTAACATTTCTGGCGCCGTCGCTAGGGACAAAGTTGAAAATTTTCCTTGGGATCGAATGACATTGAGCCTCTGATTCTAAAGGTGCATCATGCATCAAATCCCTATGAGGTTGCTACTGTGCACCTGGAAACTCGATTGTGACGACTCCATTGTGGAAAACCTATTGTTTTAGTTGTGGCTTTTAGAGGAAGACACACACGGTCCCATCCATAGTTGCCTCTAGCTACACCTGAAGCTGATCTGGAGGCGATTATCAGAAAAGGAAAGGCCTCTGAAGGAGAAACATCCACTGATGAACCAGGTAATTTGACATCCCCTTATGTAGAAACTCCATTTTCTTCTTCTCAGCTTCCTAGCAGACCTTTTTCTGAAGTTTCCCGTTTCCTGAATTTCAGAAGTGTTCCTACTGAGTTTTCTCCTCCTGGTCTGGGATTGGAGGGAGAAATCCTTGTCACTCCCCTCTCCCCTTCAACTGTACCTTGTCATAGACCTAGGACCATAGAATATTTTCCCACCCCTAGCTTTACCACCCCCCATCTTATTATTTTTGTTTCTACTGCATAGAGAGAAGCATATTCTAACTCAATCCCCTTAGCCTTCTCTCTGAATCCCCCATTGTTCCCCCTTCCACTTGGAAGCTCATTTCCAGTATCCCCTGTTGGATCTCCTTCTCCTCTGAGTTCTCCTCCACCTAATATTCCTATGGTAGGAGAAAATCCCCCCATGGCCAAAATGGAGGCTATAATAGCTGCTAGGTATGCTCCCCTTTTGTTATCTCAGCCTCTCAATGCTCTTCCAGCAGATGGCTACCTTAAGAAGCTACCCAAGTTTACAGGTGAAGGGGACATAGTTGTAGAAGAACACCTTGAAGCCTTTTACAGTTTTACAGATGATCATGTTATCATGCATGCATATGTATGGATGAGGATTTTCATTCATAGCCTTGAAGGTGAGGCTAGAAAGTGGTTTAGGGCCCTGCCTCCTGGATCTATTGATGGGATTGAGGCTTTGGATCATTCCTTTTTGAGACAGTGGGGAGACAAAAAAGACTTCATGTGCTACATGACAGAGTTTGGGTATTTGAAGAGAAAGGAAGGAGAGTCTGTTTGTGACTTCTCCAAGAGATTCAATAAAATGTACAATAAAATCCCCGCTGAGATAAAGCCCTCAGAAGCCTCTGCTAAAATCACTCATGCTAGCACTTTTGATCCCGATTTCTGCCTCATGTTGAAGGAAAGGAGAGAAACTACTCTGGCTCACATGAAGGATGCAGCCATGGAAGTAGAATCTAACATATTGGCTATTGACCGACTCAGGACTAAAGCTGATAGAGACATCTCTAGGAAGAGACCTGAAGCCTCCCCATCCAATTCCTCTCCCCTTCCCCTTCATATGGATGAGGTAACTAAAGTGCTAAAATTGCTTTCAGCTAGAATGGAAAGGTGGGAGTTAGAAGGGAAGCCCATGTACAGAAATCCCCAAAATACTGATAACAGAGGCTTCAGGAGGCCTAGTAACAATGTGCCACAGGATTTTCCAAGGGAACAAAGGAGCAAAGATAGAGATGATCAGAAGATTCAAACCCCTCTCCAAAATAGCGTAGTTTCTCATGAGGAAGGAGAGGAGATAGATGAGCTCGACCCTGAAATTCACTATATTGAAGACACTTCCCCTTTTCCCCTTTTGACTCAATCTGCATATGAAGGGTCCCTTATGAAAAATCAAATAAATGAGTGGAGTAAAGGGGAAAATTCCAACAAAACTCCTAACAGATACCATTTCAGGTCAAAGAAGAAAGAAGGGAATTTTTATGGCCATGATCAACCCCTCATAGTGGAAATACCTACTAAACCTGCAACAATCACTACTAAAGAAAAGAAAACTTAGAATACTTCACCAGAAACCAAACAACCTGTCTCTGAGGTAAGGGAAGATCCTAAGCCTCTTTCCTCCTTTAGTTTTGAGCATGAAATTCAAAAGATTATAATTCTTGTACCCCTCTCAGAACTAGTTAAAATGAAGATTTCAAAAGGCCCCTCTCCAAACCGCTACAATCTAAGTCCCCCCAACCTTCCACAGACTCAGTAAATCTTCAAGATGAAAATCCAGTAGTTGTCCTAGGTCCCATGGTAGAATACATATATGATTCATCCCCTCCCTTCTACACATACTTGAACATAGATGATAAGGTGTTGCATAATTGCCTCATGGATTCAGGAGCTTCCCACAACCTTATGCCCAAAATAGTCATGGAAGAATTGGGACTGGAAGTGACAAAGTCTTATCAGGATTTGTACTCTTTTGATTCAAGGAGAGTGCAATGCCTTAGAGTCATCAAAGACTTGGTGGTCTCTTTATTTCAGCAGCCAATGAAGAGTGTGGTCATGGACATTATAGTAGTTGATGTTGCCCCCAAGTTCAACATGTTGTTGTCAAGATCTTGGATTAAAAAACTTGGAGGAACATTACAGATGGATCTCACATATGCCACCATTCCATTCTTTGGAGGGGAACATAGGAGGTTGTATAGAGAAGCTCAGCTGGCCTACATTGTTAGTGATGAAGCAGACCCCACCAATCATCCTATCTTTGCACTTGACACTGATTTGGGATCTAGTTTATTGCAGTTCACTGATACTCTTGAAGCCCTTTTCAAATCAGAAAGAAATCCATATTTAATCATGAGATACCTCCTCCAACCACCTCTATTTGGAAGATGTTCTTTCATGGAGATTCTTCTAGTGAAGGCACTAGCACTGGGGTGGTTTTTATGTCGCCTTGTCAAAAAACCATATCCTTGTCATACAAGCTAGAATCTGAAGCTACCAAAAATGTGGCAGAATATGAAGCTCTTGTTCTGGGTTTAAGGGCTGCAAAAGAAATGGGAATTGAGGAGGTAGCAGTGTTCAGAGATGCTGAGTTGATAATCCAACAAGTTAGAAATTCTTATCGGGCTAAGCATCCTTAGCTCAAGAGTTACAAAAATGAGGTGTGGGACCTGATTGATAATTTCTTCTTAGCTTTCAACATTTTTTTTATTCCAGGAGAGGAAAATACTTTGGCCAATTCCTTAGCTATCTCAACTAGTCTATTCAGGATCCCTCTGCTGCCTAAGATCAAATATGATGTTGAGATAAGATATAGGCCATCTATTCCGGACAATATCAAGCATTGGAAGTTATTCGAAGATGATATTGAAATCAAAAAATTTCTTCAGTCTATCCATGAATTTTCTGCATTGCACATTGATCAGGATCCTGATCTTGAAAGTCACCCTCACCCTGAGATATTTTTAAATAAAATTGCAAATCACCATATTATTCATTTGCCTAGCGATCACATTCCAAAGGGACTAGTCCCTTTAGAAAGACTGTTCAATGGAAATGATGTGGCAGTAAAGGGTAAGGTTTCAAATGGAGATGTTGATACAGCGGCGTGCAACATCGGCACATAGGAGGAGCCTAAGTTTGTCAAGTTGTCAAGCAGTTTGACCAAAGAGAAGAGGGCCGAATATACCGAGTTATTAAGAGAATTTTCTGATGTGTTTGCATGGACCTATGAAGACCTCAAGACATATGACACATCTTTCATTGAACACAAGATCCCATTGAAGGAAGAGGCTAAGCCATTTAGGTAGAAGCTAAGACAGATAAATCCCATGTTGTTTCCTGTCATGGAGAGAGAAGTGAAGAAGTTGTTAGATGCCAAAATCATTGTCCCCTTGAGATATTCTGAGTGGGTGGCCAATTTGGTCCTGGTGAGGAAGAAAAGTGGAGAAATCAAGCTCTGTGTTGATTTCAGGAACCTGAACAGGAGCTCAAAGAAAGACAAATATCCTTTGCCCAACATGGAACACATATTGCATAGGGTAACTGGTGCATCTAGGATATCCATGATTGATGGTTTTTTTTTTTTCTATAATCAGATATCAGTCATGCCTGAGGACAGAGAAAAAACATCCTTCACCACTCCTTGGGGCACATTCATGTATGCCAAAATGCCTTTTGGATTAATGAATGCAAGAGAAACATTTCGGCGAGCCATGGACAAAGCCTTCATCGGGGAGAAAGATCAGTTTTTGGTGATCTATTTGGATGACATCACAATCTTCTCCAGGTCTGATAAAGAGCACCGTTGTCACTTGAGGAAAGTTTTCTTGAAATGCCGGAGGTTTGGCCTTTCCTTAAATCCCAAGAAATATTTGTTCACTATGAAGGAGGGGAAGTTGTTAGGCCATATAGTATCAAAAGAGGGAGTGAGAATTGATCCCAGTAGGGTAGAGGCAATTCAGACCCTGTCACTTCCTAGGTCTAGAAAGGAATTTCTGGATTTTTTAGGGAAGATTAACTTTCTGAGGAGGTTCTTCTCAAATTTTGTTGAGTTGGTGAAACACATCAAAACCATGCTTAGAAAGGGAAATGAAGTAAAATGGACTGTTGAACCTAGGGAATATTTTGTCCAAATAAAAAAGGCATTGACTGAGGCACCTGTGCTGATCAATCTTGATTATTCCGAGGATTTCCTAGTTTTTTCTTTTTCTTCTTTTGATACAGTAGTAGCGGTCTTATTGCACAAAAATGAGGAAGGGTGAGATCAACCCATTTCCTTCTTTAATAAGGCATTAATAGATGCATAAATCATGTATGAGATCATGGAGAAGCAGGCCTATGCCTTGGTGAAAGCTCTCAAAGATTTTAGAGTCTATGTATTGCACTCAAGAGTGACTGCATATGTTCCTTCAGCCTCTGTGAAAGACATCCTTATACAGCCTGACATAGATGGGATGAGAGGTAAATGGATTGTCAAGATCCTTGAGTTTGACCTGGAGATAAAGCCCACCAAGTTGGTTAAAAGGTAGGGTTTAGCCAACCTACTGGCTGAATCCAATTGCAAGGCCTTGGGGGTTAGCTTCATCAATGATTTCTCAGGAAATCAACAAGCTGAGTCTTCCAACAAAAGCTCTCAGGATGGCTTATCACTAGCAGAATGCACCTGGTACAGAGACATTTTGTTCTTTCTGCAAGAGTTGAAGCCTCCTAATGGAATGGGAAAAAGCAAGGCAAGAGCTTTAAATCTCAAGGCGGACAAATATTTCCTTATTGACCAAGTCTTGTACTAGAGAGACCCTCTAGGGGTGTTTCTGAGGTGTTTGAACCCACAGGAAGCCCAAAAAGTTATGTTTGATTTCCATAGCAGCCTTTGTGGAGGGAATCATTTTTGGAAGACTACAACTCACAAAATTCTCAGGGCTGGGTACTATTGGCCCACCTTATTCACTGATGTCTGCAGAGAAGTCAGAGCTTGCATCAAATGCCAAAGGTTCTCAGGGAAGCAGCAGCTCAAATCTCTTCCACTAAAGCTTGTAGTAGCTTCAACACCCTTTCAACAGTGGGGGTTGGACTTCATTGGAGAAATTCATCCTCCTTCAAGTGGCTAACACAGATGGATCCTGACTGCAACAGACTATTTCACCAAGTGGATAGAAGATGCCCCCACTAGGAGTGCTTCACATAAGGTAATTATCATCTTCCTGAAGGATATCATAGCCAGATTTGGCTGTCCCAGTAGAATTGTCACTGATAATGTTGCTTCTTTCAAGTCTGAGCCTCTGGTTAAGTTCTGTGAGCAGTTCGATATTTCACTAATTCACTCCACTCCCTATTATCCTCAAAGAAATGGACTGGCAGAATCTTCCAATAAAATTCTAATCAAACTCATTAAGAGATTATTGGAAGAAAATAAGAGGGCCTAGGATTCAAAGCTCAAATTCGCTCTATTGGCCAATTGAGTGACAACAAATAAGTCCCTGGGCACCTCACCTTTTCAACTTTTTTATGGGATGGAGGCTGTGTTTCCCACTCAGCTCGCTTTACTTGTAGAGAAATTCTTTCAATATCATGAAGAAGAGCCAGACCACATGGTCAGAAGAATTCATCAAGTGGTGGAAGTGCAATAGGTTAGGGAGCAGGTAATGGACATAGCTCATAGTCATCAACAGAAGATCAAGTAGGCCTTTGACATGAAGGTCAGGAAGGAGGAATTCGAGCTGGGAGATTTGGTTCTTAAGTGGGATGCACCTAGGTAGGATAGGGGCAAACACAACAAGTTTGATGCCCTCTGGATTGGGCCCTTGAAAATATCTGGAGTATTCTTAAATAACACATACAGGTTACAGGATTTGGACGGTGAATAAGTTTTTAACAACCCAGTAAATGGGCATTTCCTAAAGAAATGTTTTGTTTGAGCCTTAGATGGCTCCTCTATTTTTGTAAATATTGTTTTTCTGTTTATTTTCGGCTTAATAAATGACTCCATAGCCCAACAAAAGGAAACTGGAACTGCAGAAGGAGTTCTTAGAGCATCGTAGGGACGATTCTATCCCCCATGGAGCCTAATGTTAGTGCCAATTCTTGCAAGGGTGCGTTTCTCTCCGATTTCAGGCCCTTGGCGTAAATGCGTAGAAATGGGGTTTAAAAAACCCATCAAATGCATTTTATTCAAAGGCCGCAGTCATGAGTGCCAAGCGTAGCACACAGAAGAAGTCCATTTTGGGCTTAAAATCAAGCGAGCGGGCATTTTGTTATCAACAGTAAGGATCCATAGATGGAGTAGATCGACAGTAATTGGGTAATCTTGAGTCGCAGAGTTGCACGAGGTTTAGTGCATTGGTTGATCTCTTATGGCCAAATTCACAAAATGATCATGATCATCCGATCCAATCGGGACACATGGCGCCTGATTATGCTCAGTCACGATTTCGGCTACCGGGAATCGAAATACATGAGGTCTCTCATCCATTGCATTGGGAAACTCTGAAACATGAAATGGTTAACCGTTTCAGCATTTCTGCTACTGGGACTTCAAAAGATAGGGGGTCACTCTTCCACTGCATTGGGAAACTTTGAAATGTGAAGGCGCCCTTAGGTGCAAGCCCACGATCATAGCGCAGGGTCGTATGGAAATAAGGGTCCTAAAGAAGGGGGACAAGTGGCAGTGAGTCAACATTTCAGGGATTTTGGAGCTCCCAGTGGGAGAATCCTCGAAAGGATCAGGACCATTAATATTGGAGGATACGTGGTGTGCAATTAAGTCCAATCACCATTTCGGCTACGGGAACCTTGAAATACAAGGGTCGAGAGCAAAGGAAAAAGAACTCCCAGCAAGAGAATCCTTGAAATACATTAAGATTCATCATGATCGTCCATATTAAATCAAATCCAGCCATTGATTGGGGATTAGCCGTTTCAACATTTTGGCTACCGGGAGTCTGAAGGACAAGGGGTTGACTCCTTTCCATCCCCAAATCACGAAATGCGAAAGAGCCTTTAGTGTTGGGCCCATGATCCTAGTGCCAGGGTTGTATGGAGTATGGCCAAAGAAAGTGAGCACTCAGGGCCAAGGTTGTTCGATGGTAAATGATCGTCGCCATCACTTTTTTAAAGTCGATCCAATTGTTGATCATGGAGGGCCGTTTCACAAGTTTGGTCACCAGGAATTTGAAGGCAGGGGAAGTATAAATCCCCGAAATAAAAAATGTCGAAACACCCTTGGAAAGAGGTGCCAAGTCATGGCCCTGGGATACATTGATGGTGGTGCTAGAAGAAAGGGAGGCTAGCCTCCGAGCCTTAGAGAGCAGGGACGTGGTCTTCTCCTGAGCATATCGTCTTGGCCACTCCCTGGGGAAGCAGTTAATGAAAATCGAGAAGGTAGATGAAACCTCAACTCAAGCCATGAATGAAAGGTATGGGAGGCCTAGAGCAATCATGATGCACACACCCGCTACCTCTCAACCCGCAGGTCGAGTGGTCCGCATGCTCATAGAATATTCTCCTTTATCGCAGCCTTAAGAACTCTAACATTCCTCTATTTCCTTATCAGGAAATCTGCACCCACAACAACCTTCATAGGATCCCCCTTTCTTTACAATCGGGAGATTAGACTTCACGACTTCGCGAATCCAAAGGTCGAGCGTCGGTCTCTTGAACCTCCGAAACCCGACAATAGTCAACGCTGACCTTTCCTTTCTCCTATAGAGATTTCTTCTATCGCGATTTCACGCGATGTCAAGCAACTTGTTTTACCGACTCCTGAACCCCGATACGTCGAAACTTCGACGCACGCGCGAGTTGAATTTTCAACGCCTTCACTCCATCAGCATTTTAGAGTTCGCAGTATCACGAATCCTGATGCGATGCTTTCGGCACTTCACCCTGTGAAATTCTGAAACTCATGCCACCTATCCACTCCACTAACTCCTGTGGCCCCACACTATTCCTTTGGCTATCGGGATATCGCGTTTCGTGATATCGCGACTCCTGCTGCTGTATTCACGGGACTTCAACCCACGAAACCCCGATACATGATTTCACATGTGAATCCGACGGCCCTTGTGGCTCGGATATACGGTCCTGCCCCTCCTAAGATTCAACTTTTTAGAGAATGTGATGTCGTATCTCCCCTACACTTCTGTGAGATCTGATGGCTCATGGAAATTCATGAATTCTCCTCGGATAATTCCAACCGTCTGTTCCTCCTCGACGATTCCTGCGAATGACCAAATATTCCTCCGTGGCAACTTGTTCACCTGCGACGCGAAATTGTGGTGCTTCTTACGGACCTTCAGTCACAACTTCCCTACACTACCCTTCAACAATTTTGAAGGCACTATCCTTCCTAAGATTTGCTATAACTCTGAGCCTTTGAAAAGGCCCTTGCGCGCACTCCTTGCAACAACCTTCCAACACTTCAAGTGTTGAATTTCCTTCGACTCTACGCACACCTGCAACAACAGTCCTTCAACACTTTTATCAGGTTCACAACCCTGAGACTTCACTCCTTGCAGGGCTCCTATGCCTACCTGGACTTCTGGGTGAATGAGAACAAAAGCTACCTATCTGAACCCTCTGTCAACGCACTCCTTGTAGACACTTCGACTGCACTCCTTGCAGGAATTCTCTGGCTCAAATAGAGAAACAATTGAAACTCATTCCTCCTTCCTCTCAGACTTCAATTCAAACATGAAATCATATACACAACATATAAATAAAATGTATAACAGGAAGCAAACATTCATGAGCATACTATTTAAGATCAATACACAGAGAACAAACACAAAACCATGAATTTGAATCAACCTCCTCTATTAATTCAAATATCAGTACATGGGTGTTCTTACACATCTCTTTGCTTCTCTTCTATGCTCTCCTTCCTCTGATTTTCAATAATGTTACAATACACAATGAGGGTGTCTATATCCCATTTCCCTCTTACGCTCTCAAACAGTCTAATCTAGAATTAAATTCTATCTACCTGCATTAACTACTATAAATTCCTTCTACCTACTAAGGACGAGAGCAATCTCTCAAGGTCCATTTTCATCATACAAGTGTGCCTCTTCTTAATGGATCATTTAATATTTGCACAACAATTCCAAGGTGATTTTCAAAATTTGTGCTGGCTTGTCTAGCTGTCTCTCGCCTTCCGCGCTGGCTCGCTTGATGTGGGAGATTCTCCTGCATCATACTCCCTTGCTTGAAACTTTTCATGGGATCCTGTTGATGAGCTCATGAACAGTATGTCCATGCTTCTGTACCCTTTCTTCACTCTCCCAGCTAGCATCTTCAACTGGATGGTTCTTCCACTTGACCAGATACTCAAAGTATTGCTTTCGCCTGGTCTTCTTACTTACTCTTTTATCCAGTATGCACTCCATCTGTGGCTTCTCTGCAACTAGCATTTGCTTTTGCCACTGGATCACTGGTTGCTCATTCCCAGTTTCTACGTCATCAGCTCTGTATGGGTACAAATATGAGATATTGAATATCGGAGAAATTTCGATCTCATCGGGTAATTCAATCTCATAAGCATTCGTCCCATATTTCTTCAAGACCCTACATGGCCCGATTTTCTTCATTTTCAACTTATTATATGTTCCTCTCAGGAACCTTTCTTTCCTCAAATGTGCCAGAACCAGATCACCAACCTCAAATTGAAGTTGTCTTCTATGCTTATCGGCTCTGCGTTTATATTCCTGGCTTGATTCCAGCAATCGCTTCTTCACCTGGATGTGAAGTTCTTTCATCGCCTCTGCGAATTCTTCTGCACTAGCGCTCCTAGTTGTAGTCTGTTCTGAATCTCTCAGTTCAGAAATTCCTCTCAGCTGCATGCCATAAACAACCTGAAATGGACTCTACCCTATGCTCTGGTTAACTGAGTCATTATAAAAAAACTCTGCCTGCGGTAATATGTTGTCCCACTGGCTGTGGTGTTCTGTCACCAAGCTTCTCAGCAAGTCTCCCAGACTTATGTTCACCACTTCTGTCTATCCATCCATTTGAGGATGATAAGCTGAACTAAATGCTAAGTTAGTTCCCAGCTTCTTCCATAAGGTCCTCCAAAAATTCCCTATGAACTTTGTGTCTCTATCCGAAACTATACTCTTCGGCAATCCATGAAGTCAAATGACCTCTTTGAAAAATAGGTTCACAATGTGAGTTGCGTCACTGGTCTTCTGACATGGAATGAAGTGTTCCATATTGGAAAATCTATCCACCACCACAAAGATTGAATCAACACCTCTTTGTGTTCTTGGCAACCCCAATACAGATTGAATCAACACCTCTTTGTGTTCTTGGAAACCCCAATACAAAATCCATGCTGATTGCATCCCATGGCCTCTCTGGTATGGACAATGGTTGATAAAACCCTGCATTTTGTTTCCTTCCCTTCGAATGATGGCAAATTTTACATTTGTCCACGAATATCTTGACGTCTGCTCACATTCCCAGCCAAAAATATGACTCATTCAGCTTTGCGAATGTTTTGTCGTGACCAAAGTGCCCTGCCAATCCTCCACTGTGTTTCTCCTTCAGTAGGTTCTCTCTCATGGAGCATTTCAAAATACACAGTTGATTTCCCTTAAAGAACAATCCTTCTTGGATCAGGTACTCTACCCACTGGCTTCTATCTCTGAGAATTGGATTCTCAGCTGCTTCATACACCTCCTTAAAATCTGGATCATCTGCGTACATGTCCCTGAGATCATCAAAACCCAGCGTTTTGACTTTGAACTTCTGCAACAGAAAACACTTCCTGCTGAAAGCATCAGCCATTTTGTTAGCAGTACCAGAAATATGTTTAATCACAAAAGTGAAATTCTGCATATACTCAACCCATTTGACATGTTTCTGATTCAACTTTTCCTATTGAGTCACAAACTAAAGTGCATGGTTGTCACTGTACAAGACAAACTCTTTCGGGATCAAGTAATGCCTCCATTTCTTCAATGCCTGGATGATAGCATAAAACTCCTTATCATAAGTGGAGTACTTCACGTTCACCTCATTTAGCTTATCACTGAAATACACTATCGGCCTGTCTTCTTGACTCAAGACTACTCCAATTGCAAATCCACTTGCATCGCATTTCACTTGAAATGTCTTCTAGAAATCCGACAACACCAACACTGGTTGTTACGTAATCTTCCTCTTCAATAGTTTGAAACTCTTTTCAGCCTCTTCAGTCCAGTGAAAATATTTATGTCTTTTCTTCACTGTTTCCATCATCGTTGTGCTAATTCCACTGAAATTCCTAATGAACTTTCAGTAGAAACTAGACAATCCGTGGAAACTTCTCACCTCGAAAATATTCTTCGGTGATGGCCAATTCTTGATCACCTCCACCTTATCTGGATCCATCCTCAACTCATTTTCCGAAATAACAAAGCCCAAATAAATGAGTTCTATCTTCATGAACGAGGACTTCTTCATGTTTATCAACAACTTCTCCTGCTATAATTTCTGCATCACTGTATCTAAATGCTTCAGATGCTCTGCCACTGTCTTACTGTAAACCAGTATGTCATCCAAATACACAATGACAAATTTTTTGATGAACTCCCTCAAGACTTCGTTCATCAACCTCATGAAGGTACTTGGCGCATTTGTTAAGCCAAACGGCATAAAAAACCATTCATACAACCCTTCGTTGGTTTTGAATGTTTTCTTCCATTCATCACCCTCTCTCATGCGGATTTGATGATAACCGCTTTTCAAATCAATATTTGAAAAATACCTTGCTCCACTCAAGAAATCCATCAGATCATTCATCCTCGGAAATGGAAATTTGTACCTAATGGTTATCTTATTAATCTCCCTTGAGTCAGTACACATCCTCCAGCCTCCGTCTTTCTTCAGACTGAGTACTATTGGAACAACACATGGACTCAAGCTTTCCCTGACTAAACCCTTGTCCAACAAATCCTGGACTTGCCTCTTGAACTCCTCATTCTCTTGCAGCATCAACCTATACGGGGATTTGTTCGGTAAACTGGCTCCTGGTATGAGATCAATGTGATGACTCACACTTCCAATCGGTGGCAACGAACGAGGTAATTCGTCCACTACTATGTCAGCAAACTCTTCCAGCAGTTCGTGAACCTCTTCTGGTAAATCATCCACTCTTGTGCTAGTCAGAACAATCTTCGACTTTCTGACCACAATGAATTGTGGATCTTCTTTCTTCTTTACCTCTGTAAGAAGTTCCTTCTCACTCATGAGAAGCACTGTATTGCTTACTTCCAGCTTCACCTCCTTATCCTTAATTGGAAGCAACATGTGTGTCCTCCCATTCTTATCCAGGGTGTATGTGTTCATTCTCCCGTCATGAATCACATTTCTGTCATATTGCCATGGTCTACCCAGCAATAGATGAAAAACATCCATAGGAATGACATCACACAAGATTTTATCATTATATCCCCCTATCTTGAATTCAACTAAACATTGTTTAGTGACAGTTACCTGGTGTCCTTTCTGTAGCCATGAAACTTTGTATGGGCTTGGATGATTAGTCATCTCCAGCTCCAGCTTCTCTACCATCTCTGTAGATACAAGATTATCCATGCTATCACTTTCTATGATGAGCTTGCATACCCTGTCCTTGGTCTTGAAAGAAGTCCTTAAAAGTCTGGTCCTTTGGACTGAACTTTCCACCTCCTTCTCGGGTGTCAAAAGGACTTTTCGCATCATTAGCGATCTTCCACCTTCAGCGTCTTCTGCCTCAACATCCCGCCTCTGTGCCTCGGTGATGTGATCTTCTCCAATGTCCTTCTTTTTATCTCGACACTCGTAAGACTTGTTCCCATTCTTTCCACATGTGAAGCATGTAATTACTCCACCTCTTCCTCGACCTCTACCTCTAGTATGGGGAAAAGTGTTATTGTCAGCATAATCTCCTCTCTGCTCAGTATGCTTCCCTCTCTTTTCAGCATATTTCCGCCCTCGCTGTGAGGTTCCACCTCTCTCAGTTTGAGTCTGAGGCTTCTTCCAGTCCTCCTTGGGCTTCTAGAATTTATCCTGGGCAACTAATTTGCCTCCGGGCTGACTTCTGCCTCAACCCCTCTGACTCTTATTTTGGCTCAGCTTCTCTTCCACTTTCAGAGCCATCTGATAAGAATCTTCCACCATTCATATGGTTACCATGCTCATCTCATCCTGGATATCATATCTCTATCCATTCATATATCTAACAACTTTTTCATCATCGCTCTCCTGATGACCTGCCCTGATGTTCAGTTTGTAGAATTCCTCAGTGTATTCTTTCACTGTCATCAGCTTCTGTCTCAGGTTCTACATCCTCTTGAACAGAGTAATTTGATAGTCCCTAGGGATGAATTTCGCCTTCAGCTTCGTGATCATTCTGTCCCAGCTCTTGATCTTCTGATTGCCCTTGCAGCGTCTATCAGCTTGTAGTTCATCCCACCACAATGGTGCATGTCCTTTCAAGCGTGTGACACCATGCTTGGATTTCTTATCCTCTTCGACATCTTCATAGTCGAAGTATGTGTCTAGAGCTCTAATCTAGTCTAGAAGCTCCTATGCATCCAAGTTTCCCTCGTAAACTGGAATGTCCATATTTTCTCTTGCACCCATCCTTGCAATAGCTATGATCAAATGCTCATTTGATGCATCTTCGGCTGCAACTTCTTCTTCACGTTCAGCCTCAACTTCGCTTTCGGAATCACTCAGATCCCCAGCACTGACTGTGTGTCTTTGCACTGTCTCCATGTCTTTGAGTCTAGCCCGTAGATCACACATTTGTCTCTCCATGACTGGATCTGTTATCTGCCTGCCTCTTCTTCTTGGCATTTCCCTATCCTCTGGATCAGGTGATTGCATATCCATTCTCCTGGGCGACATGGTGAATTCTCTTTCTCTGCTATAGAAAGCAAAGAACCTTTTCGTGCTCTGATACCAGATGATGTAGTGTATCAGAGTACTCTTTATCTCTTATGCCTCCCTCGCCTAAAATATACATACAAGAATCAGGCTCTGATACCACTTGATGCACACGCCCGCTACCTCTCAACTCGTAGGCCGAGCGATCCGCGTGATCACAGGATCTTCTCCTTTATCATAGCCCGAAGAACTCTAACGTTCCTCTATTTCCTTATCGAGAAATCTGCACCCACAACAACCTTCGTAGGATCCCGCTTTCTTTACAATCGGGAGATTGGAATTCACGACTTCGCAAATCAAAAGGTCGAGCGTCGGTCTCTTGAACCTACGAAACCCGACAATAGTCAATGCTGACCTTTCCCTTATCCTATCGGTATTTCGTCTATCGTGATTTCTCCACTCGCGATGTCAAGCAACTTGTTTTACCGACTCCCGAACCCCGATACGCCGAAACTCTGACACACGCACAAGTTGACTTTTCAATGCCTTCACTCCATCGGCATTTCGAAGTTTGTGGTATCGTGAATCCTGATGCGATGTTTTCGACACTTCACCCTGCAAAATTCTGAAACTCGTGCCACCTGTCCACTCCACTAACTCCTGTGGTCCCACACTATTCCTTTGGCTGTTAGGATATCATGTTTTGTGATATCGTGACTCCTGCTGCTATATTCACGGGACTTCAACCCACAAAACCCCAATACATGATTTCACGTGTGAATCCGACGACCCTTGTGGCTTGGATCTACAGTCCTGCCCCTCCTGAGCTTCAACTTTTTAGAGAATGTGATGTTGTATCTCCCCTGCACTTCTGTGAGATCTGACGGCTCACGGAAATTCATGAATTCTCCTCGGAGAATTCCAACCTTCCGTTCCTCCTCGGAGATTCCTGCGAATGACCAAATATTCCTCCGTGACAACTTGTTCACCTGCGACGCGAACTTGTGGTGCTTCTTACAGACCTTCAGTCACAGCTTCCATACACTGCCCTTCAACAATTTCAAAGGCACTATCCTTCTTGAGCTTTGCTATAACTCCGAGCCTTAGAAAAGGCTCTTATGCACACTCCTTGCGACAACCTTCCAACACTTCAAGTGTTGAATTTCCTTCGACTCTACGCACACCTGCAGTAGCAGTCCTTCAACACTTTTCTCAGGTTCGCAACCCTGAGACTTCACTTGGCCTACACACTCCTTGCAGGGATCCTATGCCTACCTGCACTTCTAGGTGAATGATAACAAAAGTTACCTATCTGAACCCTCTATCAACGCACTCTTTTGTTCCAGAGTTTGTGTTTTAAGGCTATAAAACACACCGTCTAGGCATCTAAATATGATAATACTTTTAAAGAAAAGAAACAAAGAAGACTTGATCAAATTCAGTTTCTCAACTGTCTCTATCTTGCTTCCCTTTGTTCCTGGATGGTTATGTCGCGTTCAATCTCTGCCCACGATCGCTCTAACTCAGTTCTATTTGTTGCAGTTTGTAAGATGGTGTTAAATAGGTTCAATGCAATGCTGGTTTGATCTTGTAAACCGGGGTCTACGTTTGGTTGTCTTCCGTTAGGGACTGTCATGGGTGATTGATTTTTTTTTTATATTTTTATAAAAGGGTCTTTTATAAATTGGTTACTTCAGACATTCAGGTAAGATATTGATAAAACAACTTTAAAACTTGAAACATAAAATGAAGACACAAGCATGGCCATTTCCTGGTTCAGTGACAATTATGAAATTGTAAACAATGAAACATGACACAGAGAAATATAAGGCTTTAATATGGAAAGAATCTTATACTTCCATTACAATAAAGAAAGGAACGCGGGTTTTCTAACAAAAGAAAATATTAAGGAACAGAAGGTTACAGTTCTTAAAATTATTGAAATAATTCCAGAGGAAAAACTGTAACACATTCAACATCCAAACCAATCTGATACTATAAACAATAATTGCATATAATTCCAAATTGATTCACTTGTTAGAAATGCACATTAAGAAGAAGATTTAACAAATGAAACTAGAGAAGGACAGAAACATAGTCACTGAATGACAAGATCCAGAATCTTTTTATGAATGATATTCTGATAAACTTTAAAGCTGATCGTACAAAATCGTCTTTTCCCCCAAAATTTTTGAAGCCCTGTTTCAGCCTCACGAAATTATATTTATACATTTCTGTCCAAAATTTCCGTTGGTAACTAACCAACTTCCTAATCTCTCGGTTGTAATAAACTAATGTCAACCGTTTATAATTTATTACAAAATACTAAAAATAGAAATATTTACAAAGTTTTAACTTTGAGTAGAAAAACTTTCTTTATCTGCTTCAGTTGCTTGAACATGTTTTTCTAAAAAGTTCACCAAGGCCTTAGGAGCCTCGGGTATCTCGTTTGCTTCAAAGGAGAAGAAGCTTCTTTGTAATCCTGGCAACTGGTTTGCAATTGCTTTCTCTGTAGATTTAACTTTTTCTAGTTTTGAACTGGAATTTATCATTAGTTTCTCGATTTCGGCCATATTGACTATTTTGATATTTGAAATTTCAGCTTTTTTCTCTTCCAGTTCCTCTTTTGCCTTCAGTTGATACCTGTTAATGTCAATCTCTCCTAATGAATTGGATAATCCATCTGTCCCGATATGTGT